>JAYEVH010000138.1:0-485977 GCA_036346255.1 Ampelocalamus luodianensis | reverse complement strand
GATCTGCGGTCGTGGTTCACCGAGGCAACCGCATCGTCCGGTTGCATGCACTCGTTTGGGCCGTTGGATCTTGATCCAACGGTGGCCCCGACAGGTTTGGCGCGCGTATATTTCCAGCGTCGCGTGGTCGTTGATTTTAAATCTACGCCCACGGGTGTCCACGTCGCTTTCTTTGTTTTGGGTTGTTCGTATTTCGGTAAGTATTTATTTAACGATTGAAAATGATGTAAAACTTTAGAAACTCATAACTAATTCATTTTAGCTACTTTTTAGTTAATTCCAATCTGTAATAAATTATGTTATCACTTTAGCTTATTATAAAAATGGATTTAAGCATGTTCTAGTAGCGAAAAATTGTATAACTAGGAATAACTTGATTTCATCACCTTGAATATTCCAAAAATGAATAAAACTTTAGAAAATGCATATCTTGCTCTGTGTATGTCCAAAATGAATGATTCCAACCTTGATAAATTTGTTATTAACCCAATGTTAATCTAAAAATGATGGTAGGTCCAAGATTGGGACGAAACCTGATTAATGAGTTAGTACCTATTTTTAGCATTTAGAAAATTCGAAGACTTATAAAATGCACAAGTAATTCTCTGTAAATGCAAAATATATTTGATAAATTCTAGAAAACCCTCTGTTGGTATACTTCTCTGTAAAATTAGTTTTGAACATATTTATGCTCTGGAAAGTGCATTATGCCAATTTTGCATCTTAGAAAATCATAACTAAATCACTTTAACTCCAAATGACCTGAAATTTTATATGGGTTACCTCTATACCAGTAGGTAGCTACCATAAAAATTCCAGCTTCAAAATCTCTCTAGAAAATATTTTTGCTACAGTGCTAATATTGGCCGAAAATGTATTTTTATGCATTATCTTTTGCACCACAAATCCAAATTAGGTTTTTCCAGTTTCTATGTCTAGGTATATTCGTATTCTACCTTATGTGTAAATTTTCGTCGCATTTGGTTAAGTTTTGCTTGCTCTTTTGTTATTTGTGGCTCGTCTTATTGGTTGTCTTGGTTCTTTTTGCCTTTCGCTTAGGATTCGACATTTGCGGTAATCCCGAGAACGATCCTCCGCAACCAATTGAGCAACAGCAAGAAGGCAAGCAGTTTGATCATGTTAATCCCAGTATTTTAAGTATTTATGTTGATTACAAATTCTATGTATGCATTGCTACTTTGTTTTAATAGTTGGCCTAGTAGATGCATTTCCTTAGCAAATGATTATCCTCTACTACCATGAGCCTAGGTTACTTGCTGTGATTTAGAGTTCGTGGATGGGCTCTTGTCACTTAGTAGTTGCGAATTAATTGCTTAGCCATGCTTAGCCGGTAGAAATGGGCGTTATCGACTTGTCGATAACCTTGATCACACAAAACTTATTATGATTTATGATTTCCACCTTGTGCCATGTCTACTTGTGAAAACTAAAACTAAAAGCAAAATGATTTAGACTTGGGCACAATGGTATGTTGGTGTGATTCTCGGGTGTGATGGAATGGTGCCTAAGTCAACAAGGACCGAACATCTTGTTACACTAAACCAAGCATTTTAGCGTGCTAACCACACTAGAGGGTATGGGACCTCTCTTGACTTAGTACTTTGGCGTGTATTGGCTCCGGTCGCAGGAGGTCGCAGTGGGATGGTGTTGGGAGCATTGTAGTGTCCAAAGACTTCACCGGGATGGGATTTGTTGTCTTTAGGCTTGCAATGTAAGCGTATGGTGTTTCTACCCATACGAGCGGCTCGTAGTTAATACACAATATTGGAAAGTCTCGTAGGACTTAGCCGTGCTTGCATACCTACTAAGTGTGCTTTGGCTTAAAGGCGGTGCAAGTGTGGGTACATTGGTACACCCTGCAGGTTAAAACTATTCGAATAGCCTCGTCCTAGGTTATGGACACGCTTGGGAGGTCTTTCAAGAGTTAGACTACAACCTTTTAAATTAAAACTTGATGGGTGGTACGAATGGGGATTCGTGCTATGTTGTGGTGACTATTGGGATAGTCGCCTGTGTTGTTACTTGTATGTATCTTTACTTATCATTACTTTGAAAACTAAACAGATTTGCAAACATGCTTTTAAAATGTATTACCTTATTGCAAATAAAGTTGGCTTCATGCAAAAGAGACATACAACCTCCACCTAAATAAGCTTGCATGTAGTTTATGAATAGGTCGCTATTCCACACGTCAGATCTTAAGGGTACAAAGACAATCTTTGTACTCGGATGCTATGCTTAATTGTTTTGTTGCAGAGGAAGAAGGTGAGCCTGAGGGCCTCACTTTTGTGAGTCAGTGTTGTGGTAGCTTGCGGGCGACTAGCTTGATGCGGTCGGTTGCCTTGTGGGTGTGTGGCTAACCGGTCGACTTTTGTTCTAGCCATCTTATGGCGCTTTTGCTTCATTGTCATTCTTGTATATTGTTCTATTTGGCGGTCGGCTCTCTTTTGTAATAACTTTACTTTATGTCGTTGTTGAACTTAGTGATTTTTGTTGTATGGAAATGATGTGTAATTTTGTGATGATGCGCATATGTTGCAATTCTGGGAAACATATGTCCATCGAGGCTTAGAATGTTTAATTAGTAATGCTAGAACCATTTGGAGGTTAAGTGTTACTAGTTAAATATTCCGGGTCCTCACAGTAGCGACGGGCTCGGGTAGGAGGTGACGGCTCGTGCTCTAGGAGGGGGCAGCTCGTGCTCGAGGAGGCGGCGGCTCGTGCTCAGGGAGGAGGTGGCGTCGAGGTCAGTGGCGACGGGCTCGGGGGAGGAGGGATGTTAGAGAAGCTTAATCGTTTGAGTGGGGGGCGCGACAAACTCTAGAGTCTGAATATAAATAGGGTTGGACATCCCAGATGGTTCCAATAAATAACCGTCTGTGATATCTATATATCACATACGATGTTTATATGGATCCATCTGCGATATATATGTATCACAGACGGTGTTTATATGGAACCGTTTGTGATATCTAAGTTTCACAAATGGTGTTTATATGGAATCGTTTGTGATATCTAAGTTTCACAAACGGTTTTTATATGGAACCGTCTGTGGTATCTATGTATCATAGACGGTTTTATATAGAACCATTTGTGATATCTGATGTATCATAGACGATTTTTATATGGAACCGTCTGTGATATATAATGACAGACGGTTTTTATATGGAACCGTTTTTGATATATAATCACAGACAGTTTGTCCTAAGAAACCGTTTGTGATGTTCTTTTGTATTACTAAATCCATTTCTGTTTATTGGCTAGCCTCAGGAAATGCTAGCCACGCCCTTTGAAACAAGCAGAAACACAACAAGTACATGTATACATCCAATTTACATTCATTTCAGAAACAAGCACATCCATTTCACAAATTCAGATATGACACATTCTCATATACATAAATACAAATTCACATATGACACATTCTCATATACATAAATGCAAATTCACATATGACACATTCTCATATACATAAATACAAATTCAGAACATATGACACATAAACATTTAATTCATCATTCCACTTGGTTATCTCCTTTAAAAATTAGCCCTTCATGATGATCGACGCGTATGTAGCTAGTTTCGTCACGTCGTTCTTCCTCGACCCTTATGCCGTTTCCAAAAGGAGGCAACTCGTCAAATTGATTGTATTCTTCCTCGTCCACTACATTCTTAACTCTGACAATCCTCCTTTTTCCATGAAGAACTACGTGGTGCTTCTTATTTGCCTGGTCGGTTACATAGAAGACTTGAACAACTTGGTTAACGAGTATGAATGGTTCGTCTTTGTATCCGACACGTTTGAGGTCCACGGTAGTGACGCCGTACCTGTCGACCTTCACCTATGGGAGATGGACCCAATGGCACCGAAACAGCGGGATCTTGAAAAGCACGTAGTCGAGCTCTCAAATCTTCTCTATGAACCCATAGTAGGAGCTCCTCAACCCATCGGTACTAAATGCATCTATGTAGACACCGCTGTTCTGGTTAGTGCTCTTTATATCCTAAGCCTGCGTATAGAATTTGTACCCATTTATGTCGTATCCTTGCCATGTCACAACTGTAAATGTTGGCCCTTTTGCCAACCATGTCAGCATATCACTTGACGAGCTCCTAGCGAGTCGCTCCTTCAACCATTAGTTGAACCGACTGTTATGCTGTCTCGTGATCCAAACATCCGATCGCTCTGGATTCTGTTGCCGAAGCATGTCCTTGTGCTGGTCGATATACGGGGACACTTCAGTCATATGTTGCAATACCGTGAAATGGGTTTGAGTATACGCTCTCATCTCTGGAGTGATTGCTTTCTTTTCGATGGTCCCGATACCCTCGAGCCTCCCCTCATGGCGAGATCGAGGCACACCTATTGGATCAACCTGAGCCATGTAATCGGCGCTGAACTCAATGACCTCTTTGGTTGCATAACCTTCGACGATGCTGCCCTCCGGCTGAGATCGATTCCGTATATAGGACTTGAGAATTCCCATGAACGTCTCGAATGGGTACATGCTACGAGGAACACGGGGCCGAACATCTTTATCTCCCTCATAATGTGAACAATGAGATGGACCATGATATCGAAAAACAACAGAGGGAAATACATCTCAAGATGACATAGAGTCATCATCACCTCGTCCTGCAGAGCATCTAGTCCATCGGGATCGATGACCTTCTGAGCAATTGTGTTCAAGAAACAACACAACCTCATGATTGTTTCTCGGACCTTGATCGGCAAATAATTCTAATTGCAACAGGGAGCATCTGTCATCAACACATGACAATCATGAGACTTCATGCCAATTAACTTCAAATCTTCCATCGAAACAGGTTTCTTCATGTTAGAAGAGTAACCGACGTAACTTTCACACCATGCAAGCACTGGCACAGTTCAATTCTCTCGCCTTGGACAGAGTGTAACAAGCAGGGGGAGGTACATTCGTCCTTTATCGGTCTTTGTCGGTGCTAACTCAGGTCTGATGTCCATATCAACCAAGTCAAGCCGTGCATTGACACCATCCTTTGTTTTGTCACGAATGTTCAGTAAGAGACCAATCAAGCTGTCACATACATTCTTCTCTACGTGCATAACGTCGATGCAATGCCGAACTTCTAGGTGCTCCCAATAAGGTAAGTCCCAAAATATTGATCTCTTCTTCCAGATGTTCTTCTCATGGGTCCTCGATTTACGTCCCTTTCTGAGCACAATATCTAAATTCTTAACCATATCATAGACCTCTTTTTTGCTTAAATGCCTTAGAGCTGAATTGTCCTCCTTCTCTCTGTCGAATTGTTTCTTTATCCTGCGGTATGGGTGAGCCCTCCGGAGGAACCTACGGTGACAGGTGTACACGGTTTTGCTCGAGTGCTTCAGCCACACACTCTCGGTATCATCTAAACAGTGAGTACATGCTTTGGCCCCTTTTGTACTCTGGCCCGACAGGTTAGCAAGGGCGGGATAATCATTTATGGTGTAGAACAACAAGGAGCGTACAGTGAAGTACTCTCGTTTGTACGTATCCCATACCTATACCCCTTCGATCCACATTATTTTTAGATCTTCAATCAATGGTGCTAGGTACACATCAATATCATTCCCAAGTTGCTTCGGCTCTTGGATAAGTATCGACAGCAAAATATACTTTCGCTTCATACATAACTAAGGAGGAAGGTTGTACATACAGAGAGCTACGGGCCAAGTATTATGTCGGTTGCTCATGTTATCGAAAGGATTCATTCAATCTGTACTCAATCCAAACCTTATATTCCTCGGTTCTACACCGAAGTCTGCAAACCTCCTATCGATGTTTCTCCACCGGGTGGAATCGCAGGTGTCTTAGCTTTCCATCCTGCTTACGCTTCTCCGAGTGCCAACGCAGCAGTTTTGCCTCCTTTGGGTTCGCAAAAAACCGCTTCAAATGGGGAATTACAGGAAGATACCACACCACCTTAGCAGGAGGTCCTTTCTTCACCTCGATTCCCTTGCCGTCATCTGATTGATTCTTATGCTTGTATCGGGATGCGTTGCACACGGACATACATGCATGTCTGCGTATTTTTACGGTGAGAGGATACGATCGTTCGACATGCATGCATTTTTTCTACTTCTATTCCCAACGGACAAAGAACATTCTTGGATCTGTAGGTGGTTTTGGCAATTCGTTTCCATTCAGAAGCATGTCCGCTAAAAGAACTAACAGCGCCGTGAAACTCTTGTCAGACCAACCATTGCTTACCTTCAATTTCAGGAGTTCAAGCACGGATGACAACCTTGTGTATCCCGCCATGCACGGAACAAAGGCTTCTCCGAGTCCTTCATCAAGCCCTCGAATTTACCAAACTCTCTCACTATAGTTCACTTCTGCATTGCGAAACATCTGATCCAGATTGTCTTCGTGCAACCTATCCGAATCGGAACCATAATCGACATCATCCAGCGGCATATCGTTGACTTCGTCGGCGATGTCGTTCTTACTATCTTCTTGTATAATCTGCTTTTCACCGTGACTGGTCCAACGTGTATACCCCTTTTTGAAACCCTTTGAATTAAATGTGATTCGATCTGCGCTTGGTTGTCAAACATCTTCAGATTCTCGCAGTCAATACATGGATAATACATATATTCCGCCTCCTTATTCAACATATCCCTCTCGGCAGCTCTTGTAAAAGCGCACACGCCATTAATGTACTCTTCACTCACACGGTTCTTAGTGTACATCCAGCTTCGGTCCATCACATAATTCGTGTTGAAAACCCTAGAAATAAATAAAAGGGTGACCATGGTCTTCACTAGCGATTTCGACGTAAACGCTCAAAACTACTCAAATTAAAGGATGCTTTGCTCCAGTAGCTCACCTCGATCACAAGGAAGGTGTCAATGAAGTCGGCCGGGGAAGGTCCAAGGCGGCTGGTCGTCGGTGAACAGAGGCAACAGCGGCAAGCTCCTCGGTGATAGGTCTTCTCGGTGGAAATAAACTCAAACGGGCACATGCACAGCTTTAGGGGGACATATAGGTGGGGAAATCGACCTTGGTGTGGTCGAGCACTCACCGGAGAAGAGTTGGCGTCGATGGCGGCGGCGGTGATATTTCACAGATGGTTTTCATTATGAACCGTCTGTGATATTACCTGTTCACAGACGGTTTTTAACGCAACCAGTAATACAGACGGTCTTTAAACCAAAACCGTCTGTGATGTCATGTAATACAGACGGTTTTGGTCAACCGTCTGTGATGAGACATATAGTATTAACCTTTTTGTAGTAGTGAGATACCTTGAACTCGTTGAACATTCTAACCTCCACTTCAAGCACAACACGTCTTATATCATCTTTGGTCAACGTGGGCTCAAAATCAAAGCATTTGCTTGTGTATCTCATTGCTGTCTCGGACTCTTCTTCCGGTGCCGCTGAACTCTTTCGTTATTGCAATGGACTCTAGTTGACTATGTTTTACGCGGGATTGAAGGCTAAATCTAGGATCCCGATATTTTGTATTA
This sequence comes from Ampelocalamus luodianensis, assembly GCA_036346255.1. Lineage (NCBI taxonomy): Eukaryota > Viridiplantae > Streptophyta > Magnoliopsida > Poales > Poaceae > Ampelocalamus > Ampelocalamus luodianensis. Next base: position 478,462 of record JAYEVH010000138.1, on the reverse strand, counting down.
CTACAGAGGTCTACTGTACCACTATATAAACAGTGTTTCGTGAGATGCTAAACAGTGCTCTGACACAGCATAGTGATTTTACTGTAGCCACCGGTCTTTGATTTTTGACTTGATGGTAAAGATCATTCATAATATCTATATACTGTAGATCCTTTTCATTGATTCTTTCGATGCAGTGGATCCCAGTTCCTAAATCTAACATTGAAGTATGTGGCTGTAGCTAGCTAGCATCTATATGTCCTTCAAATTCACGGACATGTTTTTCCGTTGGATTGATTTCCTCTTTGTGCACATACACACACATGCACGCGTGTATATACGTTGCATGGTCTCTGTTTTGATTGTCTTCCGACGTTTCGGCATTGGATGCCCGATGCAAATTGTCTAGTTGATCTCAAATTCGAAACACAAAGCCAGTTTCATCTCGTCGTGCATGCATGCATGCATGCGCAAGAAGCAATGCCATGCTAGCTTTGGACATATGCGCCGCGTGACGCTGTTGCTCTCTGACTGTGCATGCATGGTCCGATTGAGATCACGTCCTTAACATGGATTTGATTTGGTTGTTTGTTCTCGTTCTTGTTCAGCTTTCCTTCCTGGCCTTTGCATGCCTAGCATTGTTTGAGCTTCTATCTATTGCTTTGCGGCCAACACACATTTGTATAGTAATGCAATTGAAACAGAAAAGGAGGTAGAGCTGATTGTTTGGTGTTGACGTAACTGTTCAGTAAAAGAGAAGGCTATTCATACAAAAAAGAAAACACACACTTTAGAAGTCATTGAGGATAACAATTCATAATTGGTATGTAGGGCCATGTATTACAATTTTTGAAGGCTTCACAATGCAGTGAAGTCTTGTGGTAGGTTAGTAGTAAGAGAACTAAAGGAGGTATCCTTGCATCACATTACATAGGAAAATCATAAGAAAACAGAAACATCATGAATATGAACAAAGATCAACACAAATTAAGACCCATCTGACAACGCATGAGAAAAGTATCTTACAATTTTTGAAGGCTTCACAATGCAGTGAAGTCTCATGTAGGTCAACAGTAAGAGAACTAAAGGAGGTATCCTGCATCACATTACATAGGAAAATGGTAAGAAAATAGAAACATCATGAATATGAACAAAGATCAACACAAACTAAGCCCCATCTGACAACGCATGAGAAAAGTACTCACAATGTCGTGAAACTATCAAGGTCAAAAAATACACCGGTCATATTTCCTTGTAATCGGTTATGATTAAGGTTTTGTATACACCAAGTAAAAATCATTTAGACATACCAGATGATAGAAATTCCAAGGCAAAATCAACCTCTGGTTGCATAGATACTCACAAATACTTAAGATTAGACATCATGGAAATCAAGTAGGGTAAATTTCCAGTGGACTGGTTTCCTGCAAGATTACTGCAAAACAAGAATTATTTAACATCCATGGCATTGGAATGGCTAAGAGGAAACCTCAAATGCATGACTTCATTTTAGGAACTTACAACCTTTGAAGCTTAGGAGGTGCTGGCGGCGCTGGAAGGAGGCAGCAGAGGCTTACGGAGGGCGTGGAGATGCAGTGGGCTGGGGGTGACACGGAAAGGCAGCGCCGGTGGTCTGAGGTCATGGGGAGAAGAAGGTTTGGATCTGGTCGGATCTAAGCTGTGGCTGACGGATCTTTCACTCCATGTTGGATGGTAGTGGCACCAGGAGAGATGGTGGTCGGGGATGTCGGTGGGGGTGTGGGGGAGCCGGAGGGGCGGACCGAGCTACGCAGAGGGGCATGGTGGAGGTATAGAAGGTGGGGGCCCGAGATGGTACGATCAGGCAAGGAGGAAGGGAAGGAAGCGGGGGCAACGCGCGGGCATGAGCCGTCAACGCGACGGAGACGACGAGGGTGAGGGCGCGACGAGGCGCGAGTCTTTGCGGATAGGGGGCAAAGCCGAGCGATGCACCGAGGAGGGTAGGCAGGCACGATCCCACGGCAGTTCGCAAAAAGCCTGACGTGGGGACCCGGACATGATTTTAGAAAGTACAGGGGGCTTTTCGCAAAGAAGCTGACGTGGCGCTGCCAAGCACCCGCCAATCTCTTCGGCTATTATAAAGGGTATATTGGTACAACATGATGAGTCATAACATCTTCATTGCTACCGCCTCAATAATCCATGTCCACCGCTTGTATCTACTTTTATTACTCGCACTTTCGATATCATGTATTGATATGTTCATTGCCTCCTATCTCCATGTCCACCCTTCTTCATGTATACTAGAAATCATGTCTTCACATATTCATTGCCTCCTATTTTAAGGTGAAAAATATACTATTAGAACTCATGCACTGCCTTAACATTTGCTTTTAAACGTTTTTGAAGGTAACTGCACTATGGTGTACAAGAAGCTAAGTGAGTTGACAACAAGAGGACAAGCATGGAACATCAAAGTGAAAGTAATGAGAACATGAGATTCAATCAATTTTGTAATCGATGCTTATGAGCCTTGATATGATCGTGATGGATGAATATGTTCTTCTCTTCATATGTTCAATTGTGTATTTCTTTTAACAACTGCCAAGTGATGTTTTGTTTTGATGGGGTGAAACAATTCATGCTTATTTGTAATAATATGATAGACACTTATAGACCAAAGGTCAATGAGAGCTCCATCTATGTGTTCCACCAAATACCGCTCGGTGGACAATCAGCTTAAAATTACTTTCATGCAAATACAAAGGTGAAAGAAGTGAAAGGATCATCAAATAAATTTCAGGATTACTATTTTGAGTTTGTTACCAGAGACACTACTAGAACGGATAAATAAAGATAAACAATTATCAGGTAAGTCTATAATTGCATTTTCCTTTCTTTTTGAAAGATGAATTGACAATATTTGAATGTTACAGATATTCACTGGATTGAACTAATAGTACCAGAGTAAGAACGTGCATGTGCCTTACATTTAATTGAACATTAAGCACCATATTCATACATTCACATTAACATTTAACTATTTTGAAATGGAATTTTTAGAGGTGCTAAAATCATAGGACAGATGGCTCATTGTTTAAATGAAGATGTAATTGGCAATCAAACAGTTGTGGTTATTACATCAGCAATAGTAGAAGAATTCAACGGTAAGTCAAATAATATTACGAGTTATTATGGCCTTTCCAACTACACAAATATAATAGATACATGTGGATTAAATAGATCTTTCTCTAAAGTCAACAAGCACCACAAAACTATATAAAGATCTAGATATACCGAGAACCTGAAAACTTATTGACAGGTATGTATTGTTCTTTTCTTATTTATTGAACAACGAACTACAACTCCTTTTTATTCAGCAATGCCAAATGATTTTTTTTTTGTGTCGACTCTATAAAATTTATAGGCACTCAATCGAAGAAATTGTACCAAAAATGATGGAGGTAGATAAAAGTACTCAAGGGACACTGGAAGAACAAATGTTTTACAATAGGAGAACATTACGTGACATTACTAAAATGAGGAAAGGCAACCCAACAAATTAGGTAATTCATCGAGACTTCTTCTCAAATATAATATCATCGCCTTTGTATACTTGAAATTTGATCTTTCATATTATTTCTCATGTAAAATAATCCCCCTAGACCTACAAATCAATATGACATATTTATGTGATTAAATGTTTTTTTCTTTTAAGTGCTAACATCCATTTTTTGGGGTTAAATTTGTAGGATTTTGTGTTCACATCAAAAGCTAGGATCGATCGGTTACAATAGGATGCTAAATGGTGGTATATGTCATGCAAAGGTTGCAACAAAGTAGTTACAAAGAAAACTAACAAGTATCATGGCGACAATTGCGATAAAAATCTAGAAAGCACAATATCTCTATCAGCATACTCTATAGATTTGAGCAATGTTGTTTATCCTATTTACTTTGCACTAACAACAATCTTCTGTGGTTGATAGGTGGGGGTCCAATTGGGTTTTATTTTCTTTACTAATTGTTTTTATTCGGGAAAACCCATGAGACTTGGTCCACCCGATGGTGCACAACGCCAGAGGCCCACACGTCAATGGCTTTGGTGTACGAACCAAATCTATACGGGCGGTTTCTAGTGGTGGGCCCCGCATGTCATAGACTCAAACTTTAATATACATCTTATTTAGATTTTCTAATTGTGTTAGGCCCACATGTTATACTGACATTGACTCCTAATTAGATGATAATTAATTCCCAGTTAAACTAATCCTAACATACTAGGTGGGGTCCACACGTTAGCGTCTCTGTTGGTCAACTTCTCCATCCATAAAAGGGGAATGGTGCAAACAACCATGGTCAGTGCTTTGGGCGAGTTCGGTGCCGGCGGAGGGGCTCCGGCGACCACCAGCGACTAGAAAAATGGAATACGGGCACCTAGGCGATCCTAATGGCGGTGACGACGCGATGGGAGATGGTCCGAGGCGGCGATGCTATGGCGAGGGCAGCGACGATGCTACTATAGGGGTAGGGGCAACAACGCAGCAAGGTTTGCAACTACAAATTAGTGCTCGGCTTAGCATCTATGGGCTAATGTGAAGCTCATTGTGCTCTCGTTGCCCAAAATGGGGTGGCGCACCGACCGCTCCATGGTGGCTTGCGACAGTGCGACGAGGTCGATGGTGCGGCTATGCTACGGCCAACTAGGCACAACAATGTCTAGCCTAATGGGTTTGCGAGATGAAGAAGTCTACGAGAACGAAAGAGCTCACCTAGAAACCAAACGAGGAAGGAGATTGACGGCGACGGCGAGGTGGCGTGCTCCGGGCCGACAACGGGGACGAAGGACGCTCCGACAACTTTGGTGCACAGCAAGGATGAAGAGCGCATGCATTAGAGAGTGGGGGTTGATGTGAACAAGATGCGCAAGATAACAGAGGCGAAAGCTCAACGAACAAGGCATCGATGGTGTAGCGTGTTCCGGCTCACTCTGAGGACGACGATGATGTTCCTTCTTCTTTGTGAGGAGACACGCACAGAGGAAACAAGCGTGCGGAAGATGAAGTCAAGGTGGTCACAGAGCGCAAGAAAATGAGGACAAAGACTCACTCTAGTAGCTAGGAAACATTGGTGAAGCCGGTGGTCAGAATTGGGTGAGATGGCGAATTCTTTTCTACCTGAGGAGGAGAGGAGGGGAAAAAGCAGAGGAGAGGCTGGCGAGCAACGATGATGTGATCGACCGAGGCTTAAATAGCGAGGAGAGGTGGGAACGGGCGAGGGCGAGCGTGGCACGGTGTGGGCACCCGAGCGGAGCAGCGTGCAGGGGTCTAGCGCGCGGATGTGATGAGGTTGCGGCGTCACGAGAAAGGGTGATAGGCTAGAGGACGCGACTACAACGCTTGAGGCGAGCTTAGGCAACTCTCACGCGTGAGGAGCGTGTACGACACAACAGGTGAAAGAGGGTGAGAGAGCTAGCGCGCGGGGAAGAAGCATAGTGCTCTCTCCGAGTGGCCTGATAGGTGGGTCCAGGCCCACATGTTGGTGAGCACGGGTGCGAGAGAGTGCAAGCGAGTGGGCTACGGCGCGGAGCTAGGCTCGGTGGGCTGCGCTGGGGGAGGAGCGGCGATGGTGTCTTTGGGTTGAGAGCACACAGCGGGCCATGGGAAGAGGAGAGGCTGGGTCGGTGGGAAAGCGGCCCAGAGGGAGAGAAAGGGAAGAATTGATTTAAATTTTTAGTTTGTATTTTTAAGATTGAATTTGAAATTCAAATTCAAATTTTGAGGAGATTTAGCACAACATCTAACTTGTACATTTTTATAATTTCAATTTAGAGAAGGAAGTTGATTTATCTTTTTGAATTGCAAGACAAAGCTTTTGGATTTCTCATAACGCAACAAAAGTTTTTGAAAACCAATAAATTCATGCGAGTTTTAAATTGTTCAAAATTCGGGATGTTACAATCATTCATAAGCCCCTAACTTGCATGGATGTTTTACTTGTGTCTCGACACTGGGCAACCGCACATTTTGGCCCATAAACTTCCATAAGTGAGTTAAAGTCCAAAATAGAGATGATATACTAACTCCTTGGCTTAATCTATATTGTAATTTGACTATGTGACCACCTTGTAACTCGATGGAGAATTGATATATTTGGATTTTAACTGAAATTTCACATGTTTTTTGACATATTTTGCTAGGTTTGTATTGATGTTATTCAGCAATCGCACGTCCAGACTATTGCTTGAATAGGGTCGAAGTGCCGTAAACAAAGGTCAGGCTTTGGCCCACATTAACTCACAAATACAAATTCACGGAACTATATACATGTGCAATTTTCAAGTTGAGGGGCCTAAGCCATACACATGTGCGACTTTAAAAACCGGTAATGCACTTCAATCCTTTTGATATCAAAGAGATTTTTTTTTTATTTAATTTTTTTTTAAATTTTATTTTAAAGTTAACCATCGTCAACTTTATTTCTAATTCTGTCCCCTTTGATCACGCCACCTCTAGTGGCGTGACAAAACAACACTGTCACACTAACCCATATCTTGTCAAGTTCTTGTCACGCCACCACTAGTGTCGTGGCAGTATTATTTGATCACGCCACTGGTGGTGGCGTGACAAAAAGTGCTATTTTAGCGGACTTATCTTATGGCGTGATAATGTTGTTTTGTCACACCATAGGTAGTGACATGACCAAAGATGTCAGAATTGAAAATAAAGCTTGTGAGGGGTTAACTTTAAAATAAAATTTAAAAAATAATTAATAAATAAAAAAAAGGTTCTATCAAAGAGACTTGACCATGGAGAATCAAATTAGGCAAGCTTGCATATATAGGGAGAATCCAAAAAAGCAAAACCACTAACACAAGGCGGAGCATGTGGACACATTATGCTACGCTTGTCGCAACTTTTACATTATTCTATGCTTCTCGCAGCTTTTACATTATCTTTTTCAACTCAAAAAAAGTTTGCAGCAGGACACTGCAGGTGAGATCACAAAGGCATTAGGAGGAGCACACGAACCAGCACGCGACAAAGATACATGCACGCACAATTCTCGAGCCTCCCATCCAAACCCACCCTCTCCAACTCACCTCCACGCAAAACAAACTTGGGGAATGTTTAGATTCTCTTCTCATAGGATAAACCATACGCAATTAGACCAATCCCAAGTGGCGGTTTGCTGAGAAAGAAAAAGAGATAAATCAATAAGGCTCATTAATTGAACAAACCGAGAGAAGTGGAAAGGAGTTTTTAAGTTGTTAGGCTGCTATATCTTGGCAAGTATTTTAAGACTGTCACATAAACAAAAGTCTGATGTGACACTGCAATTAAAGAAGAGAGAGAGAGAGCAGACTAGTATCTTATTTAGATATCACTCATACACAGTATCCTAGGTAGAAATACTAGTAAAGACCCTATATCAAAGGCTTAAGATACAACACTTTAAGATACTATGCATTGGGAATATGGTATCTAAATACCTTTTATGCAATAAAAAACTGTAGTAAAAAATCACCCACTGAGAGCAGCGTTAGTAGTATAAATAAAAGAGGGGCTTAGCCTTTTCTTAGAAGCGCAAAAAACCGCACCTCGTTTCGAAGTTTACGCTTTGGTATGTATTTAGCATGCTGCCTGGCATATATTATGCATCGTGTAGTTCCCTTTTGTTGAGTGTAGTTCCCTTTTGTTGAATGTGTGTATCCTGCGTACTACCATGCTAATATTTTCTTTCTACCGTCGCTTGCGTCTACAATACGATCAACTTCTCATTCACCCAACCAAATAATACCCCTGTAAATACTACCTACCACCAAACACACAACCAAACAACATCTCTTGCATCCCCCTAACCTGTCCCAACCCAACCTAAAGCAACTAGGCCCAAGGCCACCCAACCAACCAATCACACCCTTAGGGTATCTCCAATAGTTAAAGATAACATTGTCTTTAACGTATACTACATCATCTTTAGAGATAAAATCTTCAATGGATAGTCTCTAACACACTCTCTAACATATATATTTTACATGACATCTAGAGTAGATTAATATATCATGTCTTATTTCGCGTGCACGACAGACTCTTCAGGAAGAAACGACATGCGCTCTCTCTTCTTCCCCTCTCCTCCACGTATGATTTTGTTGACTTCTCTATGTAGAATTTTGTTGACGTAACATAGCTAAGAGACGACAATAAATACACTATTAGGGATGCCTTTAGTGCCCGGCGTGGCTGCATACCAAGACATAAGAGCTAGTGTGCTATATATTTTGTCATTGTAACGGTTGGAGTTACCTTTTACTGTTACTGAGCAATCATACTTGTCACCCAATTTATGTCTTTAGGGGGTGCATGGACCAGGGGATTGCTTTGGGAATTTTCGGTATAAGGATTCCGATCCAAATCCCTCGTAGTCCAATAGGGAGAAAAATCCCAAGTTTGGAATGATTCGCTCGGGCAAAAAATGTTATCGGTTGCCTTTTTTTTAAAAAAAAAAGAATTATCATGAAAATGGCATAAAGCGATGGTGGAGAAGCAGCGTGTTCGATCTTGATTCGATGGCTGAGATTTTTATTCTCATGGTTTTACTCAAGTGCCCATTTATGCACTTAATTACTACGAATGCATAACCATAGCACTGATGATAATTTTCTTTTTGACCTGCCATTTTTCATTTCGGAGAAGACCGCATTGCTTTCTACTCAGATTCTTCATCCAACAATGCATGCGTGTAGACCAGAATTCTCCCGGCCGTATTCCCGTCGTGTCTCCATTTCGGCTCAGTTGAGGGCCACCGGCAGCCATCATGCATGCCTCCTCAGTCGGATCCAGGTACTCTGCTGTAATTAGGGATGATAACCGAGCTATTCCTCGTCAGAGACTGGTGGAACATTTTCGTCCCCCAGAGAAGAAAAATTTCCCGTCCTTGTCCTCATCTCCATTCTCGGTACTATTCTCCCTCCGTCCCTATTCCCGAAAGTTAGATCCCGAAAGAAGAGAAAATAAGATCTATAATATTATAAAATGGGTATGAACATCCACATACAATGCTAAAATGATAATATTTTTTTTTTGATTAATTAGCATCTGGAAAGTAAAGATGCAAAATAGATTATCGGATTATCACCTTATCGAGTTGTGCGGTAGTAGGCTAGTGGCCTACATGTTTCATCGGGGACCAATGTAGGTAGCAGGGATAGGGAGTAGGAGAATGGTCCCATCCTCGCTTCACCCGATGAAGAATTATATTTGCATATTAGTATCCCCGTGGAGGAAGAAATAGCCTCATCATCGTCCCCTAATGGGTGAATTCCCTGTTGAGAAATGGGAAACGAGGCCTATTGCCATCCCTAGCTGTAACACAGAGGGTTATTATGTAAACAGTGGTTTATGTGTACGTGAAAACACCCGGTAGTGGTACTGTAGTAAATTGTAGAAGCAACAGTTAAATACTTAATGTAGCTATTTTTTCCATAGCAAACACTGTATCAAAAAATAGTGTAGATATTGATACGAAACCTTCGCTTTTCATGGAACGATGAAGATTAGTTTCTAATACGTAACACTCATTGAAAGATGATCCGTAAAGATACTTTTGATGCTTCGCTTCTCTTTTTAATCGCTTTAGCCCCCTCCCTCCCACGGAATTCTGACACACTTCCCAAGCCAGTGCCCAACTGCCCCCACCTTTGGCAATTCTTTTGTTGCAAAGAATCCCCTTTGGTGTGACCATATGTAGAACGTACACAACACGTCCCGATAAAGCCGGGGCTTTCTTTGATGCGTCGAATGATGACGATTTTTTTGTTCCTGTTTTTGGGTTCGAATTTTAACCGAGCCCATTCGTGTTTTTTTTTTATTTGAAAAATTAGCCCATTCGTGTTGGAAAAGAACAAAATAGCCCTCCCTAAAAGCCACACAAAAGGAATTTTTTTAAATAATTTATTTTTATTTAGAATTACAGAAATAATACTACTAAATTTTTTTGACATAAATAATCATCAGTCGCCGTATCGATGGGCGACTTATACCTAGTCGTCCAATGGTTGAGCGACTGGCCATAATCGCCTAACGATAGAGCGCCAAGTGTTAGAGTCGCCCGGTAGTTGAGCGATTTGACTAAGTCGCCCGCTGTACTGTTTAACAAATCCGATTGGAATGACTGTGTGGGAATAAAGATTACATTTTGTAGGTATTATATTTAGCAAATCCTGTGGCAGGATGTTATTTTTTTGAAATAAAAAGGTGGTGACAAGGTTAGTTGGTCCGTTTGTGAATTTCATAGAATCTCAAAGGTACGAAATTTGTCAAACTTGTAATAGCATTTTATGATCGTCGTATATTGTTATAGTATGCTAAATTTCTGAAGAATTTTGTGAGAACAATAGAGGTAGCAATGATTCGAAAGTACAAATGTAAGTGATATTACGATGCACCAGAAAATTTATACACGGTAGAGAACTTTAGAGAAATAGTGCAACGATAGCAACACGACAATTGATCCGACAAGAGGTTACATGGCAAGTAGGCTAACGAACCAAGAACGGTATAGGCATGCCTTTAGAGAATTAGAAATACATCGGATATATAGGCGAAGAGGATCATATTACTACGTGGACCGGGGCCATTTGCCCTTCTTTGCGAGATCGGCGTTTTACTCCTCGCCGGCCGCCTCAACCGCCATTTCCCTCTTTTTCTTGCACTCCCTCTCGTGAGCCTTGCGCTCCCTGCGCCTGCACGCCTTGAGATGAGCTTTCGTCTCCCGACGTATACACTCGTTTTGCTTATCGTTGGGGCGCTCCTCCGTGATCTCGTGGACCCTTTTGATATTCCACTCCTTGTAGTCGAGTTCATCGGTCATGTGGGTGGATCTCTCGTCGATCCACTTGCGGTAGCCATATAGCGGTCGGGACTACGGTAGATGGGAGAGGTTATTAGTGCGCATTTTGAAAGAGCAAGCGTTGGGAAACATATCAGAATCGGACTCCAACGGCATGGATAGCAGCTCGTGTCCCAACAACAGTCGGCATAGTCATAGGAGTAGTTCGCGCAACCCCAGTAATGCATGCCTAGGCTAAGCCACTGCTTGGACTTGAAGAACCCGCATAGGTCCTGCACCAACGAGAGGCGGCGCCTCCCCTCGAGCGGGTATTGCGGTGAAGGCTCGATTAGAATGTTCCGTAGGGATTGTTTGCGCACGGGGCGCCATTGCGGAGAGCTGCCATCCTAACACGCTCCTCTTGCCTGACCCAGGCCGTAGCAGCCCTTGCTTGTTCACGGATCTCGTCACATTGCCTCTTCATCTTGTCCTATTGCTTCTTCTGCATCTTGTCTATCCCGTGTCTTCAACCAAGCTCTAGTGTAGTGTTGGGTTTGGTTGTGCAGTGTTCTCTCTGAGATCTCTTCCACCTCCTTTTATAAACCACAGGGTTGGCATAGTGTGGTTAATTTTATGTGAGTAGTCCTGTCTTTTCGGTTTAAAAAGCTGAGGAGATATAGTGTTGTCATGTCGATCTGAAAAGCTGGTGAAGCAGAGTGTTTCACCTCTTGCTTTGCAGAGTGTTGTCACGTCCTGAAAAGCTGACTCTTCGGGTCACGTCATCCTGAAAAGCTGGCTCGTCGGGTCACGTCGTCCTAAAAAGCTAGATCGTCGGGTCACGTCGTCCTGAAAAGCTGGCTCATCGGGTCATATCCTGCTTCGCAGAGAGTGGTCATGTCCTGTTTTCATAGTGCTTTGAATTTCAATTAAGACGAAATATTTACACTTAAAATAAAGTTAAAATTCACAATTACGATATAATTAGTTTCACAGTGCTTACAACAACCAAAGTACTGACTGAAGTACAAGTTACATCACGCTAGCAGTTCTAATCTTAGTACCACCACTAGTACCACCACGCACCCAACAAGAAGCGGTGCTGCACTTCATGCCGGTGTTCCTACGTGCCGGCAGGCGCCTCACAAGTTCTCACAATGTGTCCTTCCTAGCGGCAGTGGCTGCAACGTCTACCCGCCGCCCTAGCTTCCCATTCGTCCATATCATTCCTAATGCGACGACTCTGCCGACGGCTCTTCCCCCCTTAAACAGGTCAAGATCTGGAATCTAAGTCCTCTGTGTAGTATCCAATGTGGTGAAGTTGCCCACAACCCTGAAGCCTCTTAGATCGCCGCACCACGCCTGTTGTACCCTCTCTTTCATGAAGTACTTCGGTATGAAGTTCGATAGGTCCATGTGGATTGTCCCACACGCAGCGAGGACATGAGAGTATGGCTTGTGAAGGAGTTTTGGCTTGTTGCATGTGCAGCTAGATTTATTTACATGATCTCCAAGGCATACCTCGTGGGTAATAAGAGACCGAGTTGTCCCAAATCCGGCTTTGTCTTGAAGGACTACGTCGAAACGATGCTCCGCATTGCCCATTACGAAGACAGTGTGTGATTGAGCCTTCTCGGTCTTGGCTTTGCATATACTGTGTAATCTTCGAGTAGTACGATGTTTGTGGGTTGGCTGCATAAAGTGTCGCATTTGCATGCCTTTTTCTCAAATATCCGATTGTACCATGCGTAACGCCTTCCACGATGGCGACGAGGGTGAAGCGGATGCCCCTAATAACCCGCTTGTACACCTCGGCAAGGTTAGTTCTCATTATGTCGACCTTGCAACGCGTCGTGTCGTGCGGCAAGGACCACTTCTCCAATGGCTCAACCTCAATCCAATGGGAGAAGCACCGATGTCCTGACGTCCTCCGCGTCAAATGGGGATGGTCGAGCCCCTTAGTGGTGTGAGGTGTTCAGTTGCGCCCGAGAATGAGTGGGCGCTTGTTCCTCTCGACGACATGTTTCCTGGTGTGCTCCTCCAACATCTCCCACAACACATCAAATTTACGCTGCTGGTTCTGCATAGCAAGTCTCTTGAACAACTTCATCAACGGTTGCTGCCTGAACTGTTTGAAGAAGTTCGCCCCTAGATGGCGAATGCACAATCCGTTCCCCATGTCTGGCCAAGGGAATGGCTCATCGGGGTCTTGCTAAAGTTTCGGATGACCTTCATCATCCCGGGGTGGTGATCATGGATTATGCAAATATCAGGACGTGTCCCAACTACTCCCTCCTTCAGATATCGAAGGAACCACAACCAGCTATCAAAATTCTCACTTTCGACGAAAGCGATGCCTAAGGGCAGAATCTGATTATTGCCATCAACGCCATTTGCTGTCAGGATCATGCCCTTGTATTTCCGCTTAAACGCCTCGCCCATCGATATCACGGGCAACATGTGTTTGAATGCATGAATGCAGAGATCGAATGCTAAGAAGACCCTCTACAATATAAGAAAACCTAGTGAAGGTCTTTTGGATGGCCTGTCCTTCACAACAATGCATGTGCCCGGGTTCCTGTCCTGCAGCACCCGGAGCATACGAGGAAGGTTGTCGTAAGACGCCTCGAAAAGAACCGAACCTCCTTTCCAAAGCCTTCTGCTTAGCACGCCATGCCTTACGGACTGGAGTCTACCAGCATGGGCCGTCCGAGAGAGAAGCACTCGAACGACCACAGCTGCAGCAGGAGGGGGAAGCCTATGAGGATAGATGCCGGCTTCATCCTACAGCATGCATCGAACATGCGCGATGCGTCGCGACAGCACGGTGATCCCACCGATCTACCGCCGCCGTCGGTGATGGCCTCGTGTACCCACGAGGCGGGTGTCGACGAGTCACCGTGGCTGCTGGTAAACAGTACCAAGCCGAAGAGCCAAAGTAGGAATGCCTCGAGGTGCCACGACACTTGGTTAGCGATGGGCTGCAGGACCATCCGCTCGACTTATACACAAACGAATAATTAGGAAGCCTATCATATGGCTAGGATAGTGCATCGCTAAACATAGAAAATAGGTAGCATATGTACCCAGAACGCAAAAGCCATTGCAGGGGCGGGCCATGCCACTATCAGTCCGAGAAGTCATAGTACGGTGGTGCAAATTCCACAAAGAAGACTCAACCTCGCCCACAGGTGTCGCGCCGCTTGACCAGTGCGCTCGGTGGGAATGCAGGGGGCTCCGCGATATGTAGGCGGCGAGCAAAGATCGTGACATCTGCAGAGCAGGCCATCTCCCAAATGGGAGGTGGAAGGTGTGTGTCTCGGCCGCCACCGGTCCACTGTGTGTCGCCGGAGCGACCGATCGAACGGAACTGCCGTGATCGCTGCAGACCGGCATGGACCTCCCTTCGCCCTCGACTGCAGTGTTGTCCTCTTGGTGGCCTCCACCAATCGCGCGAGGTAGAAGGCCGGCATGGCTCAACTCGTAAAGCACGAAGAAGTAAATGCGTAGCGGGCATATGACACAAAAGAAGTGGCAAAGCATGCGAACAAACTGTCTACCAGCGTGGGTCGGTCTCCAAGCCCGTTGGGGTATTCGCATCTGAACGGCCCCAAGTCGATCCGTGTTCCCGCGAACGGATCACGGGACAAGATGGCTCGCTCGGTGCTATCGTCCACCAACCGGTCCAATAGGCCAAAATGCGATCCGAACCACGTGGTCGTGAGCCATACCTACAAATCAATTTCTAGTTAGCCATTACGACACAATTAGTGGGTTCAATTACTTATAGCGTAGCTCTGAAAATTCTGCAAATTAAGTTGTATTCTTGCATAAGTCTACTATTTTTTTTGATCATAACCTACCATTCTTTCAAAAGTAACCTACCATGATTTCATATGCAAACCTAAGACTACGCTATTTACAACTATTAACAATATGCATGGACCTGTCAATTATAAAATAAACGAGATATTACATAGGTTTGTCAATTATAAAATAAATAACAAAGAAATTAAAAGGCATTAATGTTAATTGAGCTTTTAAATCATATTCTAATGGCAAATAAATCATATTTGGTATGTTCTTAGTGGCACCAAAACACTTTGCTCGAACACAGGTCCTAATTAAACGAGATATTACATAGGTTTGTCAGTTATAAAATAAATAACAAAGAAATTAAAAACATTAATGTTAATTGAGCTTTAAAATTATATTCCAATGACAAATAAATCATATTTGGTATGTTCTTAGTGGCACCAAAACACTTTGCTCGAACACAGTGGTAATAAATATACAATTTCATGAAACCCAAGTAGTAAACACACAATTTTTTCTACAAAATGCTATATTACGTTAACACCTGTGCAGGCTGCTATGGATTATGAAATACTTAAAACATCATCGTTACTATGCATATTTATAATGGGTGAAGCTTTCAGAAAAAAAAAATCAAAATTTCACATGTTTTGGAATCCTATGGATTTGGAACCATGTATCTTTGATTTTTGTCTTAGTATTTTATAATTCTTTAATCCAACCAAAACTATAAATAAAATATTATCAATTCTTTATTGTGCAAATAAATACATGTATTTAACATTCTATAAACTAGCATTTGCAAATGCACGTGTTATCGACATGTTTATATAATAGAAAAGTAACACATTATCGTTCATCAAGCCCGGGTGCAATTAGCGCAGCACGCGAAATAGTACAACTGAATTAATTTTAACCGACAAATTTTTCCTCCATACGAACTTCCAAACTAATTGTATTAATCATGCTATCTCCAAACTAAGAATTTTTAAATTAACCTACTATTATTTCATTTGCTAACAATATGTCAATACACATGATGTTGCTTGCTAACCTACCATGGTTTAAAAAATACACGCATACAAAATAAGGCTAGAGACTCACCGTCATTGTCGTCGATGCGAAGAAACTTTCTCCCCTCCTCTCCTCTCTTTCCCTCTCTCCCTCTCCTCTCTTTCTCTTCTTTCTTCTACTCGACCGACTGAAACCAAATGGCGACTGTTCTCACGGCCGACCGCGCGCGCGGAATGTAAGCACCCCTAGTCGCCCAACCGTTGGGTGACTAGGGTCCAGCTGTGCCATAGTCGCTCCACCGTACGATGAATTGGAGGCCAAAAGTCGAGTTGCCCCACAGTTAAGTGACTTGGACATCATGTCGCTCACCCCATTGGCGACTAGCCCAAGTCGCCAACCGTGGAGCGATTCATGATTATTTCTGTCAAAAAAATTAAGTAGTATTATTTCTGAAATTCTGAATAAAAAATAGATTATTTAAAAAAAATTCACACAAAAGAGCTAATGTAATTTGGTTTTATACCATCCGAGAAGCAATTCCATGAGTAAAATATATTTACCTATTTTCGCATATTTTCCCCCAGCATTACCTATATTAAACCTTGGTTGAAAGGGAGCTCTCCGGCCGTGTACACGTCGCTTGCAAAACCGGCACCGTCTGATGCATGCGGAGATGGCCTCGCGTCTGGAGGATCTCAGCGCAGCGCTTCGTGCGAGTAGGCGTCACGAGCACGTCCACGTGGCCGGTGGGCCCTGCAGCCTCGCGATTAGGCAGAACGGCGTGAAGCACGTTGTGTGCTCATGCCCTCCGCGAGACGCGCGTCCGTGTGATGCCTGGTGCCTCGCGTGCCTCTCCACGCCCTCGGTAGAGCCGTGCGTATGTGCCCGCGCCATCCGGTGCGGGTGGTCTTCTAGTTGTTGGGAAACCATGGGCCTGACCCTGCAGTCGGCCCATTAGTGGGCACCCCATCCCAAACCCTAGCAGGGTCGTAGCCTATAAATAGGGGGTGCTATTCATTGTAAATGATTGATCGATGGTTGAAGGAATAAAGAGAAGCAAGAAACCCCCTACATCTCTGTGTTCAATCTCTTATTCTGTTCTTGATTGTTCTTGCGTTCTTGCATTGTTCTTACGATTCTGGTTATTGTCTACGAGGTAATCGCTCGGACTGGACTCGCCAGCGACGGTTCCTCAACACGTTATCAGCACGATCGACTCTCCTCGCAACGGAAAGGTAACCGTCGATGAACGACACTCGTAGATTGAATCGTTTTTCTAGATTGCTTTCAATTCTGCAAATTTGGCTTTCTATATTGGTTTTATACGGTGCAAATCCGCTCTAATCTACCGCGAGCCGACTTGAAGTCGCCGGCCAAGCCGATCGGTGGATTGCATGAAAGAGTAGATGATGATTGTACCGTAAGTAGTATGTGCAATCGCATGGAAGACACCATGTGCAGGGCACCGCCTGCAAGCGGCTGTCACTACCTCCGCGATACGTTACCGGTCGGCATAGTCCGCCATCACGTGCCGCCACGGGCAACGAGCGACCACGCCAAAGCACGCGGCAAGCATGCACATGTAGGCATGAAGCCGCGCGCCCCGTTGCAATCTCGTATTACACCACATTGCATCGCATACACGCATGGATGAACAATAATTTAATAAAAAAATTTACTGCCGGCCATGAAGTGCCAGTGCGCTGCCCCGTAGGCGACGCCGCCGCCGTCGCCGCCTTGAAGGCCGCAGCGCCAGCCACCTCCGCCGCCCGCCCCGCCGCCGCCGCCCGGCCTCCGCTGCGACCGGCCCGCACGCCATCACATCACAAAGGCGGAAGAAGAAGAAAAAAAGGCGCGGTCTTGAAGCGCGCCGCCGCTCGCCGTAGCGAGCGGCGGCGTCGTTCTGTCGCTCACTCGGGTAACCGCCTCGGCTTCCGCCGAACCGCCGGCCGGCTCAAGCGATGCCGCGCGCAGCGCGCCGCGCCTCGCGCGCACCCCCCCGGCGCCGCCTCGCCGCACTCATGGCCCGCGCCTCCTCCGCCTTGCGCAGCGCGCGGCGCGGCGCGTCGCCGCCACTTGCACGCGCGCGCGCGCCGCCGCTTGCCGGTCGAGTCGCCCGCGTCCCGCCGGGCGCTGCCTCAAAGGCGCCGCCCGACCAGCCGGCGAACGCCCGCCACCGGCTCGCCGCCGTCGCGGCACCTTGCGCCGCCGGGTCGCGCCGGCCGCGCGCGCGTCACCCCATGGAGCCGCCGCCACAAGCACTCACGGGAGCTAGGGAAACCCTAGCTCCGGTCCTATCTTGCTGGGCGGGCCGATGGGCGATGCGCCCCAGGCCAAGCAAGGCCGCGAAGTCGGCGGCCAGGTTTTTTCAAAAGAAAAAAAAAGGAGGAAGGAATCTTTGTGGAAAAACCCTCTGATTAAAATCACGAGAATCTTTCGTGAATAAGGAATTTTACGAAAAACCCCTGAATTCACGAAAATTACGCGCAATTTCTTTCGAGCCGAGTTCTTGGCGTCTTAGCCACCGAACTTGCGGTTTTAGCGAAAAGTAACTTTTCCAAAGAGAAAGGGTTTGAAACCAAATTTTGCATAATTTTGAACTTTGAAGCATATTTATACTTGTTATTGTTATTTCTATGCAATTTATTTACGTATTCTTTGTTTTGATTATCTGTAATTATTTATATTGCTTTTAATCATTGAAAATAGCGAGAAATCATGAAAAATGCATAGAAAAATCTCGAATCTGAACACGGAGTTCGATGAGCATTATGAGAATTTTGCAACCATTTTATGCAGATTACTGGCAGTAATCCTTTGAATTTTTTTTGCATGAATATAAATATGACTGACATCACGAACCAGTAGTTCAAAGAACTGACCCAGCATGGGCAGATTTTGTATAAAATTTGTATCAGTCTTCAACTCTGTGGTAATGTAATCACAGATGAGCAGAAGATGGAGAATACTCTCTACCTTTCACCCCAAATGCGGTGCAATCCGCACGCAACTATCGTCAATACGGTTACAAGTAGTATGCCGAATTAATTGACATTATGCAAGTTGCGGAAGTATAAGATGATGTTCTAAGGAAGAACTACATCTCATAGTCACCTAGTAGCAATGTTGGCCATGAAGCCCTACTAGTAGCTACAAAGGTGAGAAAACCTCTCACGAAGGAGAGGGGCAAGAAGGGTAAGGTTGTGGGTCACACATTATTAATGTTTTCCAGTCTAAGAAGAATGACAAATGATAGCATGAGGCACACCTCGCCATTGCAGGCACAGAGAATCCACATCCATTAGTTGCACTTATGAATGTGGACAGCCCAGTAGCAGCCCCATCATCTCTCTTTGGACATCGCGGCCACGGTAAACGTAGTCGCCTAAGGAAGATCGCGCATGGAGCCGATTTAGGCAGACGTTCCTGAATACGTCGCCTATTAGATCCAGTGCACGCATTGCACTCGGACCTTTTATAAAACTTGCAGTTTGTAATTGAAGCAGAATTTTGAATTATTGAATAATGGTTGCAAGCTCTAGGAGAGCAAAGTATTAAATTCTTATTATGAGTCCTGCAAGACTTATTTTCCCGTCTTTATAATAGCAAGTCACGTTCTGATATATGAAGTATTTTATTTATGTGTTGCTTACTTTCTGCTACATATTTATAAAGTACATTATATTAGAACACATGTAGCACCCTATGGAGGAAGTGTGCTTAGCAGGTAGCGGCACAACGAATACCATCCTGAGAGAAATAAAAATTTTCGATCGATCAAAGAAGAATCTTTGGTAGTCTTACGACAATCGCAGGCAGCGAGACTTGTATAATAGGCTCAGGAAGGGCCACAATTATACTCTCAATGGGCACAACTTTGGTCATTGAAGAAGACTTGTTGTACCCAGAATCGACTAGAACTCTCAAGGATATTTGCGCTTGGTTTAGTGTAGAGATGAAGAAAAGTATGGTACAGAATACCTGCTCATTACAAAGCGTGAAAAAAATGAAAAATAGCATCAGAATATCTTCCTCCGTATGAAACTGGGCTATACTACAATAATATTAAGGCACCTGCAGCGTATACTGCCTTAAAAACCGTATTTAGAAGCTCTAAACTTACCTATCTCTGGCATGATAGATTTTACCGCCTAGGTCTTAGGATGATGAGAGATATAATTAACAATTCACAGGGACATAATATGAAGATTTTGTGTGCCCTGTATGTGCCACCGGGAATTAATTATTAGACTTTGCTCTGAAAGCGAAGGATGAAGTCCCTGCATTCCTGGACCGTATCCAGGGAGACATTTGCGGTCCTATACAGCCCTTATAAGGGTTATTTAGGTATTTTATGGTGCTCATCGATGCTTCCTCGGAATGGTCGCACGTATGTTTATTGTCTACGAGAAATCATGTTTTTGCAAAGCCAATCTCGTAGATAATTAAATTAGAAATATTTTCCCTGATCATCATGAGAAGTCCACCTGAATGGACAACGCCGGAGAACTCACTCCGAAAGCATTTGATGATTATTGCATGAAAATGGGAATTAAAATTGAGCATTTTGTACCGCATGTCCGTACCCAGAATGGACTAGCAGAACTTTAAAGAATTGTAATTTACCAACTACGTGTTGGGGACACGCAGTCCTGCTCGCAGCAACTCTCATCAACTTTAGACCGTCGGCCTATAACATCCATCAACCTATGCAACTAGCGTAAGAATTCAAGATCGAAAATTTCTCATCTTCGCAGTTTGGTTGCAAGGGTTATATACCTATACCACCACCGCAATGACGCAATGGGTCTTCTCAGAAAATGCGGGATATCGTTGGTTATGAGGCGGCATCCATAATCAAGTATTTGGACCATATATTGGAGATTTGAATAATGCCCGATTCGATAGTACATTAGATGAGATTAGTTTCCGTCATTGGGGAGAAATCAACCCTTGATAATAATGTCGGAAATAATTGAAGTCTAGAAGATATTTGAAGTCCGAAGATAATTGAAATCTATGCATATGACCCGAGCACTAGTGAAGCAAATAGAGAAGTCCAGAAGATAATTGCAGTCCAGAAGATAATTGATTTGAAGTCTAGAAGACAATTGAAGTCCAGAAGATAATTGATTTGCAAGTATTAGCGAATCAACTGCCAGACTACTTTAGTGATTTGAAGAGCGTGAATAAGTAGCATTTGCGCAAGTAATGCAGGAGAGGGTTGAAATACCATTGAAGGTATCCTAATCCCGTCCGAGGCCTCGAACAAAGGGCGAGAACTCCGGTCCCTCGAATCCGAAGTAACAGGGGCGCTGGTGAAAAGGATAAGAAGGACTTGACACAGCCGATCACCGAAGTGCCCCAGAACTAGAAGGGGAGCCAGTTGAGACTTGGCACCGGTATGGAACCTTCAGAAAAGGCATACTAGAATTGAACATCCCCATGAAGGGAGACATCGGCATGGATGTGTGCGCACACATCTGAATTTGAAAAACTAAAGGATTTGCCCGCCATTGAAAGCGTGGTGAGCAAGTAGAAGCATTAGAAGAATCGCCGCTTGAAGAAATAGCTATAAACTTTATGACCTCGGGAGAATCTTTGAATATGACAACGATAATGTCGACATATACTTTGCAAAGAAACTTGCCACAATCATCAATCTTGATTCAGAGCCTGCATCGCTCGCTGAATGAAAGAAAAGATCAGATTGAATGAAGGCAATAGAAACTGAATTATTCTCTCCGAATAAAAGAAGGACGTTTGGGCCTGTAAGCCACACGCCTCCCCTTGTGCACCCCGTAGGGCATAAGTGGATATTTGTTCGAAAGAGAAATGAAAAGAAGAAAGGCTTGTTGCATAAGGTTTCATTGAACATCCAGAAGATGATTATGAAGAAACCTATTCCCCGATTATGGGTGGAACTCCCTTTAGACATTTATCTCACTGGCAGTGAACTTGAAGTTAGAAATGAAATTGATGGATGGGGTACCTGCATACCTTTATGAAATATTGGATTCGGACATTTATATGAAGATACTTGAATGTATCCTTGTCCCGAACCAAAACAGAGCAAATAGAAATATGTACAGTGTGAGACTCAGAAAGTCATTGTACGAACTTAAGCAATCAGGCAGAATGTGGTATAATCGCTTGAAACAACTTTCTATGCAAGAAATGCTACATGAACAAATGAGAATAATCTCTATGTATTTATACAACGATCCCAGAATGGATTTTGTATAATCTTAGAGTATGAAGATGATTTGAATATCATCGGAACCCTGAAGGATATTAGGATAGCAAGCTCTTACCTGGAGTCGGAGTTCGAAATGAAAGATTTGGGTGAAAACCAAATATTGCCTAGGCTTGCAGCTTGGGCATGCCCCTGAAGGGATATTAGTACATCAGTCAACCTACACTCAGAAGGTGTTAGAAAAGTTTGACTTTGAAAAGACATACCCTTTGAAAGTGCCAATGGTCGGGAGATCCTTGCAGCAAGACAAAGACCTGTAAAGACCTAGAAAAGAGGGGAGGAAATCCTGGGACCGGAATTCTCACATTGAAGTGCAATAGAAGCACTCATGTATTGAACAAGCTGTACTAAACCGAACATTGTATTTGTCGGGAACCTACTAGCAAGGTATAGTGCAGAACCTACCAAAGGCATTGGCAGGGAATAAAGGATATCTTCCGATACCTCCAAGGAAGCAAAGAACTTGGTACATTCTCTGAAAGAACTAAGACTTAACTATGAATAGCAATGCGATATACTTGAATTTGTAGGACCATATCTGATAAATAGCGAACAAGCTATGTATTCCTATGTGGTGGAACAACATTTCCATGGAAATCGTCTAAGCAGAGTCTTGTATCGACTTCGACGAACCACCCAGAAATAATAACATTATACGAGGCCTCACGAGAATGTACTTGGTTTCGGCGGATGATTCACCACATCCAGCAGTCATGTGGATTGAATACCGCACAAACCCCCACTATTATCTATGAAGATAATGCAGCTTGTGTTGCACAAGTGCAGATGGGTTATGTGAAGAGTCCTCTCACAAAGCATATCAACCCTAAGTTCTTCTATGCTCATGAAATGCAAAAGATGGACGAAATTAAGGTACTGCATACTAAGTCATGTGAAAATCTTGCAGATTTGTTCACTAAGTCACTTCTAGCATCTAGCTTTGAAAGGTGCATATGTGGAATTGGAATGATGAGACTTAGAGAAGTGCAGAATTCAGTGGGAGAATCTTCACAAACTCATTACTAAAGCTTGATCACGAAGATCGAGTACCCAAAGAGCAAATCCTGAAGATTAAATGAAATTGGGTGAACTGTACTCTCTTTCCCTTGACGAGTTTTCCTGAAGTTTCTCGGTTAAGGTTTTTAATGAGGCAATTCGTGCAGCATAGTAGAACATGATTCATGTACTCTTTCTCTAAATTTTTTCCACTGGGTTTTTATGGAGTTTTGACGAGACATGGACATGAAGGATGGGTGCCCAAGGGGGAGTGTTGGGAAACCATGGGCCTGACCCTGCAGTCGGCCCATTAGTGGGCACCCCATCCCAAACCCTAGCAGGGTCGTAGCCTATAAATAGGGGGTGCTATTCATTGTAAATGATTGATCGATGGTTGAAGGAATAAAGAGAAGCAAGAAACCCCCTACATCTCTGTGTTCAATCTCTTATTCTGTTCTTGATTGTTCTTGCGTTCTTGTATTGTTCTTACGATTCTGGTTATTGTCTACGAGGTAATCGCTCGGACTGGACTCGCCAGCGACGGTTCTTCAACACTAGTTACTATAACTAAAAGTGCCTGGGATTGGTCCCCTTCCGGCGTGTCCACGTCGCCCCAAAACCGGACGCGCGCCCGATCCACGCGCCCGGCGCCCGTGCGTTTCACGGTCGAGTCGTCCTCGTCGCCCGCCAAGACGCGTCGTCTGATTTCGTTCGGACGTGCTAGTGTCGTCGCTCATGCGGGCGCGCACCCTCCTCGCGAGCCTGTAGCACACGTCGGCCCAACAGCAAAACGCCCCGCGCCAGGGGCGCCGGTGCTCTTCTAGTTTGGCTAATTTCTCAACCTTTCGGACCATTCAGACGTGCTGTGGCATGACCTTGGCAATTTTAGCAGATTTTACTGTAATTTTTAGTTTTATTTGTTTTTATATTTGTAGGGGTTCATGTAGGTTTACTGTAGATTTGTATACTACAGTTTTTTTTGTCTTTGTATTTTGTAGGGTTCACCAAATCTAAATTTATTTTTATCTAGATTAGAATAGTTATTTGTTTTATTTCCTAGGATGTTTACATAAGAAGTGAAGGGAGTGTTGAGAGCACACTTGTCAATACCGTACCGGAGGCTATATTGGTTTGGTTCTTGGAATGGTACA
This sequence comes from Ampelocalamus luodianensis, assembly GCA_036346255.1. NCBI lineage: Eukaryota > Viridiplantae > Streptophyta > Magnoliopsida > Poales > Poaceae > Ampelocalamus > Ampelocalamus luodianensis. The sequence goes on along the minus strand of JAYEVH010000138.1, from coordinate 454,444 downwards.
TTCCGGTACCGGTTCATACCGGTGTACAATTTCGGATTTAATATAATAATACGAGTATATATATTTACAAGTATATATTTATTTAATTATATGCACACCAAATATCACTTGTAGTTTTATTCCAAATACATGGTATTACTATCAAATATAACATAGAATTCAATAGATAATATTATCAATTCCACTGGTATAACTGATATTGACCGATATCAAGCCGGTATGACCGGTATTGAGGCCGTTACGGTACATATGGCTACTTTGTACCGGTTTAGATGACGGTATAGTACGTACCGGTCAGTATGGCTGGTACATAACTCTGGTTGAGAGTGGTTGGATCTTCATCCAAGAGCTCAAAAAGTAACTGAAAATTAACAAGATTTCGGTCACCACATGAATAACAGAATAAGAACAATGTATAAACTTGTTGGAGTAAAAATACTACGCTAGTTCAATAAAATTGTTGCAGTAGTCATTAGTAAATGGTACGATACAAACCTAGAGCATTCAAATATGAATAGAAAGATAAATATGACGCAATTAGAAAATTCTAAAACAACTTCATATTACTTAATTTTAGAATTCAATACGGATTGTCAACAAAAATACGTGAAATTGATTATAAATCGTCATATTTCCGTAAAACTACTACAATAATTCATACAGGCCATCACAATATTTTCCTGATGCATCTACCAAACATATATATGTCTCGAATGTAGGATTTCAAAGAATTTTATAAGCATCTACCAAATATAATTTTTCCGATGCACAATCTTTTTCTCCCTAAAATTAAGGGTCCACATTGTCCCAAGCAAAAGAAAACGGGGGGAAAAACAGGGATGCCAAAACTTGTCCATTGTTTATTCCGGTTTCCTATAGCAGGCAGGGCTCGGGTGGCAGGCGTGTTTGTTCCCTCCCTCGCCTCCCTTTTGTGCTTTTGCTTGCTGCCAGAGCGCGAGCATCTTCTTTTGTGTCATTTGCCTCTGACAGGGCCCCAGGGGGTGCCTCCCCTGCCGCTGCCGCTGCCATTTTGGCTCTGGCTTGGCTGTGTGGGGGGAGAGAGAAGGCTGCTGCCTGCTGTATGTATGCTTCTCTTGGCCTCACTCTTGTTCCATGTTGAAACATACATTACACGCAGCCGCAGCAGGCACCTTCTCATCCTCTTCTTCCTCCTCCAAAACCTGGCCCCTTCTCACGCTCCGGAGAGGCTTGCCTCCCTTAGCAATGGTGGTGCCTCCTGCTCCCCCCTCCCTGTTGGTGCTGCTGCTGGTGCTGCTCGCCTCGTTCCCTTCAAGCGCCCTTCTCTCCCCAAAGGGTGTCAACACTGAAGGTTTCTTTCTTTCTCTGTTTCTTTTCTCACATCAGTGACCCTTCTTGTTCTTGTTTCTTTGCTCTTTGCTCTTTCTTTTTTCTCTGTTCTGTACTCTTGTTTTAGACCAATGGCTACGAGGTTCTTTCTGCCATGAAGCCAAGAATTCCATTGGTGATGACCGTCTCTGTTTGTTTCTTGCACTGGTGTATGCTGATTTCTGGAACATTTGCAGTGCAAGCTCTAGTTGCGATCAAGAACCTCCTCAAGGACCCCCATGATGTACTCAAGACTTGGGACCCGACCTCTGTCGATCCCTGCAGCTGGACCATGATCAGTTGCTCACCAGAGAAATTTGTCACTGGCCTGTAAGCATGTCACCTCCCGTTCCATTTGTAGCCGTCTCTATATCGAAGTTGTCATTTTTTTTCTTCTGCTCTTACCATTGTTCTTGGTTGTTTGAATGATTGATAGGGAAGCTCCAAGCCAGAATCTTTCTGGCCTACTCGCCCCAAGCATAGGAAACTTGACCAATCTTGACACTGTGTGAGTGTTCTTCTCATGGACAGCCTTGTCATTACCAGTGTTGTGTTGAGTGTTCCTCTTTCCCTTTTTGACTCTTTTTCTTGCTGTAGGCTTCTGCAGAACAATAACATAACAGGGTCAATCCCAGCAGAGATTGGCAATCTAGCAAAGCTCAAGACACTTGATCTCTCCAGCAACCACTTCTATGGTGAAATCCCCACCTCTGTGGGCCACCTTGAAAGCCTTCAGTACTTGTGAGTGGAGCTCTACTGTACAAGCCTCTGAATGATGTTCTTGAGACTTTCCATTTCAGGGCATAGATATACATAGTTATTGTTCTTTTGCCATGTTAAGTTGTGGTCTATTGTAATTTTGATCAGGAGGCTGAACAACAATACCCTTTCTGGTCCATTCCCTTCAGCATCAACTAATCTATCATCTATTGTAATTTTGATCAGGAGGCTGAACAACAATACCCTTTCTGGTCCATTCCCTTCAGCATCAACTAATCTATCACACCTTATTTTCCTGTGAGTAATTTCTTACTATTTTGTGTTCTTTCCTGAGTTTTTTTAATAGTTTGGTTTGCACTCACTGAGCACTTATGTTGTGTCTTGCAGAGATTTGTCATATAACAACCTGAGTGGTCCAATACCGGGATCCTTGGCAAGAACATACAAGTAAGGCTGCAGTTTTGGGTTCGTTCTTTGAATAAACATAATTTTTACCATGGAAGTATGGAGCTTTTAGCAAGTGTTTGATGTAAGGTTGTTCTATTGTTGGTTCTCTTGCAGCATAGTCGGAAATCCTCTCATCTGTGATGCGAATACGGAGCAAGATTGTTACGGGACAGTACCAATGCCAGTGTCCTACAACCTGAGCTCACAAGGCACTCTTCCGCCGGCAAAAACTAAAAGCCACAAGTTCGCAGTTGCATTTGGTTCCACAATTGGTTGCATGAGCTTCCTTTTTCTTGCTGCTGGATTCGTGTTCTGGTGGAGGCAACGTCGAAACCGGCAGATCCTTTTCCATGTTGACGGTAAGTGAACTTCAAAACTTACTTGCAGTTCATGCATCATTTTGACTCCTGACAAAGTAAATATTCTTGATGAAACACTGTTTGTGATTGGAATCAGGGTTTTCATTACCGGATTTTTTTACCGGAGGTCACTGTAGGACCGATATGGCTGAAAATTGGAAAATTTCGGCCAAAGTCGGCATAAATTTTGAAATCAAAATTTGATTTTTTTATGTTGAAATGAAAAAGATACAAAAAAGTGCAGTTAACAGGGCTCAAAGACAAGACCTTCCCTTTCTAAGCCAAGAGACTTACCACCACAGAACGTACGCTTATTTGTTTAGATGTGGTTCTGAATTTCTTTTATGTTTGACAAAAATAATGTGAATCCGTTTTTTTGTCTGGTTTGAAATTTAACCAGAGTGACCGATAAAACCGATTTTCAACGAATTTCGGCGAATTTCGTCCGAAATTTTGAACCCTGATTGGAATGCATTGTCTATTGCAGACCAGCACATAGAGGACGTTAACCTTGGAAATGTGAAGAGATTTCAGTTCAGGGAGCTTCAGTCTGCAACAGATAATTTCAGCAGCAAGAACATACTAGGAAAAGGCGGTTTCGCAAACGTTTACAGGGGTCAGCTTCCTGATGGAACTCTCGTGGCTGTCAAACGACTGAAGGACGGTAACGCTGCGGGTGGCGAGTTGCAGTTCAAGACTGAAGTGGAAATGATCAGCTTAGCACTGCACCGGAACCTCCTCAGGCTTTACGGGTTCTGCATGACTGCCACGGAGAGGCTACTAGTCTATCCTTACATGTTAAATGGAAGTGTCGCTTCGCGTCTGAAAGGTCAGTATCTCAAAATCCCAATCAGCTCAAAGTATTGATAAAACAATAGCCTCAGTTCTCTTCACAAATGATGTAGGATGATTGTTTATCCTATGAACCCAATTGTAGTGCAGTATATGTTCTTTATCAAACTTTCTGATCATATCAATCCGAAAAGAACGGTGTAGAATTGAAAGTTGCAATCCGACAGGCCGAACGTGAAAAGACTTGGAATTGGATTCTTCCCTCGTTTTCTTTCTTTGGACAAAGATTTAGCACTGAGCATACGATTCCTATCAAACCAAATCTTCACTTTATTCTCGTCAAATCGTTCCAGGCAAGCCATCTTTGGACTGGATCACTAGGAAGAGGATAGCCCTTGGAGCAGCAAGAGGCCTACTGTACCTGCATGAACAGTGTGACCCCAAGATCATCCACCGAGATGTCAAGGCTGCCAACGTACTGCTGGATGACTACTACGAGGCTATCGTCGGCGATTTCGGGCTCGCAAAGCTCCTTGATCACCGGGACTCGCATGTCACCACGGCGGTGCGGGGCACCATTGGGCACATTGCACCTGAGTACCTCTCCACTGGGCAGTCTTCTGAGAAAACCGACGTCTTCGGCTTTGGCATCCTGCTGCTGGAGCTAATCACCGGTCAGACGGCGCTGGAGTTCGGCAAGTCGTCAAATCAGAAGGGAGCCATGTTGGACTGGGTAAGTAGCACAATCTACTTAATAAAAACTACTGTGCAAATCTACTTGATAAAAACTACTGTGCAATCTACTTGATACATGCAAATAAGTTCATCAAATAATCAGATATGAAAAGCATTTTGTCTAACCTGCTTATCTGAAACTGGCACACACCTTGATGATGCCTAACAGCCTAAGACAATTCATGCCATTGTTTCTTGATCAGGTGAAGAAGATGCACCAAGAGAAGAAGCTTGACGTGCTCGTTGACAAGGGCCTGAGGAGCAACTACGACCGGATCGAGCTCGAGGAGATGGTGCAGGTAGCGCTGCTGTGCACCCAGTACCTCCCGGTCACAGGCCGAAGATGTCGGAGGTGGTCCGCATGCTGGAAGGCGACGGGCTCGCGGAGCGGTGGGAGGCGTCGCAGCGCGCAGATTCGCACAAGCTCAAGGTGCCCGAGTTCACCTTCAGCCGCTGCTACTCCGACCTGACCGACGACTCGTCGTTGCTGGTGCAGGCAGTCGAGCTCTCCGGGCCAAGATGACATGAACACATGACATCAGAAGTTCAGAACATTAGCAGCAGTTCCTGTACAGTATGAGAACCCTATGTAGATTGGAAAAATAATCCATACTGAAGTAACTAGTGTTGTGTGTAAGATGACCTGTACAAAGAAGAGCACAAACCTTGTGCTGATATTAATATTACAGATTTAGTAGTCGAAACAGTAAGACTGGCTGTAACAAGGAGCTTCCCTTGAAGCTGTAAGGTTTTGTTTTGCTTGGCTTGTATGCTCTTTTGACTGTCTCTCTTCTGCTTTTCTTCTTGTATTTTCAGATTGCAATAGGTGCTAAAATCTTATCATAATCCATTGTTGTCTTGTTGATGTGTACATAAAAGGTTGTGCAAAACCCAGGAATACATGATGTATATCTTCATTACTCCATATGGCCAACATTTTTTTGTTGTAATTAATGCACATAGAAATAGGATCAGGAGATACAAATTTTACGTAGAAAATCATTTCAGGAAAAAGCACGAGCGCACGAAGGTAATATCATTATATGAGGAGATATTTACAATGAAATTCTTACTCTTCTCTATGGACTACATGGATATATTTATAGTGGTATATGAAAAACTCCGTGTAGGAGTAGAAAACTCAATTCGTTCTTAAAACATGATCTTCAAACATAACAATCTTCATCTTGAGATGAATTCCTCCTCTAGCCAAAATAAAATATAATCTCCTCGAAACAGATTAGCATGAACATCTTGTGCGCCGAACGTCCATAGGACTACTGAATGATACCAACTAAATCTGAGCAAAGCTCAAACTGTTGGACCAAAGAGGCGACTAGAAGGGGAGGGGGGTTGAATAGGCGCCACACAAAGATGACCCCTTTAAAATCTTTTGTCTCAAGACGTTCACGGTTCTTTCACTCCAATAGCTATGTGGAGCTATGAAGATCAGAGATAATCATTCAATAAAAACCAGACAATAAAAGGATCAAAACTCGCTGAAATCCCCACTGACCGGTTAGACTAGTAAATGGTAAAATCAACACAGAGGCTAAATTTCAGCAGTATTTCAAAATCGCAAATTAGTCTAACTTTTGATCTACAACTCCAAACTTCATGAGACTTGAAACATACATTCTCTAGGATGTCAGGAACCTATTTCAATCAAAGATCGTGAAGATCATTGCCAAAGTTCTGACCTTTTTCCGTTTGAGTAAATGTTGCTCTAAAATCTAGCGAAATACGAACACGGTGATGGAGAGAATTTCGTGGGAGGAATCAATCCAAGATGGCTAAAGATAGTCTCCCATACATCCTAGCTCCCTTAATCATAAGAAAAATCAAGCCAAAAGCTCTCAAGAATAAAACCCCTAAAATCACCCTTTCTTTCATCAAAACAGGGCAAAAACAAACTTAGATCCAAAAGCTTGCTCGTGGGTGGTATGATGATCAAGATAACCTTAGATCATATCCTACACATCCCAGAAAGCAAGATTACAGCAAGATTCCAAATAAAAACCTAAGAGACACCAAAAATCCCAAAGACATCAAAGAGAGAGCAAGAATAAGATAAAACTCATCTTAGGGTAAATCTTACATGAATTGATTAGAGAGATTGTATCTTTACAGCCACTCCACCATGGAGGACAAAAACTCAACACGTGAGCACTCAATCAATCCAAATCTCATGAACCCTAACCTCTCCACTTTCCTCTCCTATCCCTAAATCACAAATTAGGGTTTTTAGAATACAAGGGTTGGGGGTGTACAACTAGCACCCTCCTCTTTTATAGTGGAGGTTAGACCTAGAGAGACATCCCAAATGGGCACCTGTTAAGCCCACACACAACGAGTTTCACTTGCATCGACCTCTGCGCCGCTTGATGTGACCCGTCAGATGCAGTCGTGTGCACGCTTGATCTAACTCATGCGCACGAACAACCACGCCGCTTGATGTAACCTATCACACCAAATCGCTCGTTGTTGCGTAACCCATCACATCGAATGTCATGCTCGGTCATCATTCATGTGGCCCCAATGACTTCTCGCCAAACCTCTCATGCATTCGGATCTCACCGAACCGTCCTCGCTTGCAATGGGGACCAAGTCACTTGGTGCACCACATGTCTCACCATGACTACACCCAGCTTCCTTGACCGTTCAGGACCTCAGCTCCTCCCTAAGCCTAGTCCAGACCTCAACTCCTCTCTGAGTCTAGTCCCGGTCCACTTTGCCGCTGCCTGTCATGTTCATCACTGGTAGCTTCCGCTCCAGTTCCTTGTCTTCTCGGTTTGTAACCACCCCGCTAGCCTCAGTCATCTTCCAGCACCACCTCGATCGTTTTGGACCTCTGTTCTCCTAATCTGGTCCCGATATAGTCCGCCTCACCATGACCTAACTACGGTGTCCTACAACTACCACAAACAAGCAAACCGTTACGTAGCACCGCACGATACACACAATCATCAATTCACATAATTGATGAGGCATGAGCATATACCTTCACGAAGGCCTTTGCTCAAACTTCGCCTTCTCTATGGTTCTTGTCCATCTTACGCTTTGCTTGAGTCCAACCATCTCACCTGGCATCTATGACCGTTATGGACCTTGGTTCTCCTAACGAAGTCCTGGTTCTCATTGCCGTTGACCATAGTTGACTCCAAGCCACCTGCACAACAATAGACAAAGCAACCATTTTCGAGCATAAGTTCTTAACAACTTGACCCATGTTAGTCAAAACATGCATCATGTAACATCTATGCAATGAAACCCATGAAATTGACCTAACCAGCAAGGTCTACGATAAGCTCTATAAGGTCTACGACCAGTGTCCATGACCACTGTCTGCGAGCAGTGTCCATGACCACTGTCTATGACCAATGTCCGCGACTACTATCTACAACGGTGTCGGGACCATCATCTCGACCCGATGTCCACGAACACTGTCCAGGACCACTGTCTATGACCACTCGGTACTCGTAGCTACAGTACTCGGAGCCTTCGACCACCTGGTACTCGTAGCTACAGTACTCAAAGCTTTCAACCACTTGGTACTTAGTTGTGGTCAAACTGATATTCCTGAACTCTACAGAAAACAAGTGATTCGACAAACCCTCAACACCATTGCCAATTGTATCATCATCTGAAGATCATGAACATATCCCCATGATGTCCACACAAACATAGCGGTAGGATTTGACTTTATCACCATATCAGCTGGATTATCATGGGTACTTATCTTGTTGACTTTAATGTCACCTTGAGCAATGACACCTCAAATGTAATCATTTATGATGTCGATGTTGTTCATTCTCTTGTGAAACATCTGATCCCTCGTAAGACAAATAACACTTTGACTATTGCAGAATATTATAGTGCAAGACGTACTTCCAAAAAACTCAGTAAACAAACCTGTTAGCCAAATGATTTCTTTGCAAGCTTTAGAAATAGCCATACACTCAAACTTACGTAGTGGACAAGGCAGCGTGATGCTAGCGAGCTTGCTTCCAACTAACAGCAAATCGTCCAACAGTGAACACATAGAAAGCAAAAAATCTTCTCTTAACCAAATCTACAGCAAAATATGAGTCTACATGTCACACCCCAATTCTAATAAATAGAATTATTATACATCTCATGAGCATGCACATTGTTTTTGAAACATTTGCATTAATTATTGCACTTGAAAAATCTTAATCAAAGATTAAACCTACAACTCAAATTTAAGCTCCAAAAGAAAACAAAAATAAATACTTATAAATACCTCTGGAAAATAATTTATTTAAATACTACAATATTTATCATGTATAAATATAATTTTTCCTAAATTTATGGAACTCAATTCGACCCACACAAAATTCAAACTCATTTCAACAACCTAAGCTAGGTTTGAATTTTGAACAAGCAATTAAATCATGAACAGTGAGTTTTAAGAATTTGTATGGGTACTAGATCATCCTAGGAAGATCCCTTAATTATTTCAGGATTTTATTTGCTATTTTTACTCGACCGGTCAAAGTAGAGGTTTGGTTTTAAAATCACAGTCAACTGTTGGACTCAACCCTAACCCAACTGGCCGCACCAAACTTGAGTCCGACCCATGCGAACTGACTCGATCAAACCCCATTTGAAACCGACTCACACCCTAGTCCGATTTGCATGCGTTGAGCCGCTGACAAGCTGGGCCCACTTGTCAGCTGTGTCTTCCTCCTCCCATTGGCTCACGCAGAGCGCGTATGCCACGTTGCCGCCATACCCTGCCGCATGCCATCACCTCTCTGACTGCACTTCCCAAACCCACCTATCCTAGGGCATCATCGGCTAACGTCGTCACCATCCCCGTCACTCTCCCTAGTTAAAACCCCTTGGTACCCTCCTTTCCCCCTCATTCTTCCTCTCGGGGCTAAGGAAGAAAAGGTTCTCCTAAGCTCTAGTCTCCGGTAAGTGCCGCACCACCGCATCCCTTAACTTCTCCTTTGCATGCCGTTTCCATTTTGGCTAAGGCGAGCTCTTGAATTCTTGTGTAGTGCCCGGAACACCTTTGTGCCATTCTTCATTCTAGAGCGCACCCCGAAGGCCACCATTGTGCAAATATTGTCCCCGGTGGGTATTATCCTCTCTTATGCGCGTCACCTTGTGCCTTTAGGTATGAGGATCGTTTCCCCTCAACTCATTTGTCGATTATTCACGGGAGCTCGAGAATTTGGACCTTGCCCTTATGTCTTCGAAAAGACTATTCACGATCCATTGTCGATTTGGTGAGTCATTTCTCGATTGCTCACGTCTTCACCATATTCACTGCCCCTAGACCTCTCCCAACCCTTCTTTGTTGGTCTCATGGTGTAGGGTGGCTTCCTTTCATGAACCAGTGCACCGCCGAGGCCGTTGTCGACGTTGAGCTGCTACCGAGCTTCCCTGGTCATTCCGTCCTTTTGGTAAGCTTCATTGAGCCGTAGTATAGCTTGTCCATGCATTCTTTAGCTCGAAAACGAATCGGGTTGCGACATGCACTTAGGGTCGTAGGTCACCGCCGCTCGTCGATGGCTAGCCGTCGGTGTGGGCCATCTCAACCGCCGCCACCGCCACCGCCACCATGAGGTCCACAAGGGTACAAGTGTAACATCCCAATTTTGGGTTTGTGTTTCAAATGTAAGAAAAATGAGTAGAAATTAAAACTTTTTCTTACATCATGTGTTTCCTGTTTGTACTGAACAAGTATTGTACAAGAAGTTATGGAAATACAAAGTCACAAGTCTTTTGACTCAAAATCTTGATCCTTCAAAAACAATCTTGTCAACCCTTTTGATCATCTCTTGGAAATATTTTTCCTAATTTCTTGGGATGGTATGTGCCCCCTCTGAAAAATTTCACAATTTTTAGAAATTGTTTGAATATTTTAGAGGCGATCAAACTGTTTGACTCTCAGTCAAACCTTGAACCAGTACCTTGTAGAATTTTAGAGAAAAATGCAATGAATAAAAACCTCTAAAATTTTTACACAAGGGCAATATCTAAGTCAGCAAGCTCCTGTAAAAATTTTAGAATTTTTGGAGTAGTTTTGCTACCTCTTTTAAATCCCCAAAAGTCTCAGCTGAAATTAAAACCTTAAAGCCCGGATTCATTGTTCCTTGGGTGTGGGTGGGACTCGGGCTCGAGCCAGTGGACTTGACCGAACCAACTAATCGCACCTGGTCCCCTTCCTAGAGCGCGATTGATATCAGCCGTTGGATTTGAATCGCTCGGCCCACGTTTGCGTGTGCATTCGGACCGTGCGGTTGCACTTTTCAATTAGGACCGTTGGATCTCGATCCAACCGTCCGCATTCTGAGGGCAATCGGTTCGTCCGGCGGACCACTGTCGCAGCCGTCCATTTTCAATCCAACGGTCACCGTTTCCTTTTACGTTCTTCTTCCTCCTCGATCTCTCTGTGCATGCGTCGCGCCAATGGCGAAAGAGAGAGGGCAGGCGCTTCGTTGTGTCACCGAGCTTGCCCCGTCAACGTCTCTCTGCAGGGGCATTAAATGCGCATCGAGCTTTCTCCTCCATTGTCACCGTGCTCACTTGCTCCCATCATTTCCTGGTCCATGGCCGTAGCATGAACCGAGCCCACCATGGACTCGTGTTCTTGCTCAAAACCCTAATCCTTTCCCTATATATTGCCCCCTTAGCTCCTCCTGGTGTTCCTTTACACCACACCTAGCTCCTCTCTGTGTTTGAGCTCAAAACCATCTCAAACCTTCAATCCACCATTGTTGACCCGAGAGCTCCAATGGCGATCTTGGTGTCCAGTGGTTCACCTTCAATCTTTCTTGTACCCTTTTGAGCTCCTCAACTTCCTTTATATTTCCCCTAACTTATTTTTGGGTTGCATTCTCAGGAATGGATCAATTTTAAGTTTGGAGATTTTCGGCAGATTTCACCCCCTTTCTTCTCCAGCTCCGGTAAGTGGTTCTGTTTGCAATTACTTACTTGTGGAGCTCATGGGAACCTTATTGTAGCTATTTTGATCACCCATTGGTGTTCATTTTGCTCAGGTTGCCATTTTCTTCTTCATCTCCCTCAGCTCCGGTGGTCTCCATCGTGCTCAAGCTTCTTATTAGTCCCTAGGAGTGTGGCACTCGCTTTCCTGGACCGCAGCGGAGCTTTTTGCTATTTTCATGTTTTGCCGAATAGGGCCTCCTTCTATGTTTTCCGGCTCGCCGGCGTTCTAGACCCCCACCGCCGGCGAGGTCATCGCCATTAGGTTCGCATCGCTATTGCGAGTCCATTTTGGTGTTTGTGGCGCCGCCATGCCAGAGTCGCCGGCGACAAGCCGTGGGTTGCGCTTCGGGTTTTTTTGTACGTAGCTCCGTTGTCGTCAAAATTTTAGGACACGATTAATACCCAATCATTGCTTAGTATTAATGGTGTCTTAATCGCCTAATGTCTCAGCGACATGTGGGCGTATAGCCTAATCGATGAAACCGAAGTCTTTAGGGCTGATTTTGGGTTTATTTATTGCTAATCATTGTTAGCAATAAATGTGTCGAAATTACCTTTTGGGTCAGCGGCGTGGGCCCTCAGTCCTTAAATCACCTCTGCACAAAATCTTTAGGACACATTAATTGCTAATCATCGCTAATCATTGGTCATTAGTAATTAATTATCTGTCCTAAAACCTCCTAGTATCTCGCTGCCATGTGGACCCCATACACTGTGCACGTGTGTTAAAGCTCGCGTGTGTGTGACTCACAGTCACTGACATGCGGCTCCACACGTCAGTACATCGATTTGAACTTAGATCGTAGGCCGCCGTCCGTTTTGCGATTTGTGGCCCAGATCTTGTATGCGTTCGGACCATCCGGTTGCCTAAATCATTCTAGGCCGTCCATCGCTTGATCTGCGGCTGAGATCGTGTGTGCAATCGGACCTTCCGATTAGTGGTGTGCTCAGAGCCGTTCATCTTTAGATCTGCGGTGCGTGGTTGGCGAGAACAACCGCACCATCCGTTGCATTCATCCTCGTGGCCGTTGGATCTTGATCCAACGGTGGGCTCCACGAAATCGCGCGCGTCTTGTTTGTGTTCGTCGCGTGTGGCTCGTTGGATTTCGCATCAACGGCCCACAAGCGTCCACGTCGTTTATTTCCGTTTAAGTTGGATTTTATTTCTGTAAGTATTTATTTATCACCTGAAAATTGTATCAACACTTTATAAATTCATAACTAATTCATTTTAAATCCTTTTTAGATGTTTTCAACTGTAATAAATTCTTATGCCTCTGTAGTTTAATATAAAAATGTAATTGGGCATGTTTCTGTCACAGAAAAATTGTGTAACTCAAATAAAGTGATTTCTGCCAATTTTGATTATCCCAAAAATAGAATTAAACTTGTAAAATGCATATCTTTTTCTGTATAACTCCAAAATGTGCAAAATCAATTTTGTTAAATTCCTCTGTTAGTATACTTTAATCTGAAATAGGTTTTGAGCATGTTTATGTTTCTGGAAAATGTAAAGTGCTAGGTTTACAACTTAGAAAAATCATAAGTAATTCATTATAACTTCAAATTTAGTAATCTCAGCTTTGCTATTCTTTGGATGACCTGATCTACCCACCATAAAAATTTCAGAGCTTAGATCATTCCAGAAATTTTCGCCATGAGGAGTACCAATAATTAATTTAGTTGATTTATAGGCTGAGAGAACTTAGTTTAGTCATAACTTTTTCATGCTAAGTCCAAATGAAGTGTTTCTTGTTTCTAAAATTGTCTAAAATCAACCTCTAGCTACTGTAGAAATTTCATGGGATTTGGATGTTCTTTGCTATTGAGTTCCTCTTGGTGTTCTTCGTTCTTATTGGTTTTATCGCCTTTTCGCGTTAGGTTCCGAAGAATTTATTGAACCCGAGGATCCTCCTCTGCAGCAAGAACAATTGCAGCAAGGCAAGAAGTTTGATCATGTTAATCCCAGTATTTTAAGTATTTATGTTGATTTCAAATTCTATGTATGCATTGCTAGTTTGTGTTAAACTATTGTCGTTAGTTGACCTAGTAGATGCATTTCCTTAGGCAAATGATTATTCTCTACTACCATTGAGCCTAGGTTATTGCTGTGATTTAGAGTTCGTGGATGAGCTCTTGTCACTTAGTAGTTCTTGAATTAATTGCTTAGCCATGCTTAGCTTCCAGTAGAAATGGCGGTTATCGACTTGTCGATAACCTTGATCTATAAAACTTATTATGATTATGATTTCCACCTTGTGCCATGTATATTTATGAAAACTAAACCTAAAAACAAAGGATTTAGACTTGGGCACAATGGTATGATTGGTGTGCTTAGGTGTGGCTGGAATGGTGCCGGTCATTAAGGACCGAGTTACTTGCGCCACCGTCTTGAGCATTTTGCGTGCTAACCACACTAGAGGGTATGGGACCTCTCTTGACTTAGTACTTTGGCGTGTATTGGCTTGGTCGCGGGAGGTCGCGGGAGGGATGGTGTTGGGAGCATTGTAGTGTCGAAAGACTTCACCCGTGATGGGATTTGTTGTCTTTCGACTTGCAATGTAAGCGTATGGTGTTTCTACCCATACGAGCGGCTCGTGGTTGATACACAATATTGGAAAAAGTCTCGTAGGACTTAGCCGTGCGACATACCTTGGAAGTGTGCTTTGTGGCTTAAAGCGATGCGAAGTGTGGGTACATTGGTACACCCATGCAGGGTTAAAACTATTGAATAGCCTTGTCTAGGTTATGGACACGCTCGGATCGCCCGTGAGAACTAGACTACAACCTTTTAATTAAAACTTGATGGGTGGCGAGAACAGGGATTAGTGCTATGTTGTGGTGACTATTGGGATAGCCACTTCCGGTGGTTACTTGTATGTATCTTTATTTATTGTTATTTTGACAACAAAACAGATTTGCAAAACTTGCTTTTAAATGTATTACATTATTGCAAATAAAGTTGGCTTTATGCAAAATGAGACATACAACCTCCACCTAAATAAGCTTGCATGTAGTTATGAGCAGTGCGCTATTCCACACGTCGGTCTTGCAGTACCTTTGTGTACTCGGTTATCTTCTTAAATGTATTTGTTGCGAGAGGAAGAAGGTGAGCTCGAGGGCCTCACTTTTGTGAGCTGTGTTGTGGTAACTGCAGGCGACTAGCTTAGCGCCCGTCGGTTGCCTTGTGGGTTATGTTGGCTAGCAGGTCGACTTTTGTTCTAGCCATCTTATGGCACCTTTTGCTTCATTGTCATTCTTGTATATTGTTCTATTTGGCCGGTCGGCTCTTTTGTAATAACTTTTACTTTATGTATGTCGTTGTTGAACTTAGTGTTGTATGTGTATGGAAATGATGTGTAATTTTGTGATGATGTGCATATGCTGCAATTCTGGGAAGCATATGTCCATCGAGGCTTAGAATGTTTAATTAGTGACGCTAGAACCATTTGGAGGTTAAGTGTTGCTAGTTAAATATTTCGGGTCCTCACAAAGTTGGTATTAGAGCCATACTGACCGTAGCAACCCCTAGCTTGGTCGCCTCTAGGATATTTTGAAAACTTACTTTCAAAAGGTTTACAAAACTTAAGTAAGTTCTCTGATTTTACTCCTTACCTGTCTTAGTTTGCTCATCTCACCTTACTCTTGATCAAGTTTCGGAAACGCTGTTCCTCTCTTCCTTTCAAAAATTAGCTACTATCGATTAAATTGGTTTTGGGGAACCATGAGGGCTTGGAGAAAGAAATTTGGACAGCTAGCTAATAATTAGTATAGGAGGTAGGAAATGAGAGGTTAATTCAATTAAAACTTGTGGGAATAAAAGGGTAAGAAGTGATATGAAATTAGCTAAATGCCTATACTCTATTAGGTGGTTATACCTTGGTTTTGGGCCGTTTTGAGTTAGAATTTAGTTCTGAAATTTTGGGTCTTCTCAAACGATTACTCGTTCTTCCATACGGGTTAGTCGTTTCGGGGAGTTGGTTTGGTGACTTATGGTCTTGTGCTCTTTGGTGGTTATTCTTGAGCCCTTTTTAATTGAGTTTGGATTTCTTTGCTTTTGATCTTGGGCTTGTAGCTAACTTGTCTTAGTGAAACAGGATGGCAGGAGGGACACGTAGTGGTCGGAACCAGCCGGGTAGTCCCGATGAGGAGCTTCCCCCTCCTCCGACCATGGCGGAGGTCCTCATGCAGATCGAACACAATCGTTCGGAGGATCGTAGGGTGTTGGAGGTTATTGCGAGGAACACCTCCACTCCCTCTGGTGCCTCTGGATGCGGAGGTGGTCACGATCTCGTGGGGACTTGCGGAGTTCCTTGCGCGCAACCTCCACCTTCTCCGGTCCGAGATCCCTTGGGCGTGAGCGGTAGCTGCGTCTGGTTGAGCGGAAGCTCAACGTTGCTCGATGCCGGGAGGAGGCGGACACTTTTCGCATCCCATCGGTTGGAGGTGCGACACTCTCATGGTGGGAGAACTTCCTCGCCATGCGACTGCGGGACACGTGGTCTCGTGGGAGGAGTTCAGCGGCTTTCGTCGGGCCCATGTTCCCGCGGCTGATGAAGCGAAGAAGGAGTTCTTTGCGCTCAAGCGAGCGCAAGTGCGTGGCCAGAGTACCTCCACGAGTTCAACCATCTCGCGAGTGCGCTCTGGCGAGGTGGACACGATGAGGCCAAGCAAGAGAAGTTCATGGAGGGCTTGTCGAGGAGCTTGGGACAAGCTCTCTATTGTGGACTTCCCGACTTCCGGACCTTGGTGGACAAGGCCATCGTCGCGAGCACAAGGCGAGGCGCAGGCGAGTCCATAGCGCAAGTGGGAGGCCCGGTGATGCCGCAGGCCGGCCTCGTTAGTCCCGAGTTGGGCGGCACGGTGGCCGTCCTCGAGCTTCCCTATCTCCGAGGCCTTGGCACGGCTCCACGTCCTCTGCGGGCGTGATTGATCCGTCGCGCTTGTGATCGGCGGCGTTGCTCACGCAACCCGTGGCCGGCGTCACTTGCTTCTCTCTACCACAACAAGGGCCACTACGCGAGTAGTTGTCTTAAGAAGGCTGAGTGGCCCCTCATCCTAATGGAGGGCGAGCAAGGAGTGGTCACCACGACGAAGACCCGGGCTTGGGAGCGGCCGAGTCAACCATATCTCGGTGAGGAGGCACGAGGCGCGCGGCGTGGTGTTGGATGCGCTTCTTGTCAATTTGCGTCCTGCGGCGGTTTATTTGACTCTGAAGCTTCACATTCTTTTATTTCAGGTCGTTTGCTATTGATTGTGGACTTCATTGTGTTCCTTTGGGGGTTCCACTGCTTATTCACTCTCCGGGTTCGAAAATGAGAGCGACCAAGTATCGGGGCGTTCCTATCCACATCGAAGGAGTGGGATTCTTGGCGAATCTTATCCTACTCGACTCGCCGCGCTGGGCGTGATTCTTGGCATGGATTGGTTGTCCCAACACTTGGGGCAAATCGATTGTGCCGAAAGATTGTCTACCTCACGATCCTTGGTGAGCAGGTTGGGTTTTCACGCGATTCGCGAGAACCCCATCTTTATGCCTTTGAAGCAAAGCGACTTTGGAGATTCGCGATGTCCCCACTGTGTGTGACTTCGCGGATGTCTTTCTGAACTTGCACAGGATGCCTCCGTCAGAGATCTGGAGTTCGTGATAGAGTTCTTGCGCGTCGCCCCTATTTCAAAGAGGTCGTATCGTATGCCTCCTAATGAGTTGGAGGAGTGAAGAAGCAACTAGGTGAGTGCAAGAGAAGGGTTTCATCCGTCTAGTTCATCTCCTTGGGGTTGTCGATTATCTTTGTGAAGAAGAAGGACAAGACCTTGCGCATGTGTTGATTACCGTCAAGCAATGAAGTGACGGTGAAGAACAAGTACCCTACGCCCGTATCGATGATCTTTTCGATCGGTTGGCCGGAGCTCGAGTCTTTTCAAGATTGACTTGAGGTTGGGCTATCATCAAGTCGAGATCGAGTGAGGATATCCCTAAGACGGCTTTTGCTACTCGTTATGGTCTTTACGAGTACACCGTCATGTCTTTTGGATTGACTAATGCTCCTGCTTTATTTATGAACCTTATGAACTCGGTATTCATGGAGTATTTGGATAGGTTTGTGGTGGTATTCATCGATGATATCCTTATCTACTCCAAGAGTGAAGAAGAGCATGTTGAGCATCTTAAGCTTGTGTTGGGCAAGCTGCGCGAGCACCAGCTGTATGCGAAATTCAGCAAGTGTGAGTTCTGGTTGAAGGAAGTGGCATTCTTGGGCCATGTTCTTTCAGCAGGAGGTGTGGCTGTGGATCCTAGCAAGGTCAGCGATGTGCTATCTTGGGGTCAGCCCAAGTCGGTCACGGATGTGCGGAGTTTCCTTGGTTTGGCCGGCTACTATCGCCGCTTTATCGAGAATTTCTCCAAGATTGCAAAGCCTATGGTGGCTTGCTCAAGAAAGATAAGAAGTTTGTGTGGTCCACTTGCTTGTGATGTGAGTTTTCAGGGAACTCAAGAAGCGGTTGACCTCAGCCCAGTGCTTGTTCTCCCGATATTCACAAGAGTTTTGATATCTATTGTGATGCTTCTCGTCGAGTCTTGGTTGTGTTCTTATGCGGGAAGGCAAGGTTGTGGCCTATGCATCAAAGCGATTGAGGCCTCATGAACTCAACTATCCTACTCATGACTTGGAGTTAGGCTGCGTGGTTCATGCACTCAAGATTTGGCGGCATTATCGATTAGTAACCGTTGTGAGGTGTATTCGACCACAAGAGCTTGAAGTACTTGTTCACCCGACAGTCGAACCTCGGGCAAAGAAGATGGTTGGAATTGATCAAGGACTATGACATGGGTATTCGGTATCATCCGAGCAAGGCCAATGTCGTTGCGGATGCACTCGATCGGAAGGTGTATTGCAACATGTTGATGCTCCAAGAGCGACAGCCTACCCTCATTTAAATTTCAGCGCCTCAATTTGGGTTTGATCGAGCACGGTTCTCTTGCTACCTTGGTTGTGCAGCCAACCTTGGTGGACCAAATCAAGGCAGCACAACAGACAGATGTTGGTATGAGCCAAATCAAGCAGAACATCAAGGATGGGATAGCCAAGTGCTTTTCGGAGGATGAGCATGGCGTTGTGCGGTTTGGCCAGCGTCTTGTGGTTCCTAAGGTCGTGGATGTAACACCCCGGGCCGACATGAGCCTAGAATGCTACTAAACAAACTCTAATAATTCTAAACTAGACAATCTTAATAAATTTCGGCAGAACCTCCCTTGTAAAGTTAATTACACGAAGGTTCCAACACACAGATTATTCAAATATTAACTAAAACTTTCATCCAAAGACATCAAAAGATAATCAAAGACATGCTAAATATCTAACATAACTAGAGAGATATGAAGTTCCACTACTCATCATTATTACATTTAATCCATTGCATGAGACAAAACATAATAATCTTTGCATTTACTAAAATCAATCACGTTCTGAAGATCATTCAACTTTATTTAGTTCATGTGGCAAGTGTGTGACTAGTAGTCTACTTTCCCCCATGCATGTCGTTCTTGGCTCGGGTACCTAAAACAACAATAAAAGCAAGAGTGAGTCCATAGACTCAGCAAGTACATAAAGAAACTATAACATCAGCATCCATGTAAAGGAGATCAACAATAGAATATCTCATATGCAAATGCAATGCTCAAAGATCCTTTATCTTTAACTTTCTGTGTGCATTACACTGGTAATGCAGAGTAAGCAACTGTCGCCGCATACCCATGCCTGTGCGCGCACGCACGAGGACCAATTGCCCGTTACTCCGCAAGTAACGGGACCTCAACCCACACTCCACGGTGAGGATCTCGGGCCCGTCACATTCATGGCGGGGATCTCAAGAAACAAGCTTGGTCACCGCGTGACCAAGCCTCAACATGTTCTCAATATGCATATGCTCATCTCTTATTCACCGTCAATCTTACCAAAAGACAAACATTGTACCACAGTAAAGCATAAGCATAATTTGAGCAATCACCGTACTTAAACAACCATCAAGTAAGCCATCTTGCTATGCAACCATATATCAAAAAACACACAAACATAGCCAATCAATCACACCCATTTAACAAACAATGCACTTGCCTTAACCGTGTGAGACTAGAGGACGTGAAGACGGTGCTGCCCCCGGTACCAATCCCCCACCTAAACATTAAGAATATAACTAAGACCACAGTAACGAAAAACATGAATTGAATATACTAGCACAACAAGTAGCAGATTGCAACGCAATCTCGACCCCAAATTCTTAAGTGCTGCACTGCCCTCTGAACACAGTTAAGTTCTAAAATTCATAACTTTCTGTACAGTGGTCCAAATTAGGTGTTCTTGGACTTCATTGAAAGGTTATCAAATTTTCCAACTAAACCTAGTTGGTGAGCTCCCCTGATTCGGTCATCTAAAATCACTTTTAAGCCGATTAACAAAACATCGATTTCACGTCAGACTTTCTGGACAGAGCACTAAAACTATCATAACTTTCAACTCGTTTATCCAAATTTCGCGTTCTTGTGCTTCCCTGAAAGCTAAGACAATTATCTACAACGTTTGTTATACTGGGGTTCTCAGATTTCCACTTTAACCATCAGTTTTAATCAGTTTTCTACAAACTGCCTAAATGCTGACAGATCAGCGGAACAGCAATCTTAAAAAAATCATAACTCACTAACCGTTAATCGGATTTGGGTGATCTTGACGGCCACTGAAAGCTAAGACCAAAACCCAACTTTTCCTAGGAGATCAGAATCCCAGATTCTGCTTCTAACCTCACGAAAAACGACCCCCAACCTTCTGGACAGAACGCCGCCTAGCAGGAGACGAAAATCGATCTACCAAAGCGGACGCTTGAATGCAACTACGGTACCAAACCAGCGAGGACCAGCGACGTTACCCTTGTAGAGCGCGGCGAGAAGAAGAACCCACCGCACGAAGACGAACTCCTTCCTCCTCTTCTTCTTCTTCCTTCTTCTTGGCGGCCACAAAGGGAGGAGGTGGAGGCATGAGGAGGAAAAGAGGTGGAGATGCAATGGGGAGGAGGGGCTGCTACAGATGGCGGCGCTACGATGCATGCTACAGTAACATGGCTGCCCCCTCTACTTGGATGGTTGCCCTAATGGGCCAAGGTGTTGTGGGCTTTGACCACACCCAAGTTTTCAGTTACATAAAAATCCCTCTCGAACTTACATTAAAACCACTCCCTCTATTCAATTCTCCTCCCTACAATCTTTCTTCTCATTTAAATAAATATTTGGAGTGTTACATTCTACCCCCCTTAAATGGAATTCGACCCCGAATTCTAACCACGCTCTACACCAAAGAACAATCACAACTAGAATTTACCAACAATACCACACACCTGCTGTGAACAATTCTGGATATTGCTCGCATATGCGAGACTTCAATTCCCAAATTGTTTTCCTCTCGGACTTTTGGGACTAACGCACCTTGATGCAACTAATGTATTATACCTCATCACTCGTACCGACCTAACCAGAATCACTCAACGGACATGACTCGAAGATGCGGTATTACTCACTGGTCAACAGCTCTTATGAAACCTCACACTCCAAATACCTCAAGCATTATATCAACACCGAGGTCATACAAAGCGTTATATACGCTCTAGGACTCGAGACAATTCTAGCGAATTGCTATCTTCCAAAATCCTGCAACTTCGAAACAAGCCAAATATACTCTAGGCTATCATTCCTTTGGGGACCAAACCACAGGACTTCAACATAAACATATGTAACTCTTGTTTCATCTCTCAGTCGACCTCTTCATCCTAGTAAGGAGAACCTTTGTTAGCGAGGACGCGCAACACAACTTATTTTAAACAAACTTTAATAATCGAGCTCAATGAGAAAACAAAAGATTCACAATGCCACCCACTATTAACCAACTTTCCTCTAAAAACACTCAAATCCAAAATTGAAGATTCATCATGAAAATCTTTTCACATTCCAATTAGGCAGTTTGCGAATAAACACCACATAAGTCAAAAGAGAAATCGTTCGAATGCCCAAATCAAACACTTCATTTATTTTCACGATCCGGAAGGAACAGCCTTGACATAGGGTCAACTCAAATTGTAAGTGTTCTCCGTCATAAAACCCAACTCCAACAAGAACCAATAGAACACTTCTCTACTCGAGAAAACATTCTTTTCTCAGATGTCCTTTTAAGAAATAAACATTCTCCAAAATCTTGGATTTCCAAATCATCAAACCTACTCCTTCCTCTTAACCGACAACCCCAAAATGATCCTCAAACCGAAAGAACAACCACACTTATCTAGGGGGACTCTATTAATCCACACAAGGATTCTCTAGTCCACTCCTATACCAAAGGAATTATTTTTTTGACAACTGGTTCCCAACACCTCAATAAAGATTTTTCACCCGCAACCACATCACCTCATTCTGTTAAAGATAATCAACTTGAAATTCTCAGCGCACATACTCATTTACTACACCCGAAGGATTCTATCAATGATCAATACTATTCGGAATCCACTTTTGTTCTTCTTCTTCTACACATAACATTGGGCCGCTGAGGTCCTAGCATAGAAAGGCAAGTCCAAATTTAACCTCCAAGTCTCCTATAATGAATTTCGGTATGATTGATAGGAAATCCTCAAATTCTTTTACTAACTTTTCACACAGCTCAACAATAACCTCAGTCATTAATATCAATATTCCTCACTAACCAAGTAACCGCCCAAGGCGTTTCATTTCACCAATCTTTGACCTTCACTCAACCACACCAATTAATTTTCAGCTACATGATCACAATATACCCATTCGCAATACCCTCACTAATTGACCAAGATTCAAACATACTCAATCACTAACATTAATAAATAAATATATTCTTTGACCAAGATATCCTTAGAGATAATCTAACTCCCATAGGGTTACTCACTGAGGCCGAGTCATGCTTGACAATAGCTCAACAATCCCTGCTATCCCATTAATTAACACGCGATTATATTTTTTCCACACTGCTACTCTCATTAAGCCACACCATCATAATTCTTCTACACAATCTTACCGAGTACCCAATTGCGATACTCTAATAAATTTGGTCAAGATTTTCATACTTTCTAATTCTAATGTTCTGTCAAAATGAACAAAAGATCTTGGACCACATCTCTTTATAGGTTCTACTAGTTGCGACACGTAATAAGTTAGCTCAAAGACAAACATTCTATTTAAATCGAACTCTCTCCAAGGATTAATCTAATAAATCAATTTACTCAATGCCTCTCAAACAACTTGACACATAAAGGTTCACAAAATCATCTACTAGACCACCACTATCTAGTTGCCAATTCACAACCGAAGGGACTTTACAATACTGATTCGGTTAACCCTTTCTTAGAAAAAGAGGCAAACATAAATCATTTTCAGCATATAGGAAAACGTTACCACTTACAATAGTTACAAGTTCAAGAGAAACAATCAAATAGAAAAGATCTTAGAAAACAAAAGAGTGATCATAGTTGAGGGCACACGTTCCACAAGCAAAGTGTATCAAACCTCAAACGAGAATAAAACATTGGTTTTGGGATTGAAAAACTCATTGGGCAAACAAAAGCTTAGGCAAAAATCGATAAACGCAAGTTACAAAGCTTGACTTCAAATTGAAATACTCCTACTTCACTCTTTCCTTTAACAAAGCGACTTCGTTGGTTCTGACATCACCATGCCAACACTAACAAGAAGAGATTTCAAGTCCACAACACATAAACTACTTAGGAACCGATAAAACGTCTCGACCACGTCACTTTGATCAAAACAATTTCAGCTACCACATCAACATGAGGTGCGGAAGATTACAAGCGCGTGACTAGAAGCATTTTCATTTAATCAATGTCGATGACGATCCAATTCCCTTATACCAAACATTCAATAGTATCATCATAATCCTTCTTCGACAATCTCACTAACAATGAAATAATACACTCTAGCGAGAATCATCATAGCCTCTTATCCCATCATAAATCTCTCCAAAAGAAACACCCTTCAACTATCATTGACAATTGACAATTGTCTCTATCACGTATACAAAATAGGGTCCTACTTGCTATTTATAGTCATATAACCATTTATAAACACAGAGTCAACATTCCATTTTATGCTCAAAGTTTAATTAAGGATTTAATAACATCATCTCCTTTAAACACGGGTTTTGCAAGGTACTACCTCAACATTCATCTAATCCGATATACATGTTTCAATCTAGCAATTTAGTATAATCATCAAGTTGTCGACTTATGAAAATTCTTGGATTGATATCTCGTAAGTCATTGTTCAATCACATCCTTAAACATGACCATCACTAATAGGTAGATTAATCCATTGGAACACATTACTCCAAATTATCCAATAAATTTACCAAATTTCACAATCCTATGATCAGACCAAATCATTAATATCTCACACTTCGTAATATAATTGTGGATTCCTAGTATGTATAGTCATACCATTAAACAAGTTCATCATGTAACTACTCCATGACAACATCAAATCTTTCACTTCACTTCCAAGGATCTTGGTTAAGATCGATTACGATCAAACTACAGACCCAACTTGATAACTCATACATTATCAATTTATCTTTTATCGTGGAACCTCTCACATAACACAACAAAATATTTCAAAATAGTTTTGATATTTTCTTTCTCAAAGAGGATGCACGAAATTTCAACATTCCAACTACTCCAAAAGAAGTGCATAAAGTCGAAACATACTTCAATGGAGTTGGTAAATGATATCTTCCATCATAAAAACTCCAAGCGAATAAATGGGTCAAGTTTACCAACAAGAAGGTAGAACTCTCTGAAGAGGAACAATATTGCCAATGACAACGTTTACAAGTAGCAAGAATAGCTCAAGAGTCGAAAAGATAATATTTGCTCAGAAAACAAATACAAACCAATTGAAACCCATCGACTGCATTGCAACCACTATCCAAAGAAGGTTCATCAACCGCAAGAGGCTCAATAGTTCGAAAAAAACAATGTTCATTTTAAGATTCAAATTAAATAAATGGAAACAAATCGAGTGGAATAAGAACTACTAACCCCAAGAGAAATTTATCAAGCCCAACTGGACAAGAGTTAACCAAATTCAAATTCAAGGAAGAGAACAACTTCTCTAATGATACTCACTATCACGCTTGTACTAAGATATCCGAGGTAACCACTTCACTAATCTCTTACTACAAATAGTGGTGTAACCTGGTAAAACCCAGGGCCACAACCACAACCTCTCAACATCTATTATCCTCACATATAACAATCATATAATCAGTTAATAAGCAATCTTACTATATTCATATCAACAATTATCAATGCGATATAATAGAACCATAGATGCAATGCAATAACCCAACCCCACCTACTGTGCACCAGTGTGTCAAACTTTTAAGTTGATTAGCCATTCGCAAATTTTTAATTAATCTAGTCACCACGGACCTACAGCCCGCTCTGATACCAACTGTAACACCCCGGCCCGACATGAGCCTAGAATGCTACTAAACAAACTCTAATAATTCTAAACTAGACAATCTTAATAAATTTCGGCAGAACCTCCCTTGTAAAGTTAATTACACGAAGGTTCCAACACACAGATTATTCAAATATTAACTAAAACTTTCATCCAAAGACATCAAAAGATAATCAAAGACATGCTAAATATCTAACATAACTAGAGAGATATGAAGTTCCACTACTCATCATTATTACATTTAATCCATTGCATGAGACAAAACATAATAATCTTTGCATTTACTAAAATCAATCACGTTCTGAAGATCATTCAACTTTATTTAGTTCATGTGGCAAGTGTGTGACTAGTAGTCTACTTTCCCCATGCATGTCGTTCTTGGCTCGGTACCTAAAACAACAATAAAAGCAAGAGTGAGTCCATAGACTCAGCAAGTACATAAAGAAACTATAACATCGGCATCCATGTAAAGGAGATCAACAATAGAATATCTCATATGCAAATGCAATGCTCAAAGATCCTTTATCTTTAACTTTCGTGTGCATTACACGGTAATGAGTAAGCAACTGTCGCCGCATACCCATGCACGTGCGCGCGCACGCACAGGACCAATTGCCGTTACTCGCAAGTAACGGGACCTCAAGCCCACACTCCACGAGTGAGGATCTCGGCCCGTCACATTCATGACGGGGATCTCAAAGGGAAACAAGCTTGGTCACCGCGTGACCAAGCCTCAACATGTTCTCAATATGCATATGCTCATCTCTTATTCACCGTCAATCTTACCAAAAGACAAACATTGTACCACAGTAAAGCATAAGCATAATTTGAGCAATCACCGTACTTAAACAACCATCAAGTAAGCCATCTTGCTATGCAACCATATATCAAAAAACACACAAACATAGCCAATCAATCACACCCATTTAACAAACAATGCACTTGCCTTAACCGTGTGAGACTAGAGGACGTGAAGACGGTGCTGCCCCCGGTACCAATCCCCCACCTAAACATTAAGAATATAACTAAGACCACAGTAACGAAAAACATGAATTGAATATACTAGCACAACAAGTAGCAGATTGCAACGCAATCTCGACCCCAAATTCTTAAGTGCTGCACTGCCCTCTGAACACAGTTAAGTTCTAAAATTCATAACTTTCTGTACAGTGGTCCAAATTAGGTGTTCTTGGACTTCATTGAAAGGTTATCAAATTTTCCAACTAAACCTAGTTGGTGAGCTCCCCTGATTCGGTCATCTAAAATCACTTTTAAGCCGATTAACAAAACATCGATTTCACGTCAGACTTTCTGGACAGAGCACTAAAACTATCATAACTTTCAACTCGTTTATCCAAATTTCGCGTTCTTGTGCTTCCCTGAAAGCTAAGACAATTATCTACAACGTTTGTTATACTGGGGTTCTCAGATTTCCACTTTAACCATCAGTTTTAATCGGTTTTCTACAAACTGCCTAAATGCTGACAGATCAGCGGAACAGCAATCTTAAAAAAATCATAACTCACTAACCGTTAATCGGATTTGGGTGATCTTGACGGCCACTGAAAGCTAAGACCAAAACCCAACTTTTCCTAGGAGATCAGAATCCCAGATTCTGCTTCTAACCTCACGAAAACGACCCCAACCTTCTGGACAGAACGCCGCCTAGCAGGAGACGAAAATCGATCTACCAAAGCGGACGCGAATGCAACTACGGTACCAAACCAGCGAGGACCAAGCGACGTTACCCTTGTAGAGCGCGGCGAGAAGAAGAACCCACCGCACGAAGACGAACTCCTTCCTCCTCTTCTTCTTCTTCCTTCTTGGCCGCCACAAAGGGGAGGAGGTGGAGACGCAAGGAGGGGAAAAGAGGTGGAGATGCAATGGGGAGGAGGGCTGCTACATGGCGGCGCTACGGTGCATGCTACTGATAACATGGCTGCCCCCTCTACTTGGATGGTTGCCCTAATGGGCCAGGTGTTGTGGGCTTTCACCACAGCCCAAGTTTTCAGTGCGCAAAAATCCTCTCGAACTTCTGTTAAAACCACTCCTCTATTCAATTATCCTCCTACAATCTTTCTTCTCATTTAAATAAATATTTGGAGTGTTACAGTGGAATTGCGGGAGTTGATTCTCCGCGAAGCCCATGACTCTCCGTTGTCTATCCACCCTGGGGCTACCAAGATGTATCAGGACCTTCGTCAGAGATTCTGGTGGACCCGAGTGCGACGTGTGCTGTCGTGTGAAGGCCGAGCATCAGCGTCCTGCAGGTCTTCTTCAGCCTTTGCCAGTGCCAGAGTGGAAGTGGGATTCCGTTGGCATGGACTTCATCACCGGGTTGCCCCGTACTTCTTCTGGGAAGGATGCCTTGTGGGTCATCATTGATCGGTTGACGGGTGGCCCATTTTCTTCGATCTGCGGCGAAGATTGATGTGAGTCAGTTGGCGGACTTGTATATATCCCGCATTGTGAGCCTGCATGGTGTGCCGCGAACGATTGTGTCAGATCGTGGTTCTCTTTTCACCTCTCGTTTCTGGCATAAATTGCAAGAGGCTATGGGCACCCGTCTTACTTTCAGTTCAGCTTACCATCCTCAGACTGATGGTCAGACGGAGCGAGTCAATCAAGTGTTGGAAGATATGCTCCGTGCTTGTGTTCTTTCTTATGGGAAGAAGTGGGAGAAATGTCTACCATTTGCTGAGTTCTCCTACAACAACAGCTATCAGGCCAGTCTTGGCATGGCATGCACCGTTTGAGGCCTTGTATGGGAGAAGATGTAGAACCCCTTTGAACCGGTCGAGACCGGTGGCGCGCTTCTTGGCCGAGTCGATTAATGAGGCGAAGGCCGTGTCCGATTGATTCGCGAGCATCTGCGCGCGGCCATCGAGCGTAAGAGCTATGCGGATCGTCGTCGCCGTGAGTTGAGCTTTGAGCCCAACGACTTTGTGTATCTCAAAGTCTCACCCTTGAAGGGCCATCAGCGTTTTGGCATCAAGGGCAAGTTGACTCCTCGCTATGTTGGGCCTTATCGCATCATCGAGAGTTGGGGCGTGGCATACAGTTGGAGCCGCCACCACGCTGAGGGTGTGCATGATGTGTTCCATGTGTCACACCTGAAGAAGTGCCTTCGTGTCCCAACTGAGGAAACTCCGTTGGAGGTTCTCGATGTGCAAGAAGATTTGACCTACCGCGAGCATCTGTTCGTATTCTTGAGAATCGAGCGAAGAACAAGGAACGGGTCATCAAGTTCCTTAAGGTTCGATGGTCAAACCATTCGAAGGTGAAGCAACTTGGGAGCGAGAAGATCGCCTTCGTGCGATTTTCCTTCCTTCTTCTCCGAGTAAACAATCTCGGTCGAGATTCTCGTAAGGGGAGAGTTGTAACATCCCAATTTTGGGCTTGTGTTTCAAATGTAAGAAAAATGAGTAGAAATTGAAACTTTTTCTTACATCATGTGTTTCCTGTTTGTACTGAACAAGTATTGTACAAGAAGTTATGGAAATACAAAGTCACAAGTCTTTTGACTCAAAATCTTGATCCTTCAAAAACAATCTTGTCAACCCTTTTGATCATCTCCGGAAATATTTTCCTAAGTTCTTGGGATGGTATGTGACCCTCTCGAAAAATTTCACAATTTTTAGAAATTGTTTGAATATTTTAGAGGCGATCAAACTGTTTGACTCTCAGTCAAACCTTGAACCAGTACCTTGTAGAATTTTTGGAGAAAAATGCAATGAATAAAAACCTCTGAAAATTTTACACAAGGGCAATATCTAAGTCAGCAAGCTCCTGTAAAAATTTTAGAATTTTTGGAGTAGTTTTGCTACCTCTTTTAAATCCCCAAAAGTCTCAGCTGAAATTAAAACCTTAAAGCCTGGATTCACTGTTCCTTGGGTGTGGGTCGGACTCGGGCTCGAGCCAGTGGACTTGACCGAACCAACTAATCGCACCTGGTCCCCTTCCTAGAGCGCGATTGATATCAGCCGTTGGATTTGAATCGCTCGGCCCACGTTTGCGTGTGCATTCGGACCGTGCGGTTGCACTTTTCAATTAGGACCGTTGGATCTCGATCCAACCGTCCAGATTCCTGAGGGCAATCGGACTGTCCGGCGGACCCTTTTAATCGCAGCCGTCCATTTTCAATCCAACGGTCACCGTTTCCTTTTCTGTTCTTCTTCCTCCTCGGTCTCTCCGTGCATGCGTGCGTCAATGGCCGAAAGAGAGAGAGGTGGGCGGCCGTTGTGTCGCCGAGCTTGCCCCGTCAACGTCTCTCTGCAGAGCATTAAATGCGCATCAGGCTTTCTCCTCCATTGTCACCGTGCTCACTTGCTCCCATCATTTCCTGGTCCATGGCCGTAGCATGAACTGAGCCCACCATGGACTCGTGTTCTTGCTCAAAACCCTAATCCTTTCCCTATATATTGCCCCCTTAGCTCCTCCTGGTGTTCCTTTACACCACACCTAGGAGCACGAAGAGGACCTAAGAGCCGAGTACCCTGATCTTTTTTTTCTTTCTACCCGTCCGAATCTGAGGGTCAAGATTCATTCTAAGGGTTAGGTTTGTAACATACCATTTGTTGTTGTCTTTCAAATAATAATAATAATAATTTCAAAGTATTTGGATCTTATTTAGTTTTTGTTTGGTGTTCTTGAGTTCAAATTCCAAATCTCAATCTCAAATTCAAATTTGAAATCGTTCCCCGTCAATTCTTGGAGCAAAACCCATCTCTTTCTCTCTCTCTGACCCAACATCTTTTTTTCTCCTAGCCCACCTTCTCTTTCCGCCCAACCACCCTGGCGCTCCCCTGCCGCCCTCTCTGCTTCTCTCTAGTCACCCACGTCCGTGCTGTGTGTGCTCTGCCCGCACCGCACCAAGCCGCATCGTGCAAGTGTCACCATCGCGTCAACCGCCACCCGTACCCAAACCCTAGATCTAACCCATGTGGACCTAGTATACGGTGCACCGAGCCACTAACGTGTGGACCCCACATGTAAGTCCTGTTCCATAGACCCAATTCGTTGTAGACCCGTGAACCCAAGCCCGTGAACCCGGTCTATAGACCGTGGGTCTCACCTGTCATCCCCTTAGCCTTTTTCCAAATTTCCAAAAAAGAGAGATTCCCAGAATAATCCCTTGGTCCCACCTATCAGCCTCTATTTTTTCTCTCCCTTATTTTTTGCTGAATTTCTGAGTTGAGCCAACTTCGAAGAGCCTGTTCTTCTTTATACAATCTCCGATTGAGCCCATTCAAGTTTTTAAATTTATCTAAAATTGAAACCTACCTTTCAGTATTTTTTATTATTATTGGTGATCTAGAACCGATTTTACGTATGATTGTTTGTTTTGGGGGTCTCCTATGATTGGAACTATCTAGAGAGTGACATAGGGATTTTATACAGGTTCAAGCCTTCTTCGGAGAGAATAATAACCCTACTCTTGTTGTACTATATTGAGAGTGATGATTACAATCAAGAGGAAGACTAAAGTCTAATGTCTTGATCGCTTACCCTTTTGTCTACTGACTTCATCCTTTATATAGGATATGAAGAGGTGGTAGTTCCTCCAATCCAAGAGACGTCCCAACGTTCCAAATGATGAACCGTTGATGGATGTTATTGTCAGAGAGATAACTCCCCCACATTGCCAGGTAGTTATCGTTAGAGACAGAGAGAAAATGTACAGTTTGTTCTAGGGAACAACTGCGCATATCAACCGTCATGTGTATTGAACACAACGTATAAGACTCCCTAATCGACTAGGCCCACAAGTCAGCAGGCTTCATTGATTATAAGGGTGTCGTAACCAACCTTGTCGTAGAAAGCTCTACAACCACAAGGTGATCTTAGAGAGGCTTACGACTATGCCATGATCGTAGAAAGGCTTACGACCATAGGGTGGTCGTAGAAGGACTTACGACCATAGGGTGGTCGTAGAAGGACTTACGACCATATGGTTAAGTCTTTCCCTTATGAACATTTAAGGGGTATACTTAAGATTAACATAAAGGTATTACCATCTATAATAAGAATTACAGATAAATAACAAAATGAGGATTGTTATATCCTCGCCAATTATATTTTTTGTACTTTGTTTTTTTTTCTCTGTTTTGTTTTTATTGGCATTTCTTTTCTCTATTTGAGTTAGACGTTAATACTCCGGGAGCATACGAGGAAGTGGGGTTTGCTTAAGATCAAGACCAAGACCAAGGACAAGACTTGTTCCAAGTCAAGTTGTGCTTTGATCATATTGCACCCAATTTCACAAAATTACTTTGATTCAAATTATTGCATGCTAATTCAATTATCAAATGTTTTACTATTTTGGGATTAGTTATGCAACCTATTTGATTTATACCTACATTGAGAATTGTATTGCCATGATTATTTGTCACCCTAGTTTGGTTAACTACTAGTTGGTAATTATCATAGCACCAACGTGGGTTGATTAGACGCGATTAGTATGCTTAATCTTGCAACACGTTATTGATACCATTTTGAAATGGTAAACTCGTACTTGACTAAGTGAATATGGAATGTCTTTGTGAGAAAACGTGTGTTGTATGTTGTTACTGTTGATGACATGTGTTGTACTTAATCAACGGGTGGGAAAGGATTTAGACTCGGCGGTGAGAAGTTACGTGTGAATTGGTGGGTGTGTGAGGTCATGTGTGAATATTTGTGGCTTAGTATAGTAATTTGTATAGTAATTTGCAGTCTCACCCTGGTCAATTAAGGACTTAACTTTGTGTGCTATTGAACTGAGTCATATCGTACTACCACATGCCTGGTATGCGACATGCCTACCTTAGTAAGTTACAGATTCTCGACATTGGCTACCTCAGGAGGTAGGCTAGGCTTTGTGACTGGGTAGAGGTGTGGACTCCTTTATGTTGGGTCGCATCTATGGATGGTTCACTATTTTTGTGTCCAACGGTGTGCGTCAGACCAACTAGCTGAGTGGAGTTTGGTTACTGGCTATATGCTCGCCAGGAGGGTCAATTTTTGAGATAAAGTTTTGGAAAGGGTTTGTTATGATCTAGTGTTGGCCACACTGATTATATCTTATGGGTAAAGTTATACAAGCTCTGTAGAGTGTTAAACAATCTATTTGAATAGCCGCGTTCTCGGTCATAGACATGCTCGGTGATTTTACTCGAAGGGTAGATTTTACAAAACCAAAGTGGAAGGAAAGCTGTGTGAAAGAATTGGTTTAAGCTATGTGAATTTTGTGGAAACTCTTGTTACTTATTATTATTATTATTGTTACAACTTATGCTTTCAATCTATTATTCGTATTCAATTGCAAAGGTCGTTTATTGCAAAATAACCTCAGTAGCCATATCCTTTGGAACAAGCAATCATCGATACTTACATTCTGTAGTATAACTTGTTGAGTACTATATGTGCTCACTCTTGCTATATTCATCATTAACAGGAATGATTGGAGGAGTCAACATTTGCTCTGAAGGGGGAGTTCTACGACGAGGTTGATTGTTAGGTATTGTAGTCGGTTGCTTATGGCAAGTGATGGGTTCTGCTGGAGTTGCTTTTCGTTCCGCTGTTGTTGTTTCTCTTTATTTGCTAAAGTTCTGCGTGGCTGAATAAGTGTAAACTCGACCATAAGGTCATAATCATTACAAATAAGTCCATTTTACACCCCTAAAGTTCGCAAAAAGTCCATTTAACACACTCAACTACAAAACAAGGTATTTAACATCCAAAACTTACAAAACTATGTTAATTTACACCCTAAGACGGTTTTGGAGCGTGTTTTCGATGATGTGGATCCCATACAAGGTGGGTTTTGCTATATTGACAACCGCATCATCAGGTTTTGGTAATAAAAGATCAAATTAAAGGATGTTGACCTTTTTCTCACACCTCTCTCTGTACACATTCTCTTTCTTCTTCTCGTCATCATCCCTCTCCTCATTTGGATCCATATCAGCTACCCCTGACATGGCTGTCAAAATGGCAAAAACCACCCTGAGTTGGATCCCCGTCAGCAAAACAACTCTCCAAAATCGCCTTAGGGTGTAAGTTGACCTGGTTTTGTAAGTTTGGGAGGTCAAATAGCCGGTTTTATAGTTGATGGTGTTATGTGGACTTTTTAGAAAGTTCAGGGTGTAAAATGGATTTATTCCTAGTCATTATTAACTTATCAAATCTAGTTGTTTATTCGTTTTAATCGTTTGTATAGAATGATGTTCATTAATGTTGCCAGTGTGTGATCCTAGACTAGTGTAATATATACAGAGGGTCCGAATTTGCATATTCACGTCCTGATAAAAACCCTTTTGGGAAAAACCACAGACTCATGAAAGCAATAGTTGAGAGTCAAAAAGATGGACTTTTACCATCACTATGAGGAGATATTTACAATTAAGTTTCACGAGCACACGAAGACAATATCACTATATTATTGAGATGTTTACAATGAAGTTCTTACTCTTCCTTATGTACTTTATAGATATATTTAGAATGGTAGATGAAAGACTGTGTATGAATAGAACTATGAGTTAAAGTAGAAAACAAAATTTGTATCACACACACACTCAATTCGTATCACACTCAAAGTCAACATTTTTTTATAGTGTGATGACAATATACATAAACCATTACAATAGCCTCAGAAAAACGTTATTTTCAGACAACCATCAACCATCAAAAGAACAGGCACAAACACAGCTTCTTCAGCTTATGTGTTCACAAATCTGCAGTTCTTTCTGACCTCACCACCTGCAGGGTTGGTGATGTTGCCCATCTTGACCATGGAATCGGAGAACTGCTTGAAGAACGCTGCGGGGTCAGCCCAGTACTTGTTGACGGTGTCGATCGTCGAGTACCCAACGACGCTCGACCACATCTCCTGGTCAGAGTTCAGGAGTCCCTCACCATTGATGAGTGTCTCGAAGTAGGCGTTGTCGAAGGTCGAGGAAGTGTATCTATCCATGGCGCTGATGTTGTCGTCACCACCGTCCAAGGGGCAGATCTCCTTCAGATTGCTGAGGTAGGACTCGGACGCAGGGTTGTACTTGGATGCCATCTCGAAGTCGCTGTATATCCTGTCTCGGAAGTTTGCGCACCGGGCAAATCCAATTGTGTGGGATCCTTAAATGCAAATGTTATATATCTACTTAGTAATGTTCATCAGAAAATTACAAACGGTGCACCCATACACACATATTGGAATTCAGAAGGTATTCACTGGTTTAAAGGAGTATCTGTACATCCTGCCTGAACACCACCAATTGGTTCAAGTATTTTCCGTTTCTTGTAGCACCTCACTGGCAGGTTGAATTAATCTGAATCGAACTAGTGACATTAACGTAAAACTGACACTCAAAAGAGACTAACATACCCACGAGGGCCACCATGTCAGTGGCATCAAGGCCCTTCTGCCAGAACTTGGAAATGAGGGTGAGGAGGCCCTGCTGAGCAGTGGGGATGTCACTGTTTGCTAGGTCCAGGCTTGCCTTCTTGGAGTCCAATCTTCCTACTGGGACATCCCAGTAAGGCCCAGCTACCTGCAAGACATTTTTTTTTCTTGTTGTAACATAGATATGAAATCTGTACTGTTTTGTTCTAAAACAAATGAATTTGTACTGTTCTTTGTTTGCATGCAAGTCTGGATACCAGCATGTTGGTAGCCAAACAATATCCAAATGGTTCAGCAAGTTTTATCAGGTAGAATCTTTTTTTTGAACAAATTATCAGGTAGAATCAAGTTTTGACGAAATTGATGTTTGGATTTCCAATGGTATACTGAGTTATTCCAAAATGAATATTTGTTTCTTAATTTCCTCAAATGGCAAGTCTAACTGAAACTGATGGAAGCGAAAGTATGTTAACGTGTTGCACACACAAGACTAACTTCATGTGTGAAAAATTGCTTTCATTTATGTCACTGCACAAGAATCAGAACTCTGAACATAGGTTTGATTTGATTTACCAGGACAACAGCGTCCCTCGCTGCAATGGCAAGCAAGTCTGCACAGGAAACTGTTCCAGGGCACTCGGCTTCCAACTTTTGCTTCATCTTGTCAACAAGGTCAAATCCTTTCAGCGAGTTGACATTCTGGTCTGCCTGCTTCTCTCCAATCATCGTTGCAGTGTCGTCAAGCAGCACCGATCCATCACAGCCCTGCAACAAACAGTCAGATGTTCAGAGCAAACTCAATTCTGCTCCTAAATGCATTGAAGTGTGGATAGCAAACGAGGTTAGCATGTGAAGTAAAAAGAACTGAAAAACCAACCTGGACGAAACAGTCATGGAAATGGAGGCGAAGCATCAAAGCGGCATTGCGCGGGTCAGCGCGCACGGCGCACTCCATCTCGGTCCGGACGACGTGCTCCACATTTGGGCATGTCTTCGAGTAGTGCTCCAAGCTCAGGGTTGAAGGGTCCTGTGCCACCAGCAATGGCACGGCCAGGAGAACACAAGCCATGCAGAGAGCAAACGCCCTGAAGCACAACACACCTGTAGCCATTCTGACCTAGCTCTCTTAGGATAATTCAGATGTTTTTGTGGCAAGCTTCTCAGTCTGCATGGGCTTTATAGCAAACTGAGACAAGTGTACGTGGAATTGTGAGAGAGATGGGTCAAGAGGGAGATGAACTAACACTAATGTGGTTGGTGGAGTAAGCAAGCAGAAACTATCATAAGTGGGGCACACTAATGGGTCAAAGGCTCTCTCCTGTACTAGTGTTTGGTGGTTTTGGGTTCACCAATCTTGGAAAATCTGAAGAGCTGCTCAGGTGCATCAAACTATTCTTCTTGCATGCATTTTTTTAATCATGTGGATGTTTCCAGTGCTGTCTTTGGCAAAAGAAATTCAGATCTACAGGTGTTCAATGCTAGATTAAAAAACTGCTACTTAAGTACTCATATTTGGCTTGGGTTACTGAAAACCTCATGTTCCTTTGTTAGATGAGCTTCCACGAACGATGTAGTTGAGTTGGAACGTGTTAACCTCGATGTATACATCGCACTGTATGCAGAAACAAGGACATTTCTTCCTTTAGAACAGATAGAAACCAATAATTCTGGGAAGATGTCTATGCCAAGTGTGAAAGCCAAAAATGGCATCTCAGACATAGTCCTTACCTGATGAGTTTACTTTAGTTGTCACCATCTGCTACAATTCCTGGGTCGTGGGGCCCATGCTTCAGTCGCCTAGTCTTGGCAGCTCACCAGTCACCACCTCTACGGAACTGCTGTATATATACGCACTCATGAAATGGAATAAAGATGGATTTGAGGAGAAAAAAAATCTCTGTGCTTTTAGCTGTACAGATAGAACAACTGGTGGGGCAGAAGATTAATTTTCAACATATCATGTTACTGTTTTTTTTTTTTAAAAAAAAAAATCAAATGTACTGAGTCTGAGGGCACAATTTGTGTAACATCTACAATAGTTCACGTCATTTCTTACTAAGGGGTTGCCACATCAGCATTTATGTGATATGGAGGAGAGAAGGTGAGGTTGTTTCAAGATGAAAAAACTAGCAAATTGTTAATATCAAAGCACAAGAAACAACCAAATACTCTATTGGAGACTTATTTGTTATTTAAAAACGTGTTTTATTGATCCCACTGTCTCCAAATAAAATATCCACCGAATCACTTGTGCAGCCCAACTTTATTATTGATATGATAAATAAATCAAAACATGTAGGTTACAAAGTTGTACTTCACTATTGATTATCAAGAATCATGCATACTTATAGCAATTAAAGTCTTAGATACAAGCTCAAGAAACAATCTATTGAAAGACTTGTTTCTTTTTATTATATTAAGTACTCTCTCTTCTCTTAGTAACAAGCTACGAAATAAACTATTGTAGATGTTCTAAGGCTATAACCAAATAACCTCTCTAATACCAGTCATCATGTTGCAGACAAATATGAGTTTTGTTTTGAAAATTTTGTGCAAAGATTTGTTCAACCCTTTAGAATATCTACTAGAAAGTTCCCCCACGCCACTTGACGCGGCCGTCTGGAGCGGGCTAGAGAGGTGCGGGAACGGACGCGCGGCTGCGTGGGCCTTGTGATGGGCTGCGCGAGCGAGGAAAGGATGCGCGAGAGCCGCAATCAGACGGACCCACGAGCGCGAGCGAAGCGCATGAAGCCCACCGGCGTGGATCCAACGCCTGAAGACGCGCGTGGGGCGATCGGGCAGGCGTCCTTTTCTTGGGGACGTGTTCAGGCCGGTTGGAGGCCAAAACTAGCAGCCTTATATGTTAGTAATTGCCCAGAAGAATCTATCTGAACCAATTTCATGTGCAGTTCCAAGTTATAACATTTATACTTCCATAAAATTAAAGGAAAATGCACAAATAACACTACTGGTACAAAAATAATATATCTTGTCTAATGTTTGGCATAAAACTTAATTAAACCACAACACAAGCAAACTCAATCCATCAACGCGGCAGGTATCTGGCTGTATTGCACTAGGCACTAGCAATACTTTTTTTTCTTTTGATGAAAAACAGTAGGGAAGGTATATAACCGATAAACCAAAACGAAATATACTCTTCCAAAATACTACATAACAAGTCGTAAAAACAAGAACAGAAATGAGTATTTTTCTTGCAAACGTAGTGCAAAAAGCTGAAAATTCACCATAGAGGCATCATTAATGGTGCAACAGGGCTAGTAAAAACACACAACTCACAAAGGTTCCAGGCTAGACCGCTAGAGATTGATGGGATGGCCCTCAAAATCCCCAAGGGTTATAGAACGAAGGAGCCAGATTCAATAGCAATTCCTTGATCAGTCAGCAAATCCTCATAGCTGAAATAAGCAAGAGCGCATCGGTAAATTGACTTCTCCACTACACATCACGTTAGATATTTGCAGATCAATAGGGCGGCAAAGAAACCATCTAGTGACATGGCGGGGCGCTTTGGAGCTTTTCCCTTGTATCTCCTCACACTCGAGGTTCCAAAAGTTGGAACGGCTAAGGGGGAGTGCCAATGACTGGCACAAAACCTCATGCTTTGGAATCCAAAAGAACCCACCCTCCCTTTCTCTTTTGCAAAAGGGTGTGCATAAAGAGAGAGAGAGCATCTTCCTCCACCCTTTGCCTCCTTTATACCACAGTGGCTTCCAGTTCTCTACCTTCAGGCTTAGTCCAGTCCAAGGAATGGCAATTGCATCATCTAGGACGATCCTAGGATACATGAGAGAATTATCTTGATCCATGGAATACACCTCCTGTGATTTGCATCAGAAACTGTTGAGCTCATCTGTCTTATGAATCAGAATGTGAAAGACGAACAAACGGATCATCCCTACAGCAATTGAAGCAGCAACTCAGGACTAAGATTCAAGTCTTGTCCTTGCAAACATAAAAATTGCTTTCGCTAAAAAGTTTTGACATCAGCTCAAGCAGATTTGGCCCAACAACACTCTCTCTAATTCTCCAGGCGTGCCAAAGTGCATCAAATCTTTATCTGAAAACGACTCCGCATCTGAGGATTGGCGTTGGAACAAAAGAGCGAAGCAGCAACATCCAAAGCCAACCACAAGATAGGCGCACACAGCGGTCCTCGCCCCCAAGAATGACGCCAAGTGTCACTCCCTGGATTCCACTGACACTTTACTATTAGTACTCTACACTGAACTTGCAGCATTGGTGAACCCACACTCACACAGCCAGTGCAAGAAAACATAAGAGCCGGACAGAGAAGACATATACACACACAGCTGCTACCTAGCCTACTACTACCTTCCCTGAGACTCCTTACATGGTCTATGTGGTGCAAGTCACAAGGTCTCTTCATTCATGAATTATAATTTCGGCTGCACCGTTTACGAGCAGGAGGTTGGAGGAGGAGAGGGGAGCTGTCCATGGGCCAGGCCGTGCGACGGATGTCACGCGGCGCCAAGCGTGGTGTACTGCCGCGCCGACGCCGCGTACCTCTGCGCATCTTGCGACGCGCGGGTGCATGCCGCGAACCGCGTGGCCACGCGCCATGAGCGCGTGCGCGTCTGCGAGGCCTGCGAGCGTGCGCCTGCCGTGCTGGCATGCCGCGCAGATGCTGCAGTGCTGTGCGCCTCCTGTGATGCACAGGTGCACTCCGCAAACCCGCTCGCCAGGAGGCACCAACGTGTGCCCGTGGTGCCACTCCCGGCCGCAGCCATTCCGGCTGCTTCTGTACTGCTGAGGCAGCAGCAGCCACCACCGTCCTCGGCGACAAGGAAGAGGTGGACTCTTGGCTGCTGCTCAGCAAAGATCCTGACAATCAAAATTGCAGTAGAACCAATAACAACAACAACATATACTTTGGTGAAGTGGATGAGTACTTTGATCTTGTCGGGTACAATTCGTACTACGACAACCACATCGACAACAACCAGGAGCAGTATGGGATGCAAGAACAGCAACAGCAACAGCGACAGCAGCAGGAGATGCCAAAGGAATTTGCAGAG
This sequence comes from Ampelocalamus luodianensis, assembly GCA_036346255.1. Lineage (NCBI taxonomy): Eukaryota > Viridiplantae > Streptophyta > Magnoliopsida > Poales > Poaceae > Ampelocalamus > Ampelocalamus luodianensis. The sequence goes on along the minus strand of JAYEVH010000138.1, from coordinate 415,084 downwards.
AAGGAAGGGAGTGAGTGTGTGGTACCTTCGCAGGTCGCAATGGTGAGCGAGCAGCAGCAGAGTGGTTATGGAGTTGTAGGGGCAGAGCAGGCTGCCTCCATGACTGCCGGGGTCAGCGCCTACACAGATTCCATCAGCAACAGCGTGAGTTCATCTATTACTATGGCGTTACGTGTCATGTTATCATGTGTTTGATTTAGAGTGCATACTACTTCAAGTGAAACACCATCCTCCAAATAAAAAAGCATTTTTCTAACAAAATGATAAGATAAAATTTTCTCAACAAAAGTACATTTTTTGGTGGAAGTAAAATGCGGATTTTTAGTGTTTCCTCACTTTTTTTTGTTCTCTCTTTAACTGTTTCTTCTTCTAGGCAGAGAACTTTAGGCCGATGATTTCCAAACTGGAACTGCTGTAAAAGCCACTTCAAAGAAAAATACACAATTCATCTCTAGGCAAATTAATTGATTGGCTCCTGTACTTCTAAACATAGACCATCCAAGTTAGCTCACTAATTTAAAAGTCGCTTCATATGCAAACTCTCAAATTCTCTGCCAACTAGAAGCCACGCTCTTTGTTTACCAACCTTTTTATTTATACATGCCAATCACTACATGAATGTATACGAGACATCATTAGAGATTTGATAACTGGTAAGTATAATGCGGATTTGATACCTATTCACAATTTTACATTATTTTACTTTGCAACGGTAAAAAAAGCTTGAAAATTTTTCTGTATGTAGAGTTAAATTAAACCCATCTACATATCATTGCAGGGTCTATGACACCTGCAATCTCCTTATGATTCGCATATTTCAGTGACCATTTGCCGATTCCATCTCAGATATCTTTCTCATCAATGGAGGTGGGTATAGTACCAGACAACACGGTGATAGATATGCCAAACTCCAGCATCCTGGCACCTGCTGGAGCCATCAATCTCTTCTCAGGTCCTTCACTCCAGATGCCACTTCACTTGAGCTCCATGGACAGAGAGGCTAGGGTCCTCAGGTACAAGGAGAAGAAGAAGACCAGAAAGTTTGAGAAGACCATACGTTATGCGACAAGGAAGGCGTACGCCGAAGCACGGCCAAGGATCAAGGGCCGCTTCGCCAAAAGATCAGATGTGGAAATCGAAGTGGACCAGATGTTCTCATCTGCAGCTCTATCTGATTGTAGCTACAGTACTGTTCCATGGTTCTGATGGGATTAATGAGACATTATCTTATAGGCACATGGACTTACCAGAGTGATAAGATCCAGTGCAAGTAGTTCTAGCCTTCTAGGAAATCGACGCTCTGAATAATAGTGTGTTATCTACAACTTAACTGATCAAGTATCTTAGCATTTAAGTTTTGCTTTGTAATTTCAGATAGCAGATATATGTTGTTGGTACTTGCTCAGTCGCTTTAATATTTTTAAGTGAACAAAGAGCAGTATAATAAGATGCAATGCGAATATGTACATAGATAACTGTGGGGTGAGTTGGATTACCAACAACCGTGGTAGCAATGCTAAAAACAGAAGCATGACTTCAGGGTTTGCAATATAGTTGCATCGCACGAGTGGAACATATATCTAGTTTAATTCCAACATAAAGGATAGCTGTTCTGTCATTTCATTTTTTGCTTTCTGCTAACTAGCCTACGTTGAATGGAACCAAATCTTGTTTCCTTATCAGATGACGGCTGAAAGACCCTAGTTGAGCGTGTCCAGATATTTGCTTAACAACTATGATCATCTTATCCGATAGAATTTTCACTAGAGATGAAGTTTGCAGTTTCACTATAGATGAAATGGCGGCATTCTCACCACTTTATTCAGCAGCTAGTAGTATTCTTGCAGTCCCCTAAATCATTCGGGACAAAAAGAAAAACAGTGGCAACCAGGGACGAAAAACCCAGCCGGTTCCCGCCGGTTACCGGATTTACCGATCGGAACCAGGATTTGAAATACCGGCTGGAAATCTTCAAATTCAAATTCAAATTTAAAATTTCGACAAAAACATCTCAAATTCAAATTTATTTGGACGAATTTTGACCAAGTTTTTTTCCGGGAATTCCTCTTACCGGCCGCCCGGCGGGATTCCCTCCGGAAACGGTATTCTGATCCCTGGTGACAACTGACAAAGAACTTACCGGTGCTTTAGCCGCGAGCATCATATCCTTCCAGCATGGTCTAGCTCTTCATTCACTATACATGAGCTATCAGTGATCAGTACTCGAATATAAGTTGTAGGGGCTAGGGACAGTGTCTGATAGATACACCATTGTGGTTGAGTCATATAAGTACCCTAAACCCACAAAAAAGCCTCCCTACTATGTCCTGAATGAAGCGAGCATAAATCAGAAAGCGCTTTCTCATTCTCAGTGCATTCCTCTTTCCTTTCACTAGCAACTAGTGCATGAATCTTAGCGCCTTTAGTTCCTATATACGAGGTGGAGCGTGTGGGAGACCGGACTCTGGGTGTATACCAGCACTAGTCATTGAATCAGTAACTAGTGCACACATCATTGAATATCAAAACGCATATCTTGCAAACACAAAAGTATTACATAATATTAAACAATACATAAATAGATCGTACGGTCACTTGACTTACGCACGAGCTGATCATGCCAAATACTTTAAATATCAACAGCGGAAACGGAAATAACACCCCCCAATGGGAGCCTCACGATATACTCACATGCAATCATTGACTGGGGCTCATGACCTAGTTTTTGGCATCTTTTACTTACGGTCCTATTGGACACAATTAAGTGCCGACAGAGTCTTCTTGTCCTATTACAAAAGGACAGTAATTAAGCAACAACGAGTACGAAGGTATTCAGCAAGCCACCATACAGAATGCAATTATAATAGATGCAAGGCTGAACAATGGAAAGCTTGAGGTTCTTTTATTTGTAGAAAGCCATATTAGAATTAGATTAAATAGAAGGCCTGAGACCTAGCATTTCGACTAAACCAACTTTAATGAAATTGAGTAATGTTGTATAATACTAGTAAGGGTTTCAACCTCCAAATATTATAAAGTGCCTCTAACCATCAATACCATAGAGCGGCTTCAACCACCTTCAACCTATTTCATCGGGCTACTACCCGCACTTTCCTCTGGCTACAGCCAGGACAAATCAAAACCTCGGGCTACTACCCGCACTTTCCACTCGCTACAATCAGGATAAATCAACATTCTGAGCTGCAACCCTATATTTCGTCCTTCCCACAAATTATTTTATAAAAGCTGATACTAACCAAGTAAGTTCTCGTGCATCACCTATGACTATGGGTACTATACTGTTGGACCCGGGAGTAACACCCCTAGATCTTCTATATATTCTACACTAGTCCATGGAACAGTAGCTAGTGTACATAGTAAATAAATATGGTAACAACCACATCTCACACAGCTTTATTGATATTTATCAGAGTTTTTTTTTACAAGAATGACTTACAAGCCAACAATAAAAGAATACAACAGAAGACGAAGAAGTAATAGTAGAGCCCAACTAATCTACCATAGGCAATCGACTGGGGTAGCAGCCTAGTCATTGAGATCCACACCGGTAGCAAAGCTTCTCCTCTGAACAATATTTTATTAAACAAGAGTGAATACAAAAATGTACTCCGCAAGTTACACCCATCATAGAGTTAATGCATGCATGGATATTATCAAAGGAAGACTTATAGGGTTATTTGTGCAAAAGCAATCTTTAGCATGTTAAATACATTTAGTAAGTTCCAAAGCAGTTATTCTATAACTAAAATTTATTTTCTAATTTTTTGAGTTTTATAGTAGGATAACCTCCATACAAACTCTGGTGAAGGATACCCTCCTATCACATGGCTAACCGCTCAATTTCTCAATTTGATAAACTAACCAAGATCATTTGTGTTAAAATTATTTTGAAAACAAAACCAAAGTCTAATCCACGAAAATCTTTGTTCAGCATGTCCATGACTGTGGACACGGCTATTCAAATAGTTTACCCTTTTTGGAGGTTGTACAACTTTACCCACAAGAGATAATTAATTTTTAATGCCCGTTTCATATACTTCCGTTGGTGTGCGACTAAGTGATTATTGTGAGGATCCTGGGTTATTTTCGTAAGACCTAGACGTTCCCGACGTTACAAATATAACTCTGGGCCTCAGAGAAATAAAATCCAATTTGATTCAATTAAGTGGGGGACCTGGCTGATCAAGAGCCACGGATACCATGCATATTGCTCCTTTGTGAATACTACATGGTAACCAGTTCCCCAATAGCCCAAGTCCACATTTAAACGAACAAAAAACGATTTTAAAATAGTGGGTATGTGTCCCGCATTGGCTCCTAAGATCAGCGACCAACACGCACATACCCTCATCAACGTCAATCACAGTCATACACAAAGCATACATTAATATCTCAAGTGACATACAACATAGGAATTAAGTCTACAACTATTACAAAAGCGGCCGACCGGCCAAATTCAAGAGATAACATTAAGTATGTAGTGGAAATAAATTAAAATTTCCAAAAGGCCAGCAAGGTGTGCCCAAACCCAAAGGCAAACGACTAAGAGATAGAAACAACATCATTTGTTAGCGTCGCCTAAATCGGCGCTAACGAATTGATCGAGTGTGTAGTCTTCCTCGCTTGAATAAATGGACAGTCTGGTTAAGTACAAAATGTACTCGCAAATCTTACACAAAGTAAAAATTATATATGCTAGTGGCTGTCCAAAAGAGAGGTATTAATGGCTTAGTTTTGCATAAAACGCACCAATTCTCAACCTACACAATCTAGTTTGAAATTGCCATTTTGTAAACAAATGTTTAGTAAAAGAAATACAAGTGACAGTAGTATGTACATAACTCAAACAATACCAAAGTGGCAGCCCACTTTGATAAACTAAAATGCATGAATAACCATTCATGCCGATACCAAGTTGTAACCATGTAAAATTTTATTCAAGAGTGTAACAATGATGTCTCCCGAATTCAAGTGGTCGTTCGTAACCATGGACACAGCTATTCGAATAGATTAAACCCTGAAGGGGAGTACTACTTTACCCACATGACTCGATTAGCCCGTAAGCCTCTGGATAATGACACACTTCCTAAGGTCTGCCGGCTGGGGAAATCGAGATTCGGTATTTTTCAGCAAGATGACCCTATTGAGTTGAATCCCCCTTGCGAGATGAGCCCCAACTCAGTACAAGCTACTGATAGAGCTTGCTAAGCGGGCACACAAGTTGTGTTAGAGATACCAATACAATGTAAAGAAAGAAAAATAGTGCTCCTATGCACATTATAGAAAATTGCATCGGATTCTATGAATATATGATCAAACACACATGTCCTCACACCACCTGTGACTCAACCCAATAAGACCCTCCCCTTACTTGACCAAGCCGGCTCCCAACCCGGCGTGTGGAAGTACAAGTGTTACTTGAATTAACGACGACACAAAGTTCGGTCCTTAATGGTCCGGACAAGACTACCACAATATTCGAGTCTTGTGCACGAAGGCACCTACACTACTAGCCACTTGTCCAAACCCAAACCTTGTTTAATTTTAACAAATTCAACTTAACAACCAGATTCGATGATCTGGACAAAAACATAATAATAAGATGATTGGTGTTTCCCCCACGATCAACGGGTTAACCTTGTCAACCGAACTACTACAACCACTAGACTTGCCTGGCTAAGCCTTCAACATAAATAATAGATACATCATCACAACATCTATTCTAAGCATATTTGTATTGGAAATATCAAGGATAAGTAGCAAGAGTAGGACATAGCTAACTAACTCACAAAAATACTGAGATATCAAAAATAGCATGCAAGCAAGTATAATTGCGATTCAAAATAACTAAAGTGGAAAACCTGGGATCAACATGTATGCAAAAATAAATACAATATGATGCTTGCCTTGCTGGTAATCCAATTGTTCGGCATCTATAGAAAAACGATATCGAATAAACATCGAGAAAAGCTCAAAAATAAAAAGCTAAAAAATGCATGAAATTTATACAGTAGTTAGATTATGATTTTAGATTAATTTAGGTGAAGTAATTATTTAAATTGGAGTTAGTATGTGAAAGTTATAGCAGTTTGAAAATCAGCAATTGAGAAAATGATGAAAATCAAGGTTCTGTTACTGTTCATCCGAATTTAATCATTTCGCAAAAAAATGCAGAATATTTGAGGAGATAAAAATTACATGGCTGACTAGGTAATAAAATTTTATGACCAACAAAAATTGATTCATCTCATTTGGAGTTCATATGAATTTTTAAAGTTAAATGCATTTTTAGTGTAAAAATAATTCTGTTCTGGATTTAATTCTAAAATCAAAATTTTCTGTGACTATAACATGTTTCAAAACTATTTAAAAATAAATTAAATTAAAAATGAAAACCAACAAAATTGGTTTCACTCAATTTGGAATTGATTTGAATTAGTTATGAATTTTTTAAGTTATTTGATTTTATAGTGTAAAAATAATCATTTTTCAATTTTATAACGCATTTAATACTTTTTACACTCAACCTATTCTAGCCTCTGTCACTTACATGTGGGGTCCACTGTAATAGTGTTCTTTTTCATTTAATTTCCGAATTAAATACCTACTGACAGGTGGGTCCTTATTGTCATTGACTCAGTCCATGCAAATAGTGCATGGACCAAAGGTCAACATGCATGGTCAATGGTCCATGGACCAAGCACACGGTGCATGCACTCAGTGGGACTTGGCCGTCAGCGACTCTAAGCCAAAACATGAGTGAATGAGCTCCATTAAATCCAGTTCAGGGCCCACACGTCATAGATACAAAGCAACAATTAACCCCAGCTAATGATTGCTTACCCTAATCCGGCAGTGATTTTTTTTAATTAAATGCTACAGTAATTATCGAAAATCCGACAAAACCGAAAACGACCGGGCTTCACTGCCAGGCTCGCCGCCGCCGACGTGGTCCATGGTGGCGCGAATGGAGTCTAGAAATGGAAACCTAATAGTCGTATGCACCTTCCTGTACCAGCGGTAAGAGCTGGGATGACCCACGACAGCGGCCCGACGACGAGAGGTGGTGATAGAGCTATGGCTATTGTGGCTAAGGCGACTCGACAACGCTACGAGCTAAGTAACGCATGCATGTGCATCTATGGGTCACAGTGAACCTACTCGAGTGAAGAATAGGGCCAGAGAAGCTTGGATGATGGCCGACGATGGTAATGGTGATGGCGGCAGCTCGGCTTCACGAGGGGAAGACAACCTGAGCAAAAAGAAGGACAATGAAGGTGCGGGAAAGCATAAGGGGGCTAAGGAGATGGTGTCATTGCATGGAATAGAAGAAACACTCACCAGATAGAAAAGCTCGAGTTAGCTCAGATGGACATGGCGATGAATGGAGATGGAGAAGGACGTGGTGGTAGGAAGTTTACCCGAGTGGATTGCGTGAGATAGCTTCCTCCTTCTCAGCACTAAGAGGAGAATGAGAGAGTTTGGAGGCAGGTTAAGGGAGAAAATGGACGGGGATGGAGACGACGTGAAGTGGCGAAGTTCGTGAGTGGTCGACAAGGCGGTGGATTCACGACGTCGCTTTGTGCGCGAAGGGATCTTGTGATCGCATGGTACGTGCGCTCTGCGCTCGCCTATCCGAGGTAGGAGATGAAGCCGACAGGTGGAGACGAGTGGCATTGGCTCAGCAAGGCGCGGGTCAGAGCCTGGTGCAGTCGGGGTTTGGTTAGGTGGTTTGGTCGAGTCAAGTCCAAACAGTTTGGGTCTGGTCGCACCGAGTCCAACATTTGACTGAGTTAATTTCAATTCCTTCCACTTTGACCGGGCAAGATAAAATAGCAAATAAATTTCTAAAAATCTGAAATTTTTCAGAGAGGTTCTTGGAGTGACCTAGTACACATATAAATTTTCTAAACTCACTATTCGTGTTTTGTTTACTTTTTTCAAATCATTTACAGCAGAGGTCTTTGGATTGTGTTTGAATTTTCTTAGGGTTGAGATGGTTCTAAAAATTTGGGAAAATTTATATTTATTCATGATAAATATTGTAAGATTAAAATAAATTATTTCCCAGAGATCTTTATAAGTATTTATTTCTCTTTTTTCTTTTCGAGCTTCAACTTGAGTTAAATGTTTCATTTTGATTCAAACTTTTCAAATGCAACAATTGGTGCATATGCTCCAGAATTCAAATGCATGCTCATGAGATGCATGTTAATTCTAATTAATAAAAATGGGGCTGTGACAATTATCACAAGGCTGTTACAATGCTCCATCTCAAAGCAGTTATGCCTGCTAAGGTTTCACCTCCATTGGGACACCAGCCCGCCGGAAGTCTCCCTCTTGCGCCAAGTGGGAATTTTTGTCAACCCAACACCCGCACATCCAAATGGCACAACCAGCAGAGGAATGTTGCAAATTATTAAGCCATGTTTGTCCCACACCAGACTTGTGGTAGTACGGAAGGGCTTTACAAGTCGTAGCTCGCGGACCGATCCTTAACTGACTTGGGTGACTTTCGATAAAACCCTGGTCTTGATCATGGAAATGAATCACGACCGTGCATCAACTTGGACCATCCTAGCATCCATTTCGCCCAAGTCTAAACCAGTTTTTATTTTATTTTTATTTTCAAATCATTTTGCAAATTTTCCATGGCATACCAATGCCATAGACTCATTTTTAAATAATAGTTGAATATTTGGCTAAAATTCCCAAATTGAACATTTTTTGTCTATGCATGACAATGCATATAATTTTCCAAAGGTTCCTAGTTTATGTTATTGCGTCAATTAGGTTTTCATCTAAGGTGACAAGTATGTTTGTTTCAATGTCAAGATTGGCTGTACAACGGAATTGGGAATAACTATAATTTTGAAATAGGAATTTAAATTAAATTAAATATAAATAAGCATGCAGTAATAATTTGAAATATTATTTAAATAATTTAAAATACCAGATTCAAATATGATCAATAGATATAACTTACCTTGCTCAAATTGTTGTTGGTTGGACTCACAAAGAAAACTAGCTCTCCTGAGTCGTCAAGTCTATACGTGAAAATAAACTAAATTCAAATAAAATTCAATTGAACTCCAAATTACACAGTTTTGGTTTAGTTATCTATATTATAATTTTATATGAATTTAGAAATTTGAATCACTGGAATCGGAGCTCGTATGAAGGAGAACAAGCCGTTGGAAGTTTCATATTCTAAAGAAATTACCCTAAATTCAATTTTCCAGATTTAATGAATTATTATTCTCAAGGAAATCCTGAATATTGCACAAACATGACATCAGCAAAGGGTTTTAATTTTTGGCTAAATTATTTTTCTACGAGAAAATCCTATTGAGTCTCTAACAAGTGGGCCCATGGTCCATGGACCAGGTCCACGAAAGTGCTTTGGTCCACGGTGGACCAGTTTTGTGAAACAATGCAGGGTTTTACGCATATGCTGGCGCAAGCGCCACGTAGGTGATGACGTGGGCGCTAATTGGGCCGATGAAGCTGACGTGGCGCACACGTGGCGGCTACATCACTCCGGCGAGTAGTGGCGCATCGGACCAAATGGTCGCCGGAACTATGCGCCACGGTGTTGAGTGTGTATGGGATCAAAAAAAAGAGGGAGAAGTGGGGAACCTAGTGCCCACCAGAACAATGGTGGGACGTGAAGGATTGGCCAGCGACGAGGAAGAAGGCCGTGGTGTGGCTCGAGTCTACGATGGCGAAGGTGTTCTAGTGACATTCCGGTGGCAAGATTGTGCGCATAAGGTAGAACACAGATTAGCGATACTCTTGGTGCAGACGGTGTCGACGGAGCTCCAACAGCGGCGACGCAATCGGTGACAGTGCACCTCGGGGACCACGACGAGGAAATCCAAAATTTGGCGACGAGAGAATGTGTGGGACTAGGGCTACGAGACTTGGATGAGTGAGAGACGGGGGTGCGGGTGCTCTCTTTTATAGGGTGAGGGGATGGCCGGAGAGGGGAGAACGTGCGTAGGTGTTACCTCACCGGCGGTGGAAATGCGAAAATGAAAAAGCCGAGTGAATACGAGAGATGGAGTGGGGATCATGGGCTTGATTGCGCACAATCTTGAGTAGAACAGGTGTTTGAATGCACGGGTACGGCAAAAAAAGCGTTGGCGCTAGTGCGGCTGTGAGGAAGAAGAAGGTGAGGTGGGGGATGACAGGTGGGCCCTACCTGATAGAGAGAGCGACAGAAGGTGAGAGAGGCAGGCACGAGTGGGCAGTGCATGGGGGGAAAGGACGTGGGCCTAGGGAAAGAAGTGGGTAGTGGGGTAGAAATTCGTGCCGAAGCAAAATCCGTATTTTTGATGATATTTGATTTTCAGCAATACAAGAAAACCAAAAAGGCTTCTATAAAATAGCAAATAGAGGTAAACAATCTAGCAAAATTCATAGAAATTACCTAAATTATTTTGAACTTAATAAAATTATTTCCAACTTAAAGTTGGCTTTTATTTTTGCACATAAATTATTTTTAGTTTTTGGAAAATGGGAAAACCCTTTTTAAATTTCAGAAAATTTAAGAAATTAATTAAAATTTTATTTTTAACTTTAAATCCAATAAAAACCCAGAAAAAATCAATAAATTTTCTTATCTTTTTTTAACTTTAAAATATAGGAAATTCAAGAAAATCAAGAAAACTCTTTTAAATCTGTGAAAATCCAATAAAATAATAACTTTATTAAGTTTATTTTTTAACAAAACTTTGGGATGTTACACATACGGATAGTTTTGACTCTACAGAGGTTGTACAACTTTACCCACAAGAGACGATCATCTTGTAATATCAATACATTACCGTAAGCATGTGACTAAGAAAATCATCACAAGGCCTTTACAATGCCTCACCCAATGCAACTCCTCCCGCTAAGGTTTCTACCATCGGGTGCTACAACCCTGCCAAAGGCCCTCTTTTGCGCCATGTGGGCCAGTGGCTCCAACCACCCCACATTCCGCTAGATGGTGGAACTAACGCCGAGGCAAAGCAAATTAATTAGCTAGGTCGACACCATTATAGAATTATGGTTGCATTGTTAGTGCCTGAGAGATCACCACAAGATTTAGTTCTTAATTGACGGAGCTACCACATTACTAATCCTCATGCTGTGGATATCATGGGGATATGCTCATGATCTTAGAATGATGAGACAATTGGCAATGACGTTGAAGGTTTGCAGAAACACGCGTTTTGACAAGTTCTTTATTCTTGTATCGAGCCAGCGATCGACCGCCACCTTTGGCGGTCCGACCGGTTTTTCTTCGAGCGTAAGGGCTGGCGGTCAGACCGGCCAATGGTTGGCGGTCAGACCGGTCAGGGCTGTAACACCCTAGCTAGTCGGAAGCCAAAATGCTACCTAAAGACCTAACATGATATCATACAATGGAATAACTTCGACAATAATTCATCAACTAAGCTAAATAGATCAACATCAGATGGAACATAAACAGGAACATAATAATGGATCCACTAAGATAATCCTATCAACGAATGATCAATGAACATAAACAACTATTTAAACAAACTCAACAAAAGGAAGTTACTATCCATATCTAAGTTTATTTATTACAATCCAACAATTAACGAATGAAATACAATAACAATTCTTTTATTGAATCTAGGGTAAAGTGAAATATTTGAGCAGTGCGTGTCTACTCCCTCGCAAGAGAAACTTCATCAACGATCACCTAAAAACAAATAAACAAAGCAAGAGTGAGTCCAAGACTCAGCAAGTACATGAAATAGATTAACATACAACCAATATGGACAAGACCACCTCTTCACAACTTCTTAACATACCACGAACGAATATTTAGGAATGCATGAAATGAATGTGTAACACCCCAGTTCTTAAAGAGCCTGGAATGCTACTGGAAATAAACTATTCTAGCACAAATACAAATTTTCGGCATAGTCTCCTTTGTTTAATCGACAAATCTGAGAGTTCATTACTATCACAAGGCATAAACAAAATCCTCATAATCAATTTATTCCAAACATGCATGAATATCAAAAGAACCAACCAAGGCTAGTAACCTCTTTATTACAACTAAACAGTAACCTCAACCACGTCATCCATGGGAGTTATTTAAACAGTTCATTTTATTCTAAATTTAGACTAAGCAGCAAACGCCTTAAGTATGTGATATAGTGAGTGCATCCACATCTACTCCCTCCCGATCGTATCGTTCCTGCCATGGGTACCTAAAACACATTAAAGCAAGAGTGAGCCCAACGACTCAGCAAGTATCAACAAGGCTATAAACATGAACTCAAACATAACATCTGTAAACCACAATCTCATTACACTAATCATAGCCAAATATCTCATGATATGCAAACTATGCAATGCTCCTTTGAACTTTATCTCTTTTCTCATTTTACCGGTAATGCGGGGTATACAACCGTCGCTGTATACCCTTGCCTGTGCCCTATGGCACAGGGACCAAGAGCCTATACACCACATGTATAGGGACCTTTGCCCATCACTTAATGATGGGGACCTCTTTAATTCATAGCCCACATTCCACGAATGTGGGGACCTCAAGCCCGTCATCTACATGACGGGACCTCAATCAGATGTGCTTGGTCACCACGTGACCAAGGCACTCAGATGCTCACAACATGCATATGCACCATGATAACATATTCATACGCAAGAATACCTCAAATTCTCACTAACATTTAATCAATAACAACATATAGTGGATCCATTTAACTATACTAGCATGTCATCAAGGTAAACAGTACACATCTCATAACAGGCAAGCATGGCTATGCTATCAAGATACATCACAAACACATGAACCAAACATACACATATAATAGCCCGAATACTTGCCTCAACCGCGCGAGAACGGTGGACGCGAAGAGGGTGTTGCCCCTGGAACCGCGCTCCCACCTGAACATAAAGGTATCCCAATCTAAGACCAACACGCTGGACCAAGAGCATAAATAATAACACAACAAAACTCGCTAACTCTCAAGTGTTAACAAAATCCCCAATTTCTAGCGATCGTTTTGGTGCTTACTGAAAACAGCCAAATTCTAAAATACATAACTTCCTGCTCAGGAGTCCAATTAAGATGCTCTTAGACTTTCTGAAAAGTTAATTGGATTACCTAAATAAACCTAGTTGAGGAGCCCTATTGATTCTGCCCTTAATTTCCCCTATCAAACCAAACATCAGACGACAGAATTCTCGTCGGGTTCTCTGGACAGTACGCTAAAACCACCATAACTTTTGCTACGAAAGTCCAAATCTCATGTTCTTTATCTCTATGAAAAGGTACATAAATTACCCACATTTTTCGTTATACTGAGATCCCCTGATTCTCCTTTTAAATAGCAGTTTTAACCAAATTACTACGGACTGCCAGAAACTGATAGAACCACAGGACAGCAGTACTAGAAAATTCATATCTCCCATACCGTTAATCGGATTTGGACGATCTTGGCAGACAACGAAAGCTAAGAACATAACCTACAACTCTCTAGGAGATCCAAACTCCTAATTCTGCCTCTAACCATATGAAATTTACCCCGCAAGCTACTGGACGAATCTGCAATACAGCAGGCAGATTGCAATCTAACCAAAGACTAACCGATATCTCTTCCAAGACTAGTTATCCAACAAGAACAATGTGTTACCCTTGAATCCGCTGCAGATTTTAAACCCCGGATGGCGATCCCACCTTTTCCTCTTCTCCCTTCTCTTCTCCCCTCCCTTCCTCTTCTTTGGCCGGCTGCAAAGGTGCCCTTTCTTCTTCTCTTGGCCGGCAACAATGGAGGGATCTTGGAGGAGGTTGAGGGGCAAGGGAGGAGCAACCAGGGGAAGGAGGCGTGGGGAGGAAGAGGTGGCGGCCAGATTTGGGGAAGTGGGGCGTGGGAGAGGGGAAAGGGCTGGTTCGGCTAGGGTTTAGGGAGGCGCTGTGGCGCCGGATTATTGAAATGTACTTAATTAAATTCATCTTGTAGCACAATTATTAATGAAGGAACAGTACTGTCCCTTAATTAAAGATCATGCTAAAGATATAAATTTAACAAGTAAGCATTCCAATAAACAGGATCCCCGGATATATATATTTCTCACAATGGTTCCCAGGATCAACGACCATTGCATATATATATCCTTCAACAACATTGCATCATACACATACAAGTCATACATTTGCATAATTAAACATAAGCTTACATCATTCGGTTTAGTTCTACAATATTAAGTGACTTGGTCACTTCAAAAGTTTAACAGCGGAAGCAAAGACAAAATATTAAAGTCCACCAATGGCCTCATCCACCCGCAGGCAATTGCGTGGAGGAAAGAAGTAGCTTTACTCGTTAGCGTCACCCTGATCGGCGCTAACGGGTACTTCATAAAGAAAACCGTCCTCACCTGCAACAATAGGTGATAGCACCTTGAGTACGGAAGGTACTCAGCAAGTCTTACACAAACTAATAAAAGAAAGTGTTGATTAGAACCTAATCAAAGGAATAGAATTGTTACATGCATAAGGTTACAACAGGAAGGTAAAAGGGTTAAGTTTTGCATAAAGCAGGACATCTTAACCTACAAAGACTAAATTTTGATAAAGCAGCTTAACAAATCAAATTTGGACCAGAACAGTAAATAAATGGCATAATTGTGAACAGTACGGTGCATGAATCCCTCATGCACAGCCCAAAAACAAACCGAAACCAGATTTTGAAAATCAAAACTTCTATACAGGTGACATCAATTCAAGTTATCGTCCATGACCGTGGACACGGCTATTCGAACAGTTTATACCTGCTGGGTGTACATCTTTACCCACATGACTTAGCTAGCTCGTTGCCTTGGATGCCTCCGAATGATGACATACTTCCTTTGGTATGTCGGCCGGGAAACTAGGATTTGGTATTTTTCAACAAGCTAACACTATTGAGTTGGACCCCATGTGTGAACTGATCCCGCTTAAACAACGATCGATAGCATCCGCTAACCGGGCACACATGTTGCGCCGATAATGCCGATCCAAACAATTAAATGCGAATGGGCTCACTACCCATATTAGGATGCAATCGGCACCATTAAGGTATCGTATATGCTACTGAGCACATATACGCCTCACCCTTCTAAGAACATCCGATCTTGACATACAAGCTCACATGGCATACAACGCAATCATCAAACCAAAGCATCTATGCCATACAAGGTCAATACACATATTCTTACTCTCTGTTTCCAACCCAATAGTCTTAACATTTTACTTAACCAAACAACGCCCATACATCGCATGTGGAAGTACGTGGGGACTTGAATTGAATAATCGAGTTCGGTCCTTAATTAACCGGACAAGTCCACCACAAACCCAATCTCGTGCACAAAAGCACCATCACTAGCTTCCTCTTGTCCAGATCAATTTAAATTTCAAATACAAGTCTGATTTAAAGAAACTGGACAAAGAGTTCAAAATAACAAAAGTTCATTTGAGATTCCCATGTTTGACAAGATATGCTTGTCAAACTCTAAAATCTCTAGACTGCATATCTAAGCCAAAACTGAAAATATAGGTTATAATATACAGTACTATGCTAAGGTTGAGTGTATGGTGACAATTGAGGTAATCCATCATGTTGGGTCATAACTAACTACTAACAGATCATACTTTGTATTTTCAGAAACATAGCATGCACAGTTGTCACTGGATTTAGAAAATCTAATGTATAAAATTTGGGATCAACATGGTGCAGAGAGGATGCTTGCCTTGATAATAATAAACCTCATTGCGCTCAAAGTTGCTCGAAATATATTCAAAACTTGGATGAACCAGATTCTATAAGAAGCAATAAGATCTAATAAATGCCAAAATCGACAATAAGCACAAAATGGAATAAATATGCATGATCAATCTGGAAATGCATGATTAACAGTATGCTTAAGCCATAACTACCCATAATAGTGATAATAACCCATTTTATAACCTCATTGTTTTCAAAAGACGAAACTAGGGTTTAGTGCAAAGTTCGATTTTGATTTTAGAAGAGTCAAAACAGCGGTGCGATTTTGGAAAAAGGAAAAATAGAACATGCAAAAGTTCATAAATGAAACTCAGCATGATCTTTTAGGGTAATTAATATCCCAAGCTAACCTTAAGCTAACCCTAATCGATTAGATTTCAAAAGCTAAAGTAAAACCAATTTTGTCGGTTGGGCCGACAAAAGAGAACAAAGACAAATTTCTGTTATCACCCTAAATAGATGATAACAAGGATTAAAAGAATAACTTGTTATGCTACTAGGGTTTGGTCTAAACCTAATTAGGATAACAAGTTGACAGGAGAAACCCTAGGTCTTGAAAATGACATGGAAAACCGAAAGGTTATAATATCAACTTTTCAGTTTAGAGCAAGTTAAAACTACTGATGCTCAAAAGAATGATTCACAGCAGCTTCTAAGGTCCTTAAGATACTCAAGATATCGAAAATTAGGGTTTTAGCTTACCAGTAGAGGAATGACACCACATAATTTGAAAACCGACGTGGATTGACAGAGAAATAAACTCTGGATTTAACCTACAAAAGATAACCAATCTTTATGGCTAGGTGGAACCAGAGTTTAGGATGGATAAGCAAAAGG
The DNA here is from genome assembly GCA_036346255.1 of Ampelocalamus luodianensis. Classification (NCBI taxonomy): domain Eukaryota; kingdom Viridiplantae; phylum Streptophyta; class Magnoliopsida; order Poales; family Poaceae; genus Ampelocalamus; species Ampelocalamus luodianensis. The sequence goes on along the minus strand of JAYEVH010000138.1, from coordinate 398,420 downwards.
AACAAGAGCAAGAACTCCACTGGGCAACAATGGAGGATGAGCTTCTTCGGTCAACAATGGCAACAGCAAAAAGCTAGAGTTTATATATGGATGTTGAGCTACAGGGCACAGGAGAAGAGTCTAGAGTTGATGAGGTGTCCATTTGGGGCTAATTATCCCAAAAATTAGTTGCATAATCTTGGGATAATCTTCTCCTCTGCTCTCGAAAATGGTCATGCGAGAGATAAGGAAGAAGGAGGCAACATCGACATGTGGGTCCTTTGTCATTCTCGACCAGCAAGGCCAAAAGCTCAAATGAATATCACCGTCCGATTGGAAATGGCGGTTTGTGATAAATAGAGAGATTAAAAGATTTGAATCGGTACCTTAAAATATGGGCCGTGCGATCTCAATCGGTCGATCGAGATTTAAACGGGGCCCAAAGGAATCTCGAGATTTACTTTCAAATCTAGACGTTGGATTGGAATCCAACGATCAAATAAAAGGATACACGTTACCCCTTTTAGATGCGATGACACAACACCGTTAGATTTGATTTCTACGGTCAAGATGAAAAAATGAACCAGATGGTCCGATTGCATACACTCATATGGACCTTACGATGAAGATCTAACGATCCACCGAATTTGGGCTTTAAAGGCCCACGGTCAAAAAGGCGCACCGTAGGATCTAGATCTAAGGGCTCAAGATAGCCGCGCGCTTTTAATTTCAAAAGAAAAGGGCGGCGCGGTTAGATCAAGAATGGACGGCTGAGATCGTGAGGGGATCCGGAGTCGTTCGAATGCATACACCAATCTGGACCACACGATGAAGATCTAACGGCCCAGAGGAGCGCGGGCCTTAATGGCACGCGGTAAAAAGGAAAACCGTGGGATTTGAATCTAACGGCTCAGATAAAAGCGCGCCTTTAAGTTTAAAACAAAAAGGGATGCGCTGTTGGATCGAGAATGAACGGTGGAGATTGAGAAGGGCTCCGGAGTTGTCCGATTGCACACACTGATCTCGGTCGTTAGATCAAGATCCAACGGCGGATATTAAATCGCACACGTGGACAGCTCGAGGGACAATGCGGCCTTGCCCGTTCGATTGAAGATCGACGGTTCACATCACGCGTGGAGTTCGGGCGCGCCGCGTATGACGGACCGACCAGGTTTAAAGGGTTGGACCCAACCGCAAAGGTGTGAGTCGCTACAGTGCTAGGGTTTGGATTCAAACCGGTTTAGTTGATCAGAACTCATTCAAAAGCTTTAAGGTTTGACTGGGCTTTTAAAAATAGCAAATAAATTTGTAAAATCATGAAATTTTCTTTGGAGGCTCTTGGGATGATATATTTCCCAGATAAATTTTAAAATCACACAATCACTTTGTAAAATACATAAATATTTATTTTAGCCCGAAAGTATTCATTTAAAGACAATTATTTTTCTTTAAGCCAATATAATTTCTAAAAACGCAACAAAAATATTTTCAACCAAGATAATTTATCTAGGCTTTAATAAAATACTTCCCAGTCATAATACAAGTTTTATCTTGTATTCCTTTAAGACTTTAAATGGTTCTTTTGGATTTTGGCTAAAAAGGAAGGTTTTTAATTTGTAACATACTGCCCAAATTGTAGAAATGAATAGTAATGCTATGAACAGCACCTCATTACTGTTCATAAAGCATTTTATTACTGTTTATAAACTTGGGGCTGTTACAAACCTACCCCCCTTAAGAAAATCTCGTCCCCGAGATTTGGAACAAGTTAGAGATTAGGAAGAAGTGAAATTGAAATGATTTATAAGGAAATTCAACATCTGTTGTCTTGATTTCCTTCAAAGATAACAAAGAAGAAATTTACATAACAACACAGTGTTATTATTACATCTTTGTTTACATTGCTTTGTTTAAACTTTCTGTAACAGCCCTAAGTTAGGGTTTGTATTTCAAATGTAAATTATGAGGAGAAATAAAAACTTTTGATGCCTCATGAAATCAATTGGAAGTTTTCCAAATTTTCCCTAAACAAATTCCATTTTCTAAGGTTTAATTCTTGTGAATGGAAATTGTTGCCAACAAATTGTTGACCTTAAACTTGTGATCATCCTCTGCAAATATTTTTCCTATCATCTTGATCATCCTAGCTACATCTCTGAAAAATTTCATAATTTTTAGATTTTGGTTGCTATTTCAAATGGTCAAGTCAAACCAGATTTGAAATCTGGTCAAACCTCTGGACAGCTGCTTGTGAATTTTCTTGGGGAAAATCTAGTGCATGAAAATTCCTGGAAAAATTTCACTAGGTTGTCCTCTGTCCCTGTAAGCTCCCATAAAAATTTCAGAATTTTTGGAGCTCGGGAGCTATCTCTAAAAATTCCCAAAACATGCTCAGCCTTTGAAATCAAATCTGAAATCACTGTTTATCGGGCTCGAACCAACTCGAGCTCGACTCGACCGCACCGTTCGCTCGATCGCGTCAACTAGCTGCACCGCCTAATCCTCGACCGTCGATGCAAATCGAGCGATCCACGTCGCGTATGCATTCGACCGTCAGAATGCATACAGAGATCTCGACCGTCCATCTCGCATCCAACGGTGGCATCTTCTTGATCAAGCGGACCATCTCGTCGCGCGCCGATCCGCCTCTACGCTCGCGCGCTTTGCTTCTTCGGCGAGTGGACCCCACTGCGCGCAAGATCGCCTCGTCTTCTCCGCGTCTCACCGGAGCTCACGGCCGCGCATGCATGCTCGCCACGCACCTCGTCCGCCGCCACCTATTGCCCGCGTGTCCGTCTCAAGCATCGCCGGGTCTCATCTACCCACCGAGCTCATTCATTTCTTCTCTACCCCATTCGTGCCTTCTCGCCCATTTCTTGGTTTCGCCGAGAGGAACCGAGAATAGCGCCGCGTGTTAGCGCCGCCCTTGAGCCAGCGATCGCACCACCGTGATCCACGCTCGCGCCGCCTCCATTTGCCCATCCGGGTCCTGGCGTCCAGTGAATTGCGGGAGCGACCGTCGCCGCCTTCGACTCGGCGCTCTCACTCGCAAGCTCAATGCGTTCGGTGAGTTCTAGCCGTCACACCGTCCCTTAGGATCGCATCAACTGCCGAGTCTAAGCGTGACCTTGTTTCATTCTTTGATGCATCACCGAGGCGGTGCGACCGCTTCTTCTCCGAGCACGGTATTTCGCCGCCGCGGCGTTCCCGGCCACCTCGGAGCTCCATCGTCGGCGTTATCATGGGCGTATCGTTCCGGAGCCTTCTCGTCGCTCGTAGCGCCTCCACCTCGGAGCCCTTCTTCGTCTCGCCTCGGCCGTCACGAGCTCACCTCAGATGACCATCCGGCTTCGGCATCATCACCATCGTGTTCGTGGGGTTTTGCGCACTGGTGGCACCGCTCGCGGCCGGGAACCACTCGGCTCGAGATCCTCCACCTCGCCGCGCGGCGCAGACGGAGCTCCGTCGAGCCGCCGGTGTTTAAGGTCTAACCTCTTTAGCGCTAATCAACTTTTAGTTTGTATCACCGACATGTGGTCCCTCTCTGGTTGTCGCGTTTAGAGATCTTTTAATCGGCCCGTTATGTTACTCGTATCGCCGTCATGTGGACCTTGTTGTCGATTAATGATTGTGTGAACTTGGTTATCGTGTTCTCTTTGGAGAAACGTATTTCTGCATTTGTAAGTTAGAGTACGTCATTTAAGCCGAAGACGGATTCTCTGAATCGCCTTCGACGTCACATCCGGCGGCGGTGTCATCTGGTCAAGACTCTCTGGTCCCGCTGATAGTGGCTAGGCTAGTGGCGATCGGTAGGAAAAGGGTTTAATGCTTTAGAATTTCAAATGCTTTTCGTTTTACTATTAATACATCTAAACTTAGAAAATGCATAACTAATTCAATTTATCTCCAAATCGCATGAAACCAGAGTCTTGATAATTTTCATTTTAAATGTAGTATTTACTAAAATTAGTTTCAATCTTGTCTCTGTTAGCAAAAATCTGTTAAATGATTAAATGATGTATTATGCATTTTCCAAAATTAGAAAACTCATATCTTTTTCAATAATTGTCCAAATCCAGTGAATCCAATTCTATAAATTTTCATTTTTAGTTTACTAATTATCAGAATAGATTTTAGATACTGTTTCCGTTCATGAAAATTTGTTAAGTAATTAACAAGTGCTTTGATGTGTATTTAGTTTAGAAAATTCATGGAAAATTCGTAATAACTTCAAATAAATTATTCTCTGTTTCTAAAGATATGTTAGATCATGCTTAGGCTGCTGTGTGAATTTTGGTATGTTTTGTTGCTGTTGTATGTTTGAGCTTTGTCGGTGTTATTCGTTCTTATTTGCCGTTATTTGTTCAATCGTTGAGGCCGACATTTGCGGTAACCACAGAGCGATCCTCTGCAACAAAGTTGAGCATTACGAGCAACGGCGGCCGTGCAAGCGCTTGATCATGTTAATCCCAGATTTTAAAGTCTAATATTTTGTTTCAAGCGTATGTATGCATCGATTAATTTGTGTTAAATTGGTTAGTTAATCCTTTAGATGCATAATCTGTAGGCAAATGATATTCCTCTACTACGAGCCTAGGTTATTTGTTTGTGATTAGAGATCGGATGATCTCTTGTCACTTAGTAGATCCGGTCATTTTGCTTAGACATGCTTAGCTATCGGTAGAGAATGGGCGGTTATCGACTTTAGTCGGTAGCCTTGATCACACAAAATTATTAAAACTTTATAGTTCAGCATTTTGCTATGTTACTTGTGAAAACTAAAAATGAAAACAAAATGATTTGGACTTGGTCACGACGGTATGATTGGTGTGATCTGTTGGGTGTGGCGGAATGGTGCCCGAGTCGATTAAGGATCGAGTTACTTGCGCCACCGTCTTGAGCATTTTGCGTGCTAACCACACTAGAGTATATGGGACCTCTCTTGACCTAGTACTTTGGCGTGTATTGGCTCGGTCGCGGGGAGGGATGGAGGTGGGAGCATGGTAGTTGTCAGAAAAGCTTTATCTGAGTGGGTAGTTGTCTTTCGGCTTTACCATGTAAGCGTATGGATTTCTATCCATACGAGCGGCTCGTAGTTAATACACAATATTGGAAAAAGTCTCGTAGGACTTAGTCTGCCGCATACCTTCGGAGTGTGCTTGGCAAAGGCGATGCTCAAGTGTGGGTACATTGGTACACTCCTGCAGGGTTCAAACTATTCGAATAGCCTCGTCCTAGGTTATGGACACGCTCGGATACGCCCCATAAGAACTAGACTACAACATTTAAATTAAAACTTGTTGGGTGGTACGAATCTGGGATTCGTGCTATTGTTGTGGTGACTATTGGGATAGTCACTTCTAGGTTGTTTATCTTTCTCTTTCTGTATTATTACCTTTACTGTTATTTCAGCATTAAAAATAAATTGCAAATTTGCCTTCAAACTGTATTACCTTATTGCAAATGAAAATTGGCTTTATGCAAGCGAAACATATGGCCTCCACCAAATAAGCTTTGCATGTAGCATATGAACAGTGCGCTAGTTCACACGTCGATCTTGCGGGTACAAAGACAATCTTTGTACTCGGATGCTTTGCTTAATGTTTTTGTTGCAGAGGAAGAAGGTGAGCCCCTAGGGCCTCACTTTTGTGAGTTGTCTTTGCCGCCGTGTTGGACGACTAGACTTGGCGGTCCCACGATGCCTTGTGGGTTGGAGGCACACCGATTGGCTTTGTTTATAGCCATCTTATGGCACTTTGCTTCCGCTGTCTTCTTTACATTATTTGTGTATCTTGTGGCGATCGGCCATTATGCGTAATAATTTTCTTGTTGTTACCTTCATTTAGTAGTGTAATGTTTGGACTCTATGTTTGGAATGGAGTTGATGCATAATTTTGTTGTGAGGTGTGTATACTGCTTCCTGGGAAGTATACATATCTCGAGACTCAGTTTATTTGATTTGTGATGCTAGGGCCACGTGGTTGGTTAAGCATTACAAGCCAAATAAATTGGGGTCCTCACACTTTCCTTTCTTGATTCAAAGGAAAGTTCTAAACAACAAAAAGATGGGGGTGCTCAATCTGTATTAGATCTTCGCGCTCCCAAGTGGCTTCATCCTCGGAATGATTAGCCCATGGATTTTCAAGAACTTGACAAGATCCGATTTCTTGTCCTCGTTCCATTGTGTCGAGGATACGCACTGGTTGTTCTTGATAAGAAAGATCAGGTTGGAGATCAAGATGCTCATAGCGATTGCCTCAATAGGAACACGAAGGCATTTCTTCAATTGAGACACATGAAAAGTATCATGCATCGCTGAGAGGATTGGTAGTTCCAATTGATAAGCTCACGACTCCTCGCTTAGCAATGATTCGGAAGGTCCGATATAACGAGGTGCTAGCTTCCTTTTACGAAAGCGATGAGTACCCTTCATGGGTGACACTTTAAGATAGACATGTTCATCTACCTCAAAGCTTAATTCACGGCGGCGATGATCGGCATAGCTCTTCCGGCGAGATGAGCGGTTCTCAAGCAATCTCGAATCGCATTTAACTTGCTCTTCGGCTTCTTTTACAAGTCGGACCATAGAATGATCTTTCACGGACTCAGACCAATTCAATGGAGTCCTACAAGCTCTCCTATACAAGGCTTCAAAAGGTGACATTTGAATACTTGCTTGGTAGCTATTATTGTAGGAAAATTCCACATATGGCAAAGATTTCTCCAAGTCCTTGCTATAGGATAGCACATAGGCTCAAGAAGATCTTCCATTACTTGGTTCCTCTCTCGGTTTGACCACTAGTTTGAGGATGATAAGCGATCTTGAAAGAGTTCGTTCCCCATAGCCTGATGAAGACAATTCCAAAAGTGGGAAGTGAACTGAGGGCCACGGTCAGAGACAATGACCTTGGGGACACCATGAAGACAAACAATTCTAGCAATATAAAGCTCTGCTAGCTGCTTGCCACTAAAGATGGTTTTGACCGGAATGAAATGAGCCACCTTTGTCAAACGGTCGATGATTACCCAAATGGCATCGGATCCATTGGAAGTTTTGGGAAGACCAGTAACAAAATCCATACCGATCTCTTCCCACTTCCACTGTGGAATAGGCAAAGGTTGAAGGGTACCACCTGGCTTGGATGTTGACTTTAACCCTTTGGCAAATGTCACATTCGACAACATCTTGAGCAATTTGCCTTTCATTTGGCTCCACCAAAGGTTTTCTTCAAGTCTGATACATCTTGGTACTTCGGGATGTAGAAAACTTGGAATTATGAGCCTCTCTAAGAATTAGACTTCTTAGATGAGGATCAGCAGGTACTACCAAACGATTGCGATATCGAACTATACCGCGATCATCCTCATAAAATTCGTTGGCTTTACCCGCTTTCAAGTTCTCCTTAATTTCGGCTACCTCGGCATCAGTTTTCTGGGCCTCAAGAATCTGAGATTCTAAAGTATGCTCCACTTGTAATGCAGCAAGAAAACCTTCTTCCACCAAGTCAAGACTTAGGCGCTGAAAATCAGCACACAAGTCCTTGGCCGCAGGTAGAGAGAATGTGCAGTTGCATTGTGACTTTCTGCTTAAAGCGTCTGCCACAACATTGGTTTTACCAGGGTGATAATGAATACCCATGTCGTAGTCCTTGATCGTTCGACCATCTTCTTTGTCTCATATTCAAATCAGTTGAGTGAATATGTACTTGAGCTTTATGATCGTTATAGATCTCACAACGATTACCAAGAAGGTAATGTCGCCAAATCTTCAATGCATGGACCACGGCAGCCAATTCCAAATCATGAGTAGGATAATTAACTTCATGAGGCGCAATCTGCGAGATGCATATGCCACAACTCGGCCTTCTTGCATAAGCACACAACCAAGTCCATGGCGAGATGCATCGCAATAGATGTCAAAGTTCTTATGAATATCCTAAGAGTGAGAACAGGAGCTTTAGTCAAGAGGGTTCTCGAAGCGAAAACTCTCTTCACATTTAGCTGACCATTCAAATTTCCTTTCTTTCTGCAAAAGCTGAGTCAAAGGTCTAGCAATTTTGGAGAAATTTTCAATGAACCTGCGGTAATAACCCGCAAGTCCAAGAAAACTTCGGATCTCAGGGACATTCTTGGGAGGCTTCCAATTTAGTACATCTTGTACCTTGCTTGGATCAACAATGATACCTCCTTGAGATAACACATGCCCCGAAAATGCAACTTCTACGAGCCAAAAGCACACTTGCTAAACTTAGCATACGATTGATGCCGACGGCGTTTCTAGCACAAGTCGCAAATGTTGTTCATGATCCTTATCAGACTTGGAATAAATAAGGATGTCGTCAATGAACACGACAACGAACTTATCCAAGAAATCCATGAATACCGAATTCATAAGGTTCATGAAATAAGCTGGAGCATTGGTCAGACCAAAGGACATAACGGTGTACTCGTACAAACCATAACGAGTAGAAAGGCTGTTTTAGGATGTCCTCGAATCTAACCTTGATTTGATGATAGCCCGATCGCAAATCAATCTTTGAAAAGAATCGGGCTCCAACCAACTGATAAAAAAGATCATCAATACGAGGCAAAGGGTACTTGTTCTTGATAGTGACCTCATTTAACGGACGGTAGTCCACACACATCCGCAATGTGTTGTCTTTCTTCTTGACAAAGATTGCCGGGCATCCCCAAGGTGAGGAACTCGGTCTAATAAATCCTTTGTCAAGCAATTCTCCGAGTTGCTTCTTCAATTCAACCAACTCGTTGACAGGCATTCGATAAGGACTCCTGGATATAGGAGTAGTTCCAGGAATGAGTTCAATAACAAACTCCAATTCCCGATCTGGTGGTAAACCGGGAAGGTCCTCAGGAAAGACATCAACATACTCACAAACAATTGGTACCGACTCCAAAGAGGGAGTAGTATCAACTTGGTGAGCACAAAGATGGGAACCCATTGTCCTGGATTGAAAAACGACTGAAGTGCCGCTTTCATTAGTTAAAGAAATGGGTTTATGAGCACAATTAATTTGCCCAAGGTGCTTGGACAACCAATCCATTCCCAAGATAACATCCAACCCTTTAGAATCTATCACAATCAAATCAGCCCAAAAGTCTACCCCTTCAATATTTATATTGACATCACGGCAGACTTGTTCAGTCATAAAGGCTGATCCAGGTGAATGGATGATATGAGGTGGATGAAGATGATGCACAATTAAATGATGTTGAGTAGCGAACTGCCTACTAACAAATGAATGGGATGCTCCAGAATCAAATAAAATAGCTGCAGTGCTGAAATTAACTAGGAGCATACCAAGCACAACCGGAGTGACAATGCTTCCTCGGCGATGTCTGGTTCACCGCCCTCGACCGGAACAGGTCGGAGCTTGACCACGATCGGGAAGGTGGTGCAGGACGCACATTGGCTGGGGAAGGTGAAATAGGTGGTATTCCCTGAGCCCTGGCATAACACTGATTGGCAAAATGCCCTGGGTGGCCACAATGGTAGCATATAACCCCTGGCCTGACAGTCACAACAGCTGGTGGCCGGCTTCCACTAGGCCTTGGTTGATTAGTGGAAGAGGATGGGCGAGGGGCAAACACGGCCGGCCTTGGTGCAACTGGAGCTGGTGCTCGCGGTGGTCTAGGTACCCACATGCGAGGCCTTGGTGGCTGCCACCAGAATAAAGCGAGAAGTCGGCGTAAACTTGCGTGACTCCTCCACGCCTTGCTCTTACTCTCGCCACAATTGCTTTGTTGACCAAATGAGAGAAATTCGGAAGTCATGCAAAGCTACTGACCATCTGCAATTCTTGAGATAACCCATTCAAGAACCGGTTTGACGACGAAGGTCGATCGAAACATCATCGAGCATATCGGCAGGAAGTTGAACTCATGCGGATATTCGATAATGACTTTCGCCCTTGCTTGAGGCGAGAAACTCTTGTTGCTTGATCATCATGACCCTTCAGAATATGAGCTTAGCGAAAAGCTTCCACGAACTCATCCCAAGTAGGGACATGTCCAAAGAGTGAATGGTAAGAAATTATCCCACCATATGCTAGTTGGGCCATTGTAATACCCCAAATTTGCTTAAGTTGGAAGAACAGAGTCGGGAGGAGATGTAATACTCTGAGTAATATTAGAGAGAATAATTATTTTTTTAGAGAGGGACCAATTAGAATAGTGATTCATCGAAGTTTGGAGGATTTTTACGCAAACAGCAGCACAACTGGGCACAGGCTAGAGGCCCATGGGGCCTTTGGTGGCCGGCCATAGGGGGCCTCTCCCCTTCCTAACCCTAGCCGCCCCTCCTCTCCCCTCCAAGACTCCACCCCTTGCGCCTCCACCCCATCCACCTCCTGTCCAGCACCTCCCTTGCTGTCCATCCCCTCCACGGATGATTTCCCCTCCATTGATGCCGGTCGAAGGAAGGAGGAAGAAGCCGGTGTCTTCTTGCCATGGTGGAAGAGAAGAAGAAGAAGAAGAAGGAAGGGTCCTCGTGGATTTGATCTGCATCTTCATGGGCTCTACAAGGGTAACGAGATGCCTTCCCGCTGTTTGATCCGTAGTAGATGCGAAACCGATTAAATTGTTGGATAATTGTTGGGCTGCAGAAGATGCAATTCTGTCCAGTACCTTGCGTGGGTTTTTCGTGTATTTAGAGGCTGAATTTTAAGATTCCATCTCCTAGAGTTATGTGGGATCTGTCGTTATCTTTCAGTGGCGCGAAGATCACTCGATTCGAGGTCTGAGTCAAAAGTTATGATCATTTTACTATCTGCTGCCAGAAATCTGACGAGAATAATCTGTCTGGTTATTTCCTAAAATATGAAATGGAAATTGGTAGAATCTGAAAGTTCACCCAACTAGGTTATTGTAGGTAATTCGATAAGCTTTTCAGATTGATAAAGAACGATCAATTCAGGTTACCTATTAAAAGTTATGGTCATTTTAGTTTTGCTGTTCAATTGTGTAGGCAGGTTCTGTACTGAAAGTTCAGACAATGGTTAGCCTAATATGTTGGCCGAATTGGTTTATCGTGTCAACTAGAGTATTGTAGATTATTCAGTTAAGAATCTACAGAAATTGGGTTTACCTCTTTTTGACTTCCAGTTCATGAGTTATGTCATTTACCGTGCTGCTGTCAGAATCAGTAAATGGCAGGAAACATTGTTTTCGGTTTCAGCTTTATAAACTCGTTTTGAGTCGTCAAGTAAGCGATGTAGAATGCCGATTAGTAGCGCTGGGAATATTATGTCCTTATTGAAGTTATTTTACTTGTTTAGGAGGTGAAGCCTCAGGTTTAGGAGTATCATCTTTGCCGCTAACGCGTCGCATCGTGGAAGGCAAGTAAATGTAGCGGTTGTGCTACGGTTTAACTCGTGGTTCTTACTACTTGCACTATGTATGATTGACGTAATGTTGAGCGATATGCCATGGTTACATGTTTTCTAAGTATGAATGTGGTAGCAAGATATTAATCAATTGCTATGTTTGGATGAGTTTGGGTAGTATCGTGGTAATTTGCTTAATGAGCCAAATGCGGAATATGAAAATAAACTCAAGGTGGACATATTGATAATTCCTTGTGGTTTTATTCATGATGATCTTGTTGTGGTCTATGTGGTAGAGTTCCCTTTAGATCGATTGATTTTGATCTTGGTGAATCGAGTGTGGGTTATGTGGTAATGGTCTTATGACACAATGGTATGGTGCTTAATGAGACACATGTGGATTATGAGAAATATTCATGATGAGTATGTTGTTGACCTTCGTGGTTAAATTCTTGTGGTTTATGATTATCATATCATTCATGACATATCATGACATTTGCATTGTGGATGTCGCGCTTTTAGCCGCGACCGTCGCAGTACAACATCGTGCATTGCCGTAAGACGATGCATACCTTTACCTTGTTGGGTAAAGGTGCGATGGAGCATAGCATACATATGCATTGCATTGTGGAAAGATCATTTGCATACTCATGCAAGATATTGAGGTGAAGTTATTTTGCAAACAAGCGCAACTTCATAGTTGCAATGTGAAATTGACTCATGAGAGTCTCTTGTGAGTGCGTGTAATGTGATTGTGGTTGTGGAATAGGGTTCATCCCTTGTGGTATGGTAGAGGTTGTGATTGTGGCATGAGATTCTTCTCTCTTGTGGTAATTGTTGATAGCGATTGTGGATGCGAGAAATAGTAAAGTTATGAGGTAAAACATGTTAATACCTTATTGTCATTGGTAGTGGTAGTGGTGATTAATATGAAGCGAGTTGATCAAGATTCAATTGTTAATATTTTACTATCATTGGTAGTAATTATGGTTGAGGCTATAATTATGATCATTATGGGGATTGGATATTGATGCTTAATATCTCTGTAGTTTAATTAGCTTGTAAATGAATGTGGATTCACATTATGGATGTGGACATATGGATATTTTAATGATGTTGTGTATTTGTTTGTAGTGAATAGCACATTAAGCAGTTTGCTTGCTGAGATTTTTATCTCACTCTTGTTGTTTCTTTCCCCCTTTCGGTGATTGTTGAGCATTCATGGGATGGGTAGAGCGGCACCACGATAATGCACTTGGTTCATCAACTCATGTAGTAATAAAGTCAATGAAATTCTAGCCAAGCGCTTAAATATTTGTGGATGATTATGTTATTTAATAAGGATGGACTTGTGAACCATTCTTTGATTAATCGATAGAGGTAGTTTAATTAATGAACTTGTTACCGTTATCTTTGTTCCCTTAGTTGTTTATGCTTCCGCTTAATACTTCTTGTTTAGAGATGTTGCGAAATAAGTTATAATTGAAATTATTGGCTAGTTGTATAGTGGTTTAGTAGCATTCGAGTATTGTGGGTCTGAGGTGTTCTGATTAGTATCGAGCGGGCTTTAGGTCCGTGGTAATTAAAAATATTAAATTGACACCTTTGGTGCAGTAGGATGGGATGGGTCAAGCATTGCATGCATGCTTTGACATGTTATATTGATTATTCATGCTATGAGATAATCTTGTATGTTTATGTGTTGTTTCTATGACTGCTATGAGTGAGGATAGTCAATGATAAGAGGTAGGGTTTGCGTTTGTTGCCTTGGGCATTGCGGTTTATACCCCAATTAGTGAGTGCGGGATATTGATGCGATTACCTCGGGTAACTTAGTTGCGGATGTCATGGGTAAGTTTCTTAGAAAAGTGTTATCCTCCTTGAATTGATGTTGGCGATTCTTGGCCTATTGCGATTAATGATTTTCTCTCGGGTTAGTTGTTTATTGCGGTTGTTGGGTGTCACTAGGCCTCCAATTGTTCTTGAGGCCAAGTATTGTTTCTTTCGATTGATGGGATGTTTGTTGCTCGTGGCGGTGCTTTTGGAAGATTGGTATTTTCCGTGTTGTTCCATCTTTCTTCTTTGGAAAACATGACTCTTGTATTTCGTTTGTTATTTTGAGAGAGAATCAAAGCTTTATGTGAGAAGTTCATTAACTTGTGGAAGCATTGGCTCTATGCATTTCTTACGAGTTATTTCGACTTTTGAAGTTTGATTTCTCCTAGAAGGAGTGTTAAAATCCCTTTATGATGTTTTGTTGTGTTTAAGTAGTAGGTGGCAATTATGTAAATAATTGGTAGATTGTGAATTATCAAGTCGAAAAGTTAGTGTGGTACATCATTAATTTCTACTATCATCTTTAGAAGTGAAGTCGATTAATATGATGTTGTCTGTTGTAGTATCTTGAAGATTTGTGGCTAAGAATTTAGCGATACATGTGTAGAACTCATGCATTTATCAAAGAATATGAAAAACAATTGTTTTGATTATTGTAGTTGTTTAATTTTCCCAACTTGTTGGATAGATTGGATTGATTGATCTTAAGTAATTAATCGACCATTCGGGATGGTCAAGTAAGGAGGTGTTGGAATATTGCCTTAATAAGATTAACCTTTAATATGTTCTCTCTTTACATACTTGATGAGCATGTACAAGCTATTAAAGTTATGCAACTTTTACCACGCTAAATTGTTGAAATATGTATAAAGAAATGGATGAAGGTTGATGTATTGACTTGTGGAATCTGGTCTTATAAAGTGGTATTGTTGATGTTTAAAGTTATTTTATTTTAATATCTTAACATAAGGTGGAGTATTGAATCATGCTCTTTATTTGTCTTTGAGATTGCAAATTAGAGATAGGATCATTAATGCTATCTTGATGAAAAATTAATAATCAATTATTGACAGCAATGGCTAGAGTGTAATTACTTTTTGCTAAACTAGAGTTGAGCATCAGTACGAGATAAATGTATGAAATCTAATAAGAGATTCATACTAGCATGTTTTGTGAGGTTGTTATGTTCTAATATCGACTTGTTAAAGAGTTTGTTTTAATATGATGGCTTATGCACTAGGTTTAACTAGATTAAGTAGTTGGAATCTTATTTGGATAATAAGAACATGATGAAGTGATTTATGGTGTTCCTTTTGGAAAAAAATATGAAGGAGTGGGATGATATGCTGATTTTTTTTTTTGCAAAGAATGTTTTATCTTGTTGTGAATTCAATCGATAGCATGTAGTTGTGATTATGGTGTTGAATGTTTTAAAAATAAAGGAATTTGTTAATTCCATAATACTAATTGAAATGAAGGGTGTGAGATTTACGGTTTGAAATCTTTTTGTACCTTATGACTTGTGTGATAGCAGAGGTTGCTTTGAGTAAGCGACATGTTGAATGATCTTTTGGTTTTCATCTGAATCTCGTGTTGTGGTCTTCAAGCATCCTTTGTTGGAATTGGCGGGATCTTTGTTATAAAAGAAAAATTGCTTCTTATTGAAAGGAAAAGTTGTACTATAAGTATTTGAGAGTCAGATTGATCTTATCTTGTGTTTTCCAACCTCTTTGCTATTTGTTAATCTTTTGGTCTTTTGGCTATTGAGATGACAACCATTTTACGTATCTGAAATTTATTTCTTCTTACCTCTTCTTCTAAGAACATGGTAATTGTTGTGGGATCTGAAGCCTTTTGTTGAGTGATGACGACTTATTAGTGGTAGTCTAGTGATGTTTTTGTAGGAGCCTTAAATATCTCGATGTTTAAGATACAATGGATAATATATTATTTCCATGGAATAATCCTTGAGAAGGATATGTTTTAAATAGAATGTTTATCTTGGAGCCAAGCGATTCATTGATGTTAAGAAATGAGTGTTTGTTAATTGGGAAATTATTGTTATGTCAAGTAGTGCGATGCTCTCTTGATTCTTGTTTATCTTTGTGTGTTTATGGCGAGACCATTTGCAAATTTAGTTGACTTATGTTGAGGCGTAGTCTTTTCGAGTTAGAAAAAAATTGATTGTTTTGATCATGTCGAGTGATTTTTCACTCTTAGCTTACGTGGTGTGGTTCTCCAATTGTCTACTTGATGAGTAGAAATATTTTGTGGTGAATCCTTTGTTTTGGATCGTGGTCCTTTGAAGGAAAGCTGGTTGCTAGTGTGATGCTTGAGAGTTCTTTACTCTTACATTTGTTGGGTTATATTTGTATAATATATCGTTGTGCTTCTAGTAGAATTATGTGAGTGGAATTGGTGATCAAATTCTTGAGAATGGGTATAGTGTGTTATCACGAGTATATCTAATAAGAGGAAAGTGTTTTAAGAAAGAGGATGGTTTTAGAAAGTGGTCTTAATAGTTATTGGAAATTTTGCCAAAATGGCGGGACACATTGGCTACTCGGGGCCGACAAAGAGTTATCACGGATGTTCGCGCCGAGTTGGTGTTTGCGGTGGGTAGCCTTGTGCTCCTTGGTGTCTCCAACCAAGGGTATTGTTCGTTTGGTACCACCGAAGCTTAGCCCGCGGTACCTCGGTCCTTTTCGGTGTTTGCTCGGGTGGGTAGTTTGGCTTATCGTTTGGAGTGCCAAACTCATTGAGTGGTGTGCACAATGTTTTCCTTGTGTCTATCTTGAGAAATACTTGCGGGATCAGAACACAAGATTGACACAGAGCAGTCACGGTGGAAGCAGAGATCTCACTTTGTGGAAGTCGGCGATTCGTATCTTGGATCGTCGGAGCGGGTCTTGAGAATAAGACCATCAAGTATGTGAAGGTCCTTTGGGCGAATCGATCGGAGAGAGAGGCTTAGTGGGAGCTGGAGGATCTTTTGAAAGAAGTACCCGAGCTCTTGAGGCTGGTGAGTACTCCTAGTTTGGGTTGCTTTTGCTTGTTGTTCTTTTCTTTGTAGTGCAGAGAGTAGGATTGAGGCGAATCCTTTTAAGGTGGGAAGAATGTAATACCCCAAATTTGCTTAAGTTGGAAGAACAGAGTCGGGAGGAGATGTAATACTCTGAGTAATATTAGAGAGAAATAATTATTTTTAGAGAGATGGACCAATTAGAATAGTGATTCATCGAAGTTTGGAGGATTTTTCGCAAGCAATGAGACAACTGGGCTGGGCTAGAGGCCCATGGGGCCTTTGGTGGCCGGCCATAGGGGCGCCACTCTCCCCTTCCTAACCCTAGCCGCCCCTCCTCTCCCCTCCAAGAATCCACCCCTTGCGCCTCCACCCCATCCACCTCTGTCCAGCACCTCCCTTGCTGTCCATCCCCCTCCACGGATGATTTCCCCTCCATTGATGCCGGTCGAAGGAAGGAGGAAGAAGCCGGTGTCTTCTGCCATGGTGGAAGAGAAGAAGAAGAAGAAGAGGAAGGGTCCTCGTGGATTTGATCTGCATCTTCATGGGCTCTACAAGGGTAACGAGATGCCTTCCCGCTGTTTGATCCGTAGTAGATGCGAAACCGATTAGAATTGTTGGATAATTGTTGGGCTGCAGAAGATGCAATTCTGTCCAGTACCTTGCGTGGGTTTTTCGTGTATTTAGAGGCTGAATTTTAAGATTCCATCTCCTAGAGTTATGTGGGATCTGTCGTTATCTTTCAGTGGCGCGAAGATCACTCGATTCGAGGTCTGAGTCAAAAGTTATGATCATTTACTATCTGCTGCCAGAAATCTGACGAGAATAATCTGTCTGGTTATTTCCTAAAATATGAAATGGAAATTGGTAGAATCTGAAAGTTCACCCAACTAGGTTATTGTAGGTAATTCGATAAGCTTTTCAGATTGATAAAGAACGATCAATTCAGGTTACCTATTAAAAGTTATGGTCATTTTAGTTTTGCTGTTCAATTGTGTAGGCAGGTTCTGTACTGAAAGTTCAGACAATGGTTAGCCTAATATGTTGGCCGAATTGGTTTATCGTGTCAACTAGAGTATTGTAGATTATTCAGTTAAGAATCTACAGAAATTGGGTTTACCTCTTTTGACTTCCAGTTCATGAGTTATGTCATTTACCGTGCTGCTGTCCAGAATCAGTAAATGGCAGGAAACATTGTTTTCGGTTTCAGCTTTATAAACTCGTTTTGAGTCGTCAAGTAGCGATGTAGAATGCCGATTAGTAGCGCTGGGAATATTATGTCCTTATTGAAGTTATTTTACTTGTTTAGGAGGTGAAGCCTCAGGTTTAGGAGTATCATCTTTGCCGGCTAACGCGTCGCATCGTGGAAGGCAAGTAAATGTAGCGGTTGTGCTACGGTTTAACTCGTGGTTCTTACTACTTGCACTATGTATGATTGGCGTAATGTTGAGCGATATGCCATGGTTACATGTTTTCTAAGTATGAATGTGGTAGCAAGATATTAATCAATTGCTATGTTTGGATGAGTTTGGGTAGTATCGTGGTAATTTGCTTAATGAGCCAAATGCGGAATATGAAAATAAACTCAAGGTGGACATATTGATAATTCCTTGTGGTTTTATTCATGATGATCTTGTTGTGGTCTATGTGGTAGAGTTCCCTTTAGATCGATTGATTTTGATCTTGGTGAATCGAGTGTGGGTTATGTGGTAATGGTCTTATGACACAATGGTATGGTGCTTAATGAGACACATGTGGATTATGAGAAATATTCATGATGAGTATGTTGTTGACCTTCGTGGTTAAATTCTTGTGGTTTATGATTATCATATCATTCATGACATATCATGACATTTGCATTGTGGATGTCGCGCTTTTAGCGCGACCGTGCTGAGTACAACATCGTGCATTGCCGTAGTACGATGCATACCTTTACCTTGTTGGGTAAAGGTGCGATGGAGCATAGCATACATATGCATTGCATTGTGGAAAGATCATTTGCATACTCATGCAAGATATTGAGGTGAAGTTATTTTGCAAACAAGCGCAACTTCATAGTTGCAATGTGGAAATTGACTCATGAGAGTCTCTTGTGAGTGCGTGTAATGTGATTGTGGTTGTGGAATAGGGTTCATCCCTTGTGGTATGGTAGAGGTTGTGATTGTGGCATGAGATTCTTCTCTCTTGTGGTAATTGTTGATAGCGATTGTGGATGCGAGAAATAGTAAAGTTATGAGGTAAAACATGTTAATACCTTATTGTCATTGGTAGTGGTAGTGGTGATTAATATGAAGCAGTTGATCAAGATTCAATTGTTAATATTTTACTATCATTGGTAGTAATTATGGTTGAGGCTATAATTATGATCATTATGGGGATTGGATATTGATGCTTAATATCTCTGTAGTTTAATTAGCTTGTAAATGAATGTGGATTCACATTATGGATGTGGACATATGGATATTTTAATGATGTTGTGTATTTGTTTGTAGTGAATAGCACATTAAGCAGTTTGCTTCTTTGAGATTTTTATCTCACTCTTGTTGTTTCTTTCCCCTTTCGGTGATTGTTGAGCATTCATGGGATGGGTAGAGCGGCACCACATAATGCACTTGGTTCATCAACTCATGTAGTAATAAAGTCAATGAAATTCTAGCCAAGCGCTTAAATATTTGTGGATGATTATGTTATTTAATAAGGATGGACTTGTGAACCATTCTTTGATTAATCTGATAGAGGTAGTTTAATTAATGAACTTGTTACCGTTATCTTTGTTCCCTTAGTTGTTTATGCTTCCGCTTAATACTTCTTGTTTAGAGATGTTGCGAAATAAGTTATAATTGAAATTATTGGCTAGTTGTAGAGTGGTTTAGTAGCATTCCGAGGTATTGTGGGTCTGGGGTGTTCTGACCATCAAGCGATAATCGCGAAGAGAACTTTTGCCTTTGAACATCGAGCAATTAATAGCTTCTTCTCAATGGTCCGAAGCGGTCCTCTGCTTCCATGGGATCTGAGAACTAGAGAACACCGCGGGTTAGTCCGCCGAAAGTCGACAAGAGCGCCACGCACATGGTGACCTCTGTTCGGCAGTGGTGCAACAGGAGAAGAAGTGTTGCGCGCAATCTGCTCCAAGATGCGCGTTTGGTCCATTCGATTGCGCTCAATTTGCAAGAGCACATCGGCCATCGAAGGTGGTGGAGGAAGCTCCTCTCCCTGGGAACCACCTTGCGGATCCTGAGAGCTGGAAGGTTCAGTCGGCCCTCCCTGAGAACGGGGCACGGGAGTCGACATGCCCTTCCCTTGTTGCGCTTGCGCACGAGTAGTAGGTCCTGTCATCCTGTTACCACCCCATGGTTAACAACATAACAAGGATATACTCGGCAAACACAAACAGGGTTACAATTAGAAAAGAAACAAACACTGCACATATAATGCATCATGCTATGTTATGCATTTAAATTAACACCAAAACCAGAAACTTCATATAAGCGACAAAGGTTCGGTTCGATCTTTACAAACATAGTCGGCCACAAAGGTCGATTACAAAACCAAAAGTTGAACTTACATATTCTGTACAAGATACTATTGCCCTATTACATACATTTTATTTAAGGGCAACTACTAGACTAAAAACACTTAACCACGAGGATTCATTGTCGAGGTGCTAGCGTAAAGATCCGGTTAAAGTTCACGGAAACTCATTCAAAAGATGAGCTCGGGGAACCCGTGTCATGAGGATCCAAAGGGCTAATGAGACGCCTCGGGAGCCCAACGATGGTGGTGACCTCCGGAGGTGCGATCCGCGAGTGCGAGAAAGCTGCGATCATCGGGCTTGGCGCACTTGTCCATAAGCGAGCACGCACCCGCCACTCCGAAGTCGGTAAAGAGGTGGTGCGGCGGCGGGAGAAGTCTCTTTGTCACCATAAAGCACGTTGCGAGCACGCGGTTCATGTTGACTCAAGAAGCAGTACTCTGGGGCTTCATTAAAGCGATCTGAGTTTCCATAGCTCCCTCACAAGGCAATGATGGATTTGGTCCATGATGCGGACCATCCTCGCCAAGCTGCCGCACTGGGGTCTTCGCCAAACTGTATCTCATCGAACATGCTCACTTGAGTAGGACCTTGATTCGGAAGTGGTCGTAGGGCGGTTGAGACAATTCCGTCAAATCATGACGAAGAAGGCTCATCATCCTACTTGCGGCTTCTGAACCGCCATAGCCTCGAGAGGTGGCAAGTGCTTGACACGATGAGGAACACCGCCGACTACATGCCTAGCGATGGCGTTGATGAAGGCACGGTACTCCTCCATCCACGGTCCTCGGTCTCGTCGATAGATGACGTACTCCGGCTGATAGGTGAAATTGGCTCGCCACATCATATCCCGAAGTAAGGCCGGAAATCCATCAACATCCTCATCTCGGGTTTCCTTGACCAAGTACCACCCACTCATCTATAGACAAAAGGACAAGGTAAGAAACAATTCACTTTTAAATAAACCAACAGAAGTTGGGGCAAGAATTGATATTAAGAAAGATAAGAAATAAAAGATGTCATACTTAAGCTTTCGAAAATACATTCTTGCTTGAAAATAGGTTTATCGAATACTCTCTAATAACTTCGGCGGGCTACTTCTAACCTCTGAGCAAAGTATGCTCGATACCAATCTTTGTGGCGCCGGATTATTGAAATGTACTTAATTAAATTCATCTTGTAGCACAATTATTAATGAAGGAACAGATCTTGTCCCTTAATTAAAGATCATGCTAAAGATATAAATTTAACAAGTAACCATTCAATAAGCAGGATCCCCGGATATATATTTCTCTACAACGGTTCCCGGATCAACGACCATTGCATATATATATCCTTCAACAACATTGCATCATACACATACAAGTCATACATTTGCATAATTAAACATAAGCTTACATCATTCGGTTTAGTTCTACAATATTAAGTGACTTGGTCACTTCAAAAGTTTAACAATGAAGCAAAGACAAAATATTAAAGTCCACCAATGGCCTCATCCACCCGCGAGCAATTGCGTGGAGGAAAAAGTAGCTTTACTCGTTAGCGTCACCGATCGGCGCTAACGGGTGCTTCATAAAAAAACCGTCCTCACTGCAACAATAGGTGATAGCACCTTGAGTACGGAAGGTACTCGGCAAGTCTTACACAAACTAATAAAGAAAGTGTTGATTAGAACCTAATCAAAGGAATAGAATTGTTACATGCATAAGGTTACAACGGAAGGTAAAGGGTTAAGTTTTGCATAAGCGGGACATCTTAACCTACAAAGACTAAATTTTGATAAAGCGACTTAACAAATCAAATTTGGACGAGCGATAAATAAATGGCATAATTGTGAGCGATGCGGTGCATGAATCCCTCATGCACGGCCCAAAACAAACCGAAACCAGATTTTGAAAATCAAAACTTCTATCTGGTGACATCAATTCAAGTTATCGTCCATGGCCGTGACACGGCTATTGAGCAGTTTATACCTGCAGGTGTACATCTTTACCCACATGACTTAGCTAGCCCGTTGCCTTGGATGCCTCCGAATGATGACATACTTCCTTTGGTATGCCGGCCGGAAACTAAGATTTGGTATTTTCAACAAGCTAACACTATTGAGTTGGACCCCATGTGTGAACCGATCCCGCAAACAACGGTCGATAGCATCTTAGCAACTGGCACACATGTTGCGTCGAATGCCGATCCAAACAATTAAATGCGAATGGGCTCACTACCCATATTAGGATGCAATCGGCACCATTAAGGTATCGTATATGCTACGAGCACATATACGCCCTCACCCTTCTAAGAACATCGATCTTGACATACAAGCTCACATGGCATACAACGCAGTCATCAAACCAAAGCATCTATGCCATACAAGGTCAATACACATATTCTTACTCTCCTGTTTCCAACCCAATAGTCTTAACATTTTACTTAACCAAGCAGCGCCCATACACACGCATGTGGAAGTACGTGGGGACTTGAATTGAATAATCGAGTTCGGTCCTTAATTAACGGACAAGTCCACCACAAAACCCAATCTCGTGCACAAAGCACCATCACTAGCTTCCTCTTGTCGGATCAATTTAAATTTCAAATACAAGTCTGGTTTAAAGAAAGCTGGACAAAGAGTTCAAAATAACAAAAATTCATTTGAGATTCCCATGTTTGACAAGATATGCTTGTCAAACTCTAAAATCTCTAGATCGCATATCTAAGCCAAAGCGAAAATATAGGTTATAATATACAGTACTATGCTAAGGTTGAGTGTATGGTGACAATTGAGGTAATCCATCATGTTGGGTCATAACTAACTACTAACAGATCATACTTTGTATTTTCAGAAACATAGCATGCACAGTTGTCACTGGATTTAGAAAATCTAATGTATAAAATTTGGGATCAACATGGTGCAGAGAGGATGCTTGCCTTGATAATAATAAACCTCTGTTGCAGGCTCAGGTTGCTCAGAAATATATTCAAAAACTTCAGATGAACCAGATTCTATAAGAAGCAATAAGATCTAATAAATGCCAAAATCGACAATAAGCACAAAATGGAATAAATATGCATGATCAATCTGGAAATGCATGATTAACAGTATGCTTAAGCCATAACTACCCATAATAGTGATAATAACCCATTTTATAACCTACTGTTTTCAAAAGACAGAAACTAGGGTTTAGTGCAAAGTTCCAGTTTTCAGATTTTAGAAGAGCTGAAAACAGGACAGATTGCAGTTTTCGGAAAAAGGAAAAATAGAACATGCAAAAGTTCATAAATGAAACTTAGCATGATCTTTTAGGGTAATTAATATCCCAAGCTAACCTTAAGCTAACCCTAATCGATTAGATTTCAAAAGCTAAAGTAAAACCTATTTTGTCGGTTGGGTGACAAAAGAGAACAAAGACAAATTTACATTATCACCTAAATAGATGATAACAAGGATTAAAAGAATAACTTGTTATGCTACTAGGGTTTGGTCTAAACCTAATTAGGATAACAAGTTGACAGGAGAAACCCTAGGTCTTGAAAATGACATGGAAAACCGAAAAGTTATAATATCAACTTTTCAGTTTAGAGCAAGTTAAAACTACTGATGCTCAAAAGAATGATTCACAGCAGCTTCTAAGGTCCTTAAGATACTCAAGATATCGAAAATTAGGGTTTTAGCTTACCAGTAGAGGAAAGACACCACAGAATTTGAAAACCGCGTGGATTGTGGAGAAATAAACTCGGATTTAACCTACAAAGATAACCAATCTTTATGGCTAGGTGGAACCAGAGTTTAGGATGGATAAGCAAAAGGAACAAGAGCAAGAACTCCACTGGGCAACAATGGAGGATGAGCTTCTTCGGTCAACAATGGCAACAGCAAAAAGCTAGAGTTTATATATGGATGTTGAGCTACAGGGCACAGGAGAAGAGTCTAGAGTTGATGAGGTGTCCATTTGGGGCTAATTATCCCAAAATTAGTTGCATAATCTTGGGATAATCTTCTCCTCTGCTCGAAAATGGTGCTGTGAGAGATAAGGAAGAAGGAGGCAACATCGACATGTGGGTCCCTTTGTCATTCTCGACCAGCAGCAGCTCGCAAAAGCTCAAATGAATATCAGCCGTCCGATTGGAAATGGGCGGCTGTGATAAATAGAGAGATTAAAAGATTTGAATTGGTACCTTAAAATATGGGCCGTGCGATCTCAATCGGTCGATCGAGATTTAAATGGGGCCCAAAGGAATCTCGAGATTTACTTTCAAATCTAGACGTTGGATTGGAATCCAACGATCAAATAAAAGGATACACGTTACCCCTTTTAGATGCGATGACACAGCACCGTTAGATTTGATTTCTACGGTCAAGATGGAAAAATGAACCGGATGGTCCAATTGCATACACTCATATGGACCTTACGATGAAGATCTAACGATCCACCGAATTTGGGCTTTAAAGGCCCACGGTCAAAAAGCGCCGTAGGATCTAGATCTAAGGGCTCAAGATAGCCGCGCTTTTAATTTCAAAAGAAAAGGGCGCGCGTTAGATCAAGAATGGGCGGTGAGATCGTGAGGATCGGAGTCGTCCGAATGCATACACCAATCTGGACCACACGATGAAGATCTAACGGCCCAGAGGAGCGCGGGCCTTAATGGCACGCGGTAAAAAGGAAAACCGTGGGATTTGAATCTAACGGCTCAGATAAAAGCGCGCCTTTAAGTTTAAAACAAAAAGGGATGCGCTGTTGGATCGAGAATGAACGGTGGAGATTGAGAAGGGCTCCGGAGTTGTCCGATTGCACACACTGATCTCGGTCGTTAGATCAAGATCCAACGGCGGATATTAAATCGCACACGTGGACAGCTCGAGGGACAATGCGGCCTCGCCCGTTCGATTGAAGATCGACGGTTCACATCACGCGTGGAGTTCGGGCTCGCGCCCGAGCGTGACAGAGCCGGACCAGGTTTAAAGGGTTGGACCCAACCGCAAAGGTGTGAGTCGCTACAGTGCTAGGGTTTGGATTCAAACCGGTTTAGTTGACCAGAACTCATTCAAAAGCTTAAGGTTTGGTAGGGCTTTTAAAAATAGCAAATAAATTTGTAAAATCATGAAATTTTTTTGGAGGCTACTGGGATGATATATTTCCCAGATAAATTTTAAAATCACACAATCACTTTGTAAAATACATAAATATTTATTTTAGCGAAAGTATTCATTTAAAGACAATTATTTTTCTTTAAGCCAATATAATTTCTAAAAACATAACAAAAATATTTTCAACCAAGATAATTTATCTAGGCTTTAATAAAATACTTCCAGTCATAATACAAGTTTTATCTTGTATTCCTTTAAGACTTTAAATGGTTCTTTTGGATTTTGGCTAAAAGGAAGGTTTTAATTTGTAACATCTTGCCCAAATTGTAGAAATGAACAGTAATGCTATGAACAGCACCTCATTACTGTTCATAAAACATTTTATTACTGTTTATAAACTTGGGGCTGTTACAGGCGCCCCCCCTTCTTTGGCCGGCCACCACAATGCCCACATGGGCCAAGCCCAAGCCACGGTTGAGGACCAACAGCGATTAACCCCCTCTCTAAGTGTCTAACTGAGAAAATTCCCTAAAGTTCCCTCCCGTAATTCCATTTGATCCTCCCCCGATTAATCGATCTCTCCCGAATAAAATTAATCTCCCCCGATTCAATTCTTATCTCACTTTCGGGATATTACAGAATGAATGTAATCAAAGGATGGACTGCACACATGCTTATACCGGTATAGCTAGTGACACACCCGTCGGTGTTCACTTAAGCCCGCACCTTAACAAAAGTGCGGGGATCCATGTCCCGTATGAAGAACGTTTCATACAGGTGTTCACATCTGCCCATACTGGAATTGATGGGTCTTACGTGCCCATACTGGAATTGATGGGTCTTTCTATCCACTCCCGTGGACGGGATATGACAATGTCCAAATCTGCCCACATTGGAATGATGGGACTCACAATCCACTCCCGTGGATAAAACTTGAACTATGGATGCATGAAATGAATATGAACAATGAAAAACATCATCTCTTAGCATAAATTCAACATATATGAAGGAACATAGACAATTCATCATCTCTTGTATCACAAGATGTCACATTATATTCATGTAAGCGTTCAAGAGTCACAGCCATTAAGATTAGCAAAGTACTTATGAATAGGGCTAGCATCATCTCCGAATATACTACACTCCACTCCCGTGGACGAAACATGAACAAGAACATCGGAACTTCTCACATATCAAATAAAAACACAGTACGAGCATCATGCATCCAACATACACAATTCATACAATCAACAGTGCACTTGCCTTTAGCGTCGCGATGCGTTGGGAGGCAACGATGAAGCCGCTAACCTCGGCGCCTCACCCCCTACACCAATAAGTTACTTCAATAAGAACCAAGGCATCAAGACGCTACTTGCATCGCCCCTAACTCATACCCCAACTCCATCACTTAACTGTACACGTTGCATTCTAGCAGAAAACCTTATCGGACAGCAGCAGTAAAAGTAGCATAACTTTTGCTCTAAAACTCGAAAAGGGGCGTTCTCAGGCTTGTTTGAAAGGTAACAAAATTATCTACAATAACCTAGTGGAGCAAAAGTCTTGAATCTGCCATTATCTTGTGCATATAATAACAGTAATTCTGACATTCCATTCTCGTCAAGATTCTGGATAGTCAACTTAACACGTGCATAACTTTTGTTTCATAACTCCGATTAGAGCGTTCTTTACCAATATGAAAAGGTTATAAAATTATCAGCAATAACCTAGTTGAGTGAAAACCCTGAATCGTCCATTATCATAAACATATTTTAGGAGACAACTTGAAAGGTAGACCTCGTTAGAAATCTGAACAGCAGAAACTAAAACGACCATAACTTTTGATCCGTACGTCGGAATCAGGTGTTCTTGGCGGCCACCAAAAGCTAAGAATATTATCTAAATATCTCTAGGAGATAACCACTTCTGATTCAGCCTCTAAGAATACGAAATTGGCCACGCAACAATCTGGACAGATCTGAAATTCTGACAGCAGCCAAACAATCTAGTCCGACTAATCTAGTTTCACATCTAAACATCAACCAATAGCAGGGAAGACGTCTCGTTACCCTTGAAGACCCTTAGGAAGATGAAGAACGAAACCCACGGTGAGGAACCTTCTTCTCCTCCCTCCTTCCTTTCTTTTGACCGGCAGCGCTGCTGTCCTCTTCTTTTCCTCGCGGTGGCCAGCAGCGGGGAGCTCCGAGGGTGAGGAGGGAAGGCTCCAATGGCAGGGACGGCACCAAGGGAGATGAGGCACCAAGGAGGGAGAGGAAAGGGGTGGGGTGGCTGCCCTTGGGGGAGGGAGGCGCAAGAGGTGGGGGGAGAGGGGTTAGTGGCGGCTAGGGTTTGGGAGGGGAAAGGGTGGCGCCCCCCTCCTTCCATATGGCCGCCCCCCTCTTGGGCCTTCTGGGCTGCGGCCCAGGGCCCAAGTTGGCGGAAATACACCAAAAAGTCCTTTGTACTACCACTATTCGCTTGAAGAATACTTTCTTTGTTAGGAGAAATTCGAAATTGGATAAATTCCCTTTCCCGAATAAGGTTATCTCTAAATTGAACTTGGAATATTACATTCTACCCCCCTTAAACAGGATTCGACCTCGAATCCTCACACAGCCCTACGCGAAGGAACAACCACAACTGAGAACTGATAGCGGTAGCCATGTACTCGTGGTGAATGAATCCGGATAACGCTCACGCATGCGAAATTCCAACTCCCAAGGGGCCTCTCTCTCGCACTGAGGAGACCACAACACAAAGACGTAAAACAACGTGTGTCCTAACACTCAACCCGAACTTTCCAGGTACCCTTATCCGAAGAGGATCGAAGGTAGGACCTTACTCGATGGTCAACGTCTTTAACAAAATCTCAAACTTTGAATGGCTCAGTTACTCACTCAGCACCAGAACACACCAGATGTTGTGTTATTCGCGTATGGACCCGAGACGGTCAATGCAATATGCCAACTTCTTAATTTCTGCAACTATTGGAAATGAACGAATGTACCTGGGCCGAATCTCCCCTTTGGTATGAAAGCACACAACATGTTCAAAATTGAACTCCTCATCTAACAAGGAACATCTCCTTTAAACAAGAATGCACATGAACTGGTTCTTAAATCAACGATTCACAAAGAGAATCCAGCTGGAAATAGAGAGTTCTCATCGCAACCACACAAATAGGCGGTTCACGAATAACCACCATGAAAACCAAAGGAGAAATCACTTGGATGCCCAAACCAAATACTTCTTTTGGTCTTTCTGAACTGGTAAGAACCACACAAGTCAACATAAAACAAAACTCAATTTCTGGAAGACACAGTCATAAGCACATAGCTCAAACAAGAATCAAGAAAATGTGTCACTACTTGAGGAAACATCAATTTCTCAGTTTCTCTTTTTGGACTAAAATTTCTCTCAAACTTTGTAATTCCAATTCATCGCATACCACAATAACTCATCTCTCTTAACTTGGCATTCTCAACGTTATGCTCAAGCCGAATACATTATCCACACTTCTGTATAGAGGCTCTATCGACTCCACAGAAACATTCTCTCGACAACTCCTCTACTGACAGAATTAATTTGACATATGACTCCCATTGTATCTCAAAAAAAATCTCACACGCAATCACATCACCTCAATCTTTTAAGAATAAACAACTCGGAATCCTCAGCACACATAATCATATACTTCATCAAGGGTTCTATCAATGAACATCCTACTTGTAATACTCCGGAAGTGTGAGAAGTCAAGAATCGGGTTAATTAAATTTAATCGGTAGAGAATTATTTAATCGGGGAAGAGTTTATTTTCAGAAATTCGTCAAATCAAGTTTAGAGAGGGGATTTTCCGCTTGTTCTCATCCACTTGGGCCTGGGCCTTGGCCCATCTAGCCTAGTTTTGGCTGGCCAAAGGGGGGGAGGTGCCACCCTCCCCAAACCCTAGCCGCCCCCCTCTCCTCCCCTTTCCCTCCTCCCACTTGCAGCCGCCCTTCCCTTCCCTTGGCCGACTCCTCCCCTCTCCTTGCGCCTCCCCTCTGCCCAGGTGCTGCTCCCTCGCGACTCCCCTTCGTCTAGGCTGCTGCCCCTTGCGCAAGAAGGAGAAAGAGAGGAAGAGAAGAAGGAGAAGAAGGAGAAGAAGGAGAAGAAGATCTTGTGTGGGATTGGTTCAGCAAATTCTAGCGGTTCTACAAGGGTAACGAGATGCCTTCCCCGCTGTTTGATCCATAGTAGATGCGAAACCGATTATAATTGTTGGTTAAATGTTGGGCTGCAGAAGATTCGATTCTGTCCAGTACCTTGCGTGGGGATTTTCGTGTATTTAGAAGCTGAATTTTAAGATTCCATCTCCTAGAGTTATGTGGGTTATGTCGTTATCTTTAAGTACCCGCGAAGATCACTCGATTCCGAGGTCTGAGTCAAAAGTTATGGTCGATTTAGTATCTGCTGCCAGAAATCTGACGAGAATAATCTGTCTGGATATTTCCTAAAATATGAAAGGGAAATTGGTGGAATCTGAAAGTTCACACAACTAGGTTATTGTAGATAATTCGATAACCTTTTCAGATTGATAAAGAACGATCAATTCGGAATTACCTATTAAAAGTTATGGTCATTTTAGTTTTGCTGTTCGTTTGTGTAGACAGTTTCTGTACTGAAAGTTCAAACAATGGTTAGCCTAATATTTTGGCCGAATTGGATTATCGTGTCAACTAGAGAATTGTTTATGAGTCAGTTAAGAATCTACAGAAATTTGGTTTACCTCTTTTTGACTTCCAGTTCATGAGTTATGTCAATTACCGTGCCGCTGTCCAGAAACGGTATATGGCAGGAAACGTTGTTTTTCAGTTTCAGCTTTGTAAACTCGTTTTGAGTCGTCAAGTAAGCGATGTAGAATGCCGATTAGTAGCGCTGAGTATATTATGTCTTAATTGAAATTATTTTACCTGTTTAGGAGGTGAAGCCTCAGGTTTAGGAGTATCATCTTTGCCGGCTAACGCGTCGCATCGTGGAAGGCAAGTAAATGTAGCGGTTGTGCTACGGTTTAACCCGTTGTTCTTACTACTTGCACTATGCATGATTGACGTAATGTTAAACGATATGCCATGGTTACATGTTTTCTAAGTATGAATGTGGTAGCAAGATATTAATCAATTGCTATGTTTGGATGAGTTTGGGTAGTATTGTGGTAATTTGCTTAATGAGCCAAATGCGGAATATGAAAATAAACTCAAGGTGGACATGTTGATAATTCCTTGTGGTTACATTCATGATGATCATGTTGTGGTCTATGTGGTAGAATTCCCTTTAGATCGACTGATTTTGATCTTGGTGAATCGAGTGGGGGTTATGTGGTAATGGTTTTATGACACAATGGTATTGTGCTTAATGAGACACATGTGGATTATGAGAAGTATTCATGATGAGTATGTTGTTGACATTCGTGGTTAAATTCTTGTGGTTTATGATAATCATATCATTCATGACATGTCATAACATTCGCATTGTGGATGTCTCCGCTTATAGCGCGATCGTCTGCAGTACAACATCGCATTGCCGTATACGATGTACACTTTTACCTTATTGGGTAAAGGTGCGGTGGAGCATAGCATGCATATGCATTACATTGTGGAAAGATCATTTGCATACTTATGCAATATATTGAGGTGAAGTTATTTTGCAAACAAGCGCAACTTCATAGTTGCAATGTGGAAATTGACTCATGAGAGTCTCTTGTGGTATGAGTAATGTGGTTGTGGTGGTGGAATGGGGTTCATCCCTTGTGGTATGGTAGAGGTTGTGATTGTGGCATGAGATTCTTCTCTCTTGTGGTAATTGTTGATAGCAGTTGTGGATGTGAGAAATAGTAAAGTTATGAGGTAAAACATGTTAATACTTTATTGTCATTGGTAGTGGTGAATAATATGAAGCAGTTGATCAAGATTCAATTGTTGATATTTTACTATCATTGGTAGTAAATATGGTTGAGGCTATAATTGTGATCATTATGGGAATTGGATATCGATGCTTAATATCTTTGTAGTTAAATTAGCTTGTAAATGAATGTGGATTCACATTATGGATGTGGACATATGGATACTTTTTTGATGTTGTATATTTGTTTGTAGTCTGAATAGCCTGTTAAACAGTTTGCTTGCTGAGATTTTATCTCACCCTTGTTGTTTCTTTCCCCCTTCAGGTGATTCTTAAGCATTCTGGATGGGTAGAGCGGCACTACAATAATGCACTCAATTCATAGATTCATCTTTGTAATAAAGTTGAGAGGAAATTAGCCTAATGACTAGCTTTTCGCAGTGTTCAATCGAATTATTATTGATGAATTTGTGGACTACACTTGGTTTAATCTGCTAGAGGTTGTTTAATTATTGAACTTGTTACCGTTATCTTTATTCCTTAGTTGTTTATGCTTTCGCTTAGTGCTTCTTGTCTAGAGTTCTTGCACGAATTAATTTTGTCTTGAAATTATTGGCTAGTGTAGAGTGGTTAAGTAGCATTCCAGGATAATGTGGGTCTGAGGTGTTACTGATTAGTATCGAGCGGGCTTTAGGTCCGTGGTAATTAAAATATTAAATTGACACCTTTGGTGCAGAGGGATGGGATGGGTCAAGCATTGCATTCGTGCTTTGACATGTTTTATTGATTATTCATGCTATGAGATAATCTTGTATGTTTATGTGTTGTTTCTATGACTGCTATGAGTCAGGATAGTCAATGATAAGAGGTAGGGTTTGCGGCTGTTGCCTTGGGCATTGCCAGTTTATACCCCCGTTCGTGGTACGGGGATATTGATGCAGTTACCTCGGGTAACTGTAACGTCCCAAAATTTGGCTTTTCAAAAATCTTTTGAGTAGTTTAGGTCCCTGGAAAATTTCACCAATTTTATTTGAATTAATAAAGCTTAATTGGAATTTTCCTAAATTAAAAATATTTAATTTGACTAATATAAACGTTAATTAAATAAAAACCTGTGTTATTTGGCTTCCTTGTGTTTCCATCCTTCTTCTCCGAGTAAACAGAATCTCGGGGCGAGATTCTTGTAAGGGGGGGAGGTTTTGTAACATCCCAACTTTAGGCTTGTGTTTCAAATGTAAGAAAATCAGTAGAAATTAAAACTTTTTCTTACATCATGTATTTCCTGTTGTGCCAAACAATTCTTGTACAAGGGATTATGGAAATACATTGTCGCAAGTCTAGTTGATCCAAATCTTGATATTCCCAAAAACAATCTTGTCAAATTTTGTGATCATCCTCTGGAAATATTTTTCCTAAGTCTCTGTGATGGCATGTGACCCCTCTGAAAAATTTCACAATTTTTAGAAATTGTTTGAATATTTTTAGAGGCAGTCAAACCTGTTTGACTCTCAGTCAAACAATAAAACAGAGCCTTGCAGAATTTTTGGAGATTTATTCGCAGGATAAAAACCTCTGAAAATTTTACGCAAGGTTGATATCTGAGTTAGCAAGCTCCTGTAAAAATTTCATAATTTTTGGAGTTAATTTGCTACCTCAAATAAATATTTCAAAGTCTCTGTTTTTATTTCAAAGTCAAAGCGGGTTTCTTGTTTACTCGGGTTCGAGTCGGACTCGGGCTCGAGCCAATCGACTTAGTCGATCAACTAAATGCACCGAGCCACTCTTTAAAACGCGGTGGATCTCAGCCGTTAGATCTAAATCGCACGGCGCGCGTGTATCGCCGGACCTTCCGGTTGCAAGTCTGATTGTCGACCGTTAGATCTCCATCCAACCGTTGAGATTTCCCGAAACCTTCGGACCCTCCGGTTGCATTTTTGAATCAGAGCCGTTGGATTAAGATCCAACGCTCGCGTACCCCTTCGTTGTAATTTGAGTTTGCAACGTGGAGCTATCTGAGCCGTTCATTTCTAATCGTAGGGTTCGCAATATCTCCGTTGTGTTTTAAAGCCCGTAGGCGTGGCGCTATCTCAGCCGCTCGTGTTTCATCTAACGGCTGTGAATCGCCCGAGCTTTTTGCGCTGGTCATCTTCAACCTCCCGCCGTGCGAAAACAGTGCAAGGCATGGAGATGTCATTTCATGCTCCCTACGGCTGCCCTAGTCGACATTATGGGTCGTGGGAGACACTTTTGGCTATGCCATGCCCTAGTGCACCAGCTTTTATCTTTTCCATGTCGGCCGCGCGTTGTGCTTTGTGTTTTGCCGCCCGAAAGAAGTGTGGTGCAAACCCTAATGCTTTCATGGCTTTATAAGCACTCTCAATGCCTCCTGGTATGTCTTTAGACCACCATCAAGCCCCATTCACAATATTGGAGCTTAACACCTCAAAAATGGCAAACCGCCATTGTTGACCCGTGAAGCTCCATTGGTGTTCTTAATGTTCAGTGGTCCTCCTTCATGTTTCTTTGCCCTAACCTTATCTATTTACTTCTTGAACATTTCCCTCACTTAATTTTGGATTTGATTCTCGGGAATTGTCCAATTTGGGGTTTGTTCAAATTCGGCCGAATTGGTCATCTTCTTCCTCACCAGTGAGTGCTCCATTTTCTAATTACTTGCTCATGTAGCCACGTGAATCATTATGAAGCTATTTTGATGCTTTGGTATCACTCATTTGGCTCAGGGTGTCGTTTTCAACCTTTCTTCTTCAAGTCCGGCGAGCTTTCACCGTGATCAAGCAACTCCGGCCATCTTTGAAGCTTCTTGTCACTAAGGTAGCTTCTTATTAGTCCTTAGAAGCTCTGGCACCCGCATCCTAGGTCTGCAGCGGAGCGCTTGTCATGCTTTCGTGTTTAGCGAAGCTCCCATTTCGTTTTCCGCCTGGCCGCGTTCTAGTCCTACGCCGCGCGAAGGCCACCTTTAGGTTCGTAGTGCTATTGCGAATCCATTTTGGCTCTTGTTCGGCGCCGCCGCGGCCAGTGTCGCCGGCGATTAGCCGTGTAAGTCACTCGGGTTTTGCCGGCACAGCGCTCCCGTTTTCGTCATTTGATTAGGACACATTAATTGCTAATCATTAGTTATTAATTATGTCTTAATCATTGTCGTCGAACCAGCGACCGATGGGCCCAATATCCTTAAATCACTCTACGGTTCAATCCGCCTTTGTTCGACATCATTAATGTTAATCATTGGTTAATTAATGTGTGCCGGCATTTAAATCGTCGTCGAAATCTCCTCCGGTCGCCTTGTGGGCGAGGGATTAAAATCTAATTCCGGTAGTCATTAGTGTTTATTTAATGGTAATCATTAGAAGCATTAATCTGTCCCTAACCGCCACTCTCGATCGACAAGTGGGCGATGCAGCACCGTGCACGTGGGTTAAACCAGCGCGTGGGTGACTCGAAGTCACTGACATGCGGTCCCACGTGTCAGCATCTTCCTTTGAACTACGTTAAATATCCACCGTTCATTTTTAGATCTGCGGCCTTGATCGTGAGTGCATTCGGACCCTCCGGTTGCCTTGATCATTCTCGACCGTCGATCTTGCGATCAACGGCTGAGATTGTGTTTGCAAATGCACCGTCCGAATGCTTACACTCAGTGCGCCGTTGGATCTTGATCCAACGGTGAGCTCCGATTAGGTTTGGCGCGCAGCGTCGCTGTTTTTTGCGCGTGAGCGTGAGGATGTTAGATCAAGGGTTGCGGCGTCCACGTCGTTTTCTTTTAATTGGGTTGTTCTGTATTTGGTAAGTATTTGTTTAACAAGTGAAAATGATATAAAAACTTTAGAAACTCATAACTAATTCATTTTAATCGCTTTTAGATAATTCCAACGGTAATAAATTATGTTGTCACTTTAGTTTATTATAAAAATGGATTTAAGCATGTTCGATGAGCAGAAATTGTTTAGTTAAGAATAACTTGATTCGCCATTTTTGAATATTCGAAATAGTTTTAATCTTGAAAAATGCTTATCTTTTCTGTATAAATCCAAATTGTGCAAAATCAATTTTGTTAAATTCGTCTGTTAGTATACTTTCATATAAAATAGGATTTGAGCATGTTCATAATTCTGTAAAATGATTTGCATTAGATTTACGACTTAGAAAAATCATAAGTAAATGTGTATAACTCCAAATTCAGTAAATCCAACTTTGCTGTTATTAGGATGTCATAATCTACCTGCTATAAAAATTTCAGACCTTAGATCATTCTGGAAAATTTCGCCATGAACAGTATTAATTATTAATTAGGTTGATATTGAGCTGAGAAAGAGTATTCTGTCCATATCTTTTGCATGTTAAGTCCAAATTGCAAAATTCTTGTTCCTGTCACTTTATAAAATCATTCCCTAGTTGTAGTGTAAATTTTATTAGTTTTGGATGTGTTTTGCTGTTGAGATTTATTTGGTGTTCTTCGTTCTTATTTGCTTATCGCCTTTTAAGCGTTAGGTTCCAAGATAATTTTATTCACGATATTGAGCCACAATGACCATCAAACTCTGCACTTCACCAAAAAGCGGATGTAGCATTCATTTGATCATATTGTTCCTACTATTTTCAAAGTCTAATATATTGTTTGCAAATTTTATGTATGCATTGCTATGTTGTTTTAAACTATTGTCATAGTTGGCCTACTAGATGCATTATCGAGAGAAATGTTTATTCCTCTACTACCAAGCCTAGGTTACTTGTCAGTGATTTTGGGTTCACTGGATGGACCCTTGTCACTTAGTAGTTTACGTGTCATTATGCTTAGCCATGCTTAGCTATCGGTAGAAATGGGCGATTATCGACTCGTCGATAACCTTGATCACACAAACTATTACTATGTGTATATTTCACCTTGTGCTTTGTCTAAATTGCAAAACTAAAACGAAAATGAAAACAATTTAGACTTGTGCACAATGGTAAGATGGTGTGATCTTTTGGGTGTGATTGGAATGGTGCCGGTCAATTAAGGACCGAACTACTTGTGAGTATCTCATTATCCGAGCATTCAGTGCGTACTAACCACACTAGAGGATATGGGACCTCTCTTAGCTAAGTACTTTGGATGTGTTAATTAATGAGTCGCGTGGTGGGTTGCATATTTGATTATATGCAACATGGACACGTTGTAGGGGAGGAGAACACCCGTCGAGGCGGTGTGTCTTGCTCACGTATGGGTCCTTGTGATCCATATTTAGTCGTGAGATCACTAAGGATTAACCCCATACGTATGTCTCTTGATTAGCATGTTCCATTGGAAAGGGTTCAGTAGGACTTAGCCGTGCTTGAGCATACCAAAGGAAGTGTGTAATAGCTTGGCAAAAGCAAGGCAAGTGTGGGTACATTGGTACACCCCTGCAGGGATTAAAACTATTCGAATAGCCTCGTCCTAGGTTATGGACACGCTTGGATAAGCTTTTCAAGAGTTAGACTACAACCATTTCTAAATTAAAACTTGATGGGTGGTATGAATCAGGGATTCATGCTATGTTGTGGTGGCTTTGGGGAAAGTCACTTCTAGGTGGATACTTGTTACTTATGTTTACTCGCTGTTATTTAAATGCTTAAAAACAGATTTTACAAACTGCTGTTCAACTTATTACAATATTGCAAATGAAACTTGCTTTATGCGTCCAAAGAACCATAAAACCACATTCCTTTGAATACAGCTTTCATGTAGCTATGTATAGGCTTGCTACTGTAAGTCTTGCAGTACATTTTGTACTCACCGCATTGCTTGTGTTGTGCAGAGAATGATAGTGAGTCCGATGGACCTCACTGTGAGTTGTGCTTTGTGGAAGTTTACTGGCGATTAGCTTGGCGGCCGATCGGTTGCCTGCTGTGGTGTTATGTGGCTAACCTGGTCGTCTTTTGGTTTGAGCCATCTTATGGCAACTTTTGCTTCCTTTGCATACTTATTTGTCGCTTATGTCATTTGGCCGGTCGGTTGTGTTGTAATAACTTATATTATGTATGTCTTTGGTAGACTTGTTATATTCTATTGTATGGAAATGATGCATGCTTGGAATTGATGTATGTGTGTTTGCTTGTTCTGGGAGGCACATGTCCATCGAGACGCGGATTATTTTATTTGTGATACCGTGACCGGTGGAAGGTTAAGTATTACAAGTATAATAAACCGGGGTCTCACACCTCGTGCATTCATCCTGTACATTTCCTGTCCCAGCCAAGCAAATAGAACCAGATAAGTGAGGTTAAGTGAGACCACCTTAAAACCTTGCTTGACTTCTCTTTTCACGCCGAGTCCTCGGTGTTGATGCTAGAATACCACCTAACCGGTCTTTTCCGTTTCTATCGATCGATGCCCCTTTTGGTCGATCGAGTGGAACCGAGTCTATCGTACTACCAGAAGACGACGTGAAGCATGATGTCAAAATTATCTACAAATCAAGAAAGGAAAGGTTAAACAAAGCAATGGAAAGGAAAATGTCAAGAACGCCGGATATCGCATCATGATCTTCCAAAGACTATCTCTGAAGGAAATCAAGACAACAGATGGTGCATTTCGTTTAGAGTTGAAAGAACCACATAGAAAACATCTAATGTATGATCTTAGAAATCCATCGCATAGCCTCCCACTCTAGGACATAAAACTTCTGAAGAACCTCTCTGGATTCGGAATTGAGTTCGGTTCGCGAAATCCGAAAAGTGACCCGTAACTGTAACCACATAGGTTGCCACGACCTTCCGCTCCGACTTAGAACCACTAATCTCTGGACGAGATTCTGCTAAGGGGGTAGATTTATAACATCCCAAAATTTCCAAATGCAAAATACAAGATTTTTAAACTTTTGTATGATTGTCTGTTGTCGCTCAATTGGTCTCGCAATCTTTGTGAGTTATTCAATTTGCATTTATTTTGGCACAAGTAATGAGAAATAAAAACCTAAGAACATAAATCTAAAAGACGCGAACCCTAGAAATGAAAAACTCTAAAAACCAAAATTATAAAAGCAAGTTAACCTAAGATGTTGCCTCGTAAATATTACTAAAGTAAACCCTAGGTCAAAGACTGCTCGTAACCTAAAATCTCCGAATTTATTTTGCTAACCTAAATCCAAATTATAACCCACGTCTCGTTCCTCCGACCGACCACTTCGCCACTGGTCCGGCCGAACCCGTTCGCACCAAGCCACCTCTCCTCTCACTTACATGTGGGCCCGTCGCCGCATTTTTCCTCCACGCGACATTTCGTCCCGCGCCTCAACCGCCTAGTTGTCGCCGCATGTGTGCCACGACAGCCTCGAACCTCCTCGCCACGTTGCGCGGCCGCTCGCCATCGCGTGTACATCGCCCCACCGGTCGCCTTTTGGCTCCACCGACCGCCAACCGCACCAAAGACTCGGCCAAGCTCCGGCTCGGCGGTGTTTTCTTTCTCTCGCTCTCCTCTCGGTGTCAACACCACGTGCTCGATGCCACGTCGCAGCATGCATCACCGCTACCGGCAATCGCCGTCGCTCAATTGCACGTGTCGCCGACCTCGATCACCTCGCCAACTTTGCCGAGTGCATCGCCCGCCATCGCCTCCGCCCGCTTCCTACATAGAGGCATCATCAAATCCACCGAAGCCCCGCTGCCACTTCCTCTTTTCCCTTCTTCTTCACCGAGTGGAACAAGGAGAGCCGGTGCCGCCTCAGTGCCCCAACCGCCGGCTTCCCCTCCCGCTTCGCGAACCCGTGGCCGCCACCGCCTCCCACGGCCGCCGGTCCTCTTCCCGCCTCCGCTTGCCGCTGCTGCCCGAGCTGCGCGGCCCCTTTCCACCGCGGCCCAGCCCGGCCGCCCGCCGACCCACCCCTCCTCCCTCTGCCACCTCCAGGCCCGGCTGCCCCTCAGCTCCTCTGCTTGCCGCCGCCACCTCCCAACCCACCGGCCGCATCCCCTCCCCCAGATCCGGCCGCCTCCCCTGGTGCATTGCGCCACCGTCACCTCCCGGCCCGGCTCCTCCCGGCTCGCGGCTCGCTCCACCAGTCGCGCGCACCAGAGCCACCCGGCTACTCCCTCCGTTGCCCGCCCGGCTCCGCCGGCACCGCCGCCTTCCGGCCGCCCGAGCTACACGCCTCCACCGACGCTGTCGCTGCTCCAAGTCGCCCGCGCCTCCTCTCTGCTGGCCGGCCGAGCTCCCCCGCACAGAGCTCTGCCGTCGGTGTCTCTCCCCTCTACTGCCGGTGCCGCTGCAGCTCCTCCACGGCGTGGCCACCACACGGGGTCACCCTGCTGGTTCCGACCGCCGGCGACAAGCCTTGCCCGAGCCACCTTCGGTTTCTCCTTGTTTGCCCTCTATGTGTTTGTGTTTATGCCTCATAGAATACCTTCGTTTCTCTACAGGAAGGCCCTCACTCACTCTCTGTGGGTATGAAAGCGGCCGTCGTCGACCCTCCTCACCGGCGCCAAGCCATGTCCGAGCCACTCCTGTTTTCCCGCCGACCTTCACTGCCTTGTGATGTTTCTCTATGTATGGTTTTGGGTCCTTTTGATTAGCATGTCAATTAGCTTGTTTTTAGCTTTAGTGAGGACTTTTGGAATGGTTGGTGAGAGTGGTGTTGAATATTTTGCAAAGGCAAGGTTTAGGTAGTGCCAAAGTTATTAGCTAGCTCATCTGAATGCCCATATTAGTAGATAACTCATTAAGACTAATTGGAAAATGCTAGCTGTATGTCCATGTACATATGCGTAGCCTTGTATGCTAAATGAATGGTTAGTAGCTAGCAAATGATCTTTTGCAGGATAGATGACCAGAGAATTGATCTAAATACTTGTAGTGGCATTTGGCCAATAACATTTCTAATACTAGTGCTAAGAAAGCTTCTGATTCAATTAGTACTCAAACTAAGTGTTGTGTATGTCATCACTCAATTAAGTAGCATTAGAATATGAAAATCCACATGGTTATAAATTTTCAGAAAAACAAACAGAGAATAGAAGGGATTAGTTGAATTTTAGGTTGGTATTCTCCTGCAGCACCTCCTGTCTTATGCTATCAAATCCTTGTAAATGTCAATTAGATCACCTCAGTAAGTTAGCATTTGGAAGTTTGAGCAAAAGGGAGGCTAGTTGTAACATTTCTGTCAAAGGTAAGTGTACAATTGTAGGTATATGAGCAGTACTAGTTTTAATCAATTTTTGTTAGTAGGCTGATAACCTGATTAATACAAGCAGTTGAAAGTCTTTCGTAAACACTGTCATTAGATGAGCATTTAGTTGTCTAATAGTTTCAAGTTTAGAATTTTGTGCCCTTGTTAGATTTTTGAACAGAGGAGAAGAATCGGTAAATAGGATCAATTTGGCTAGTAGCATTGTAGTAAAGCTAACCCACA
Organism: Ampelocalamus luodianensis; assembly: GCA_036346255.1. NCBI lineage: Eukaryota > Viridiplantae > Streptophyta > Magnoliopsida > Poales > Poaceae > Ampelocalamus > Ampelocalamus luodianensis. The sequence continues at coordinate 358,372 of JAYEVH010000138.1, read as the reverse complement.
ATCACCAGCAAAGTCTGCCGAAAAAGGGGAAAATATATAAGAGGTTTGATTTTGACTGTATGATTATCGTGGGAAATAAGTAAGTTTGGAAAGAGCAATCAGAACAAATCTTAAACTAATTTAAATAAACTCCGAATCACCAATTGTTGTTCCTAAAATTCATAATCTGTCTTACATGTTTCGATTTTGGATACCTTTTGGCATTCGTGTTTATTCCTGCTTTTCGCTTTGGCGCTTTTACCGTTAGATGACGCTGATATCGAGAGTGATCCTATGCGACAAGTCGAATATCTCAAATAAAGCAAAGGCAAGCAGTTTGATCATATCCAGCCATTCCCATTATTTTCAAGTCTAATATTTTGTTTAACTTGTATGTATGCATGCTTTTGTGTCAAAGTAATTTTGTCGATTAGAGGTAGTTAATCCCATTGCATTGTTGCCTGAAAATTGTTCACCCCGCCACTACCTTAGGAATATTATTCTCACCGGTGAATTAGAGCCCTGAATGATTTAGGCCTTTTATTTGTATTTACTGATATGATGCTTAGCCATGCTTAGATACCGGTAGAATTGGGCGGTTATCGACTTAGTCGATAACTTTGATTACACAAAAATTATTATAACTTTATGATTCAACACTTTTGCCTTGTTTAATTGTGAAAACTAAAAACCAAAAACAAAATGATTTCGACGCGGGCACAATGGTAAGATGGTTTGATTCTTGGGTGTGACTGGAATGGTGCCCGGGTCAATTAAGGACCGAACATCTTGTGAGTACCTGTTATCCAGGCATTTCTGCGTGCTAACCACACTAGAGGGTATGGGACCTCTCTTGACCTAGTACTTTGGCGTGTATTGACTCCGGGTCGCATGGGGTCGCAGGAGGGATGGAGGTGGGAGCATGGTAGTTGTCCGAAAAGCTTTATCCTGAGTGGGTAGTTGTCTTTTCGGCTTTACCATGTAAGCGTATGGATTTCTATCCATACGAGCGGCTCGTAGTTAATACACAATATTGGAAAACGTCTTGTTAGACTTAGTCGTGCCTGCATACCAAAGGAAGTATGCTAACCGTGGCTGGTGGAAAGGCGGTCTAAAGTGTGGGTACACCCCTGCAGGGTTAAAACTATTCGAATAGCCTCGTCCTAGGTGATGGACACGCTTGGGTAAGCTTATCAAGAGTTAGACTACAACATTTCAATTAAAAACTTGAAGGGTGGTACGAATCTGGGGATTCGTGCTATGTTGTGGTGACTATTGGGATAGTCACTTCCAGGTGGTTACTTGTGTCTATCTTTATTTCGCAGTTATTTCAACAAAGAAAATGAATTGCAAACTTGCCTTTAAATCAGATTACTTTATTGCAAATAAAGTTGGCTTTATGCAAATGAAACATATGGCCCCCACCAGATAAGCCTGCATGTAGCATATGTATAGGTCTGCTAGTTCACACGTCAGTCTTGCGAGTACAAAGACAATCTTTGTACTCAGATGCTTTGCTTAATGTTTTTGTTGCAGAGGAAGAAGGTGAGCCCCAAGGGCTTTCCTTTTGGTGAGTCAGGCTTTGGTCGACGACTAGCTTGGCGGCCCGGTTGGTTGCCTTGTGGGTAAAGGCACACTAATTGGCTCTTTTATTTATCGCCATCTTATGGCTTTTGCTTCCGCTGTGTAGTTTGTTATTTATCTTGTAAGTTCTTCCTGTTGTATATTATGAAGTTTTATTATTGTAACCTCTCGTGTATGGATTTGATGCATAATTTTGTAACGAGGTGTGTATACTGCATTTCTGGGAAGTATACATATCCTGAGGCTTGGTTTATTTGAATTGTGATGCTAGGGTCAATGGAAGGCTAAGCATTACAAGTCAAATAAATTGGGGTCCTCACAATTGACGACGTCGGAATCCCGCAACGGCTCGGAGCAGACGGCCTCAGCCGCGTGGAACTCATCTCCTGCGCGAGCGTCAGCGAGAGGAGGAAGACTGTAACAGCCCCAATTCTATAAACAGTAATAATCTGCATTATGAACAGTAATGGGACACTGTTCATAGCCTTACTGTTCTTAATCACCAGTTGGGAGTTGCTGTTACCAAGTAAAACCTTCCTTTTTAGCCAAAGACTAAAAACTTATTTAAAGTTTCAAGGAAATACAAGATAAAACTTGTATTGTGACTGGGAAGTATTTTTACTAAAGCCTAGATAAATTATCTTGACTGAAAATATTTTTGTTGCATTTTTAGAAATTATATTGACTTAAAGACAAATAATTGTCTTTAAATGAATATTTTCGGGCTAAAATAAATAATTATGTATTTTACAAAGTGATCATGTGATTTTAAAATTTATCTGGGAAATATATTATGCCAGTAGCCTCCAGCAAAAAGTTCATGATTTTACAAATTTATTTGCTATTTTTAAAAGCCCAGTCAAACTTTTAAACATTGAATTTAGGATTTAGTCAACCTTCAGGTCTAAACCTAAACACTGGCACTGTAGCGACTCAAACTTATGCGGTTGGGTCCAACCCAGTGCAAGTGGTCCAGCTCGATCCACGCCAAGCGAGCCCGAACCCCATGAGTGATGAGAGCCGTTGATTTCTATTCGAACGGGCGAGGTCGCAGTGTCCCACGAGCTGTCCACGTGTGCGCCTTAATCTCCGCCGTTGGATCTTAATCGAACGCTTGAGGTCAGTGTATGCATTCGGACGACTCCGGAGCCCCTCACGATCTCCACCGCCCATTCTCGATCCAACGGCGGCGCTTTTTCTTTTAAACTTAAAGGCGCTTTTCTTTGGACCGTCAGATTCAAATCTCACGGCGCCCTCTTTCCGCGTCGTTAAGGTCTGAGTTTCTCTAAGCCGTTAGATTTTCATCGTAAGGACCAGAGCGATGTATGCAATCGGACAACTTGTGGGGACCCCGGTTTATTCGGCTTGTACTGTTTAACCATCCACTTGGTCCTAACAGTACAAATCAAATAAACCAAGCCTCGATATATGTATACTTCCTGCAATGCGGTATACACACCCGTTACAAAATCATGCATCGATTCCATTCATACACATAGAGCCAAGCAAAAGCAACAATCAAAGACATAGATAATATAAAGAGAGTTATTACAAAAGAGAGGCCGACTGCCCAAAAGTCATACAAATAAGTAAATATACAATGGAAGCAAAGTGGCCATAAGATGGCGATAAACAAAAGCCAATCGGTGTGCCTTTACCCACAAGGCAACCGACCAGGACCGCCAAGCTAATCGTCCCAAACAGTACAAGAACACACTCACAAAAGTGAGGCCCTTGGGGCTCACCTTCTTCCTCTGCAACAATTAATATTAAGTAAAGCGTATGAGTACAAAACTTGTTTTTGTACTGCAAGACCGACGTGTGAGATAATTAACTACATGCAAGCTTTATTTAAGTGGATGAGGCTCGACTTATTTTCAAAGATAAAGCAAGTTTTCATTTGCAATAAGGTAATAGATTCAAAGCAAGCTTGCAATTAACTTTTATTGTTCAAATAAAAGAGAGACAATTATAACAATAGATAAATAACAACACCAACCTAGAAGTGACTAACCCATAGTCACCACAACAATAGCATGAAGTACCCATTCATACCACCCATGTCAAGTTTAAGTTTTTAAAAGGTTGTAGTCTAGTTCTTGTGGGAAATAACAAAGCGTGTCCATAACCTAGGACGAGGCTATTCGAATAGTTTTAACCCCGCAGGGTGTACCAATGTACCCACACGATAGACCGCCTTTCCACCACCACGCTTAGCACACTTCCTTTGGTATGCGGGCATGGCTAAGTCTAACAAGACGCTTTCCAATGGACGATGCTAATTAAGAGCCGCAACCCACGGGAGAAAGACACATTAGACAAACCTAACCGGCCTGCTAATGCTCCCCTCCAACACCACAACACACACACACACAAGAACACACCCACCAACCAGCTCATAATTAACACCTCCCAAAGTACTTAGTCAAGAGAGGTTCCATATCCCCTCGTGGTTAGCACGCAATAATTGCTTGGATCAATGGCACAAGTAACTCGGTCCTTAGGGACTTAGGCACCATTCCAATCACACCCAACAGTATCACCCAACATACCATTGTGCCAAGCCAAGATATAATTTTTGTTTTCAGTTTTGATTTGCAAAATGGTAAAACACAAGGGTTGGACATAATGGAATAATAATAGCATTTGTGTGATCAAGATCACCGACTAAGTCGATGATCGCCCAATACTACCGATATCTAGGCATGGCTAAGCAATATTTATTCGAAATCTACTAAGTGACAACAGCTCATCCAACGAACTCTAATCACAGCAAATAACCTAGGCTCAGGTAGTAGAGGATAAACATTTACCTACAGATTATGCAACTAGAGGATTAACTAATCAATTTAACAACAAAATAGCAATGCATACATAGAAGTTAAACAAAATATTAGACTTTAAAAGTAATGGGATCAATGGGAAATGATCAAACTGCTTGCCTGCTTGTTGTTGCTCAAATTGTTGCGGAGGGTCGTTCTCGAGGTTACCGCAAATGTCGGCCTGCTAAAGAGCGAAAACAACCAATAAGACGAGCAACACTTAAACGAAAGAGCAAGCAAAAATTATCCAAATGCGACGAAATTTATACACAAGGTAAAATACTAATATACCTAGACATAGGAACTAGAAAAACCCAATTTGGATTTGTGGTGCAAAAGATATTCCTTAAAAAACTATTTTCGGCCATAATTAGGTACTGTAGCAAAAATATGTTCTAGAAAGATTTTGAAGCTGAAACTTTTATGGTAGCTACCTACTGGTATAGTGATAAGCCATATAAAATTTCAGGTCATTTGGAGTTACACTGAAAAAGTTATGATTTGTCTAAATTGTTTAGGGTATTAAACTAAAATATGATCCTTATGATTTTTAAAAACAGTAAAATTTGTGAAACCAATTTTCCTAGCAAATACACTATCAGTGGAAGCTAATCCAATTGGATTCATACAAAAACAAGCTATAGATAAAAAGATATGCATTTTACAAGTTTGCTAAAAGTTCTGAAAAACAGTATTAAGTTCACTTGTTTACTATTTTTGAAAAAGGTTTTCCAGGTTGGATCATGGTCTAAAATTATTTTTATAATTAAGTTCAAGGTATAAGGAAACTAACAAAATTGGAATCATCTAATTTGGATCTATAGTTACAGAGATACAAAAATGACAAGACCCTAAAGTTCTTCAGTTTTTGGACTTAGCATTTTCGGGGATTTTCCTAACACCCGGAGACGTGGACGATTGAGAGCCGTCGATCTCAGATCCAACGGACGACATTGAACCAGACCAAAACACTCCTCACACGCCGCGAACGAGGGTCGACGTGGAGGCTCCAGGTCGTTGATCTCGGATCCAACGGCCGAAGACCCGACCACGCCGCCTCGCAACGTTGTCGTCCGGACAACGCGCCGGCTTTCCGGCGAAAACGCCGGCGACCAAAGGCACGGCGGCGCGAGAGAATGCCTTAAATGGGTGCGCAATAGCATTACGCACCCTCTGGTACCACCCACACCGACGGTGGTGGACCAGAGCGGCGGCGCGACGACGACGGCGGCGCGGCGGTAAAGACGCCAACGACGACAAGCGACAAGGAGCTCCGCAGCAATTCAACCAAGCGGTGCCCGAGCATCTAGGGACTACGGCGATGCTACCTGAGTGACGCGGAGGTGCAGAGGACGATCGAGCGACTCCGCGACGAAGCTCGCGCGGCAACAATGGCGTAACGAGGGGAAGATCACCGAGCCAAAACAAGGAGCCAGCGTGATCAAGATAGGTCGATAACACCCACCGATGCCACCGAAAAGAGGAATTGAAGAGAAAGGCCTCACCGCACCGAGACGAAAGAGAGCGCCGCGGCGATTTGGGGAAATCTAAATCCGGTGCTCCGCTGAAGCAACTCTGAAATGGAGCAGATGTTAAGCACCACCGAGGTGAGGGGAAACAACAGGAGCAAGGAGGGAGCCAGGGAACCACTAGAGCACTGGGTTCACCGAGAAGCTCCGCGGGCAACAATGGCGGCGAGGAGATTTCGAGCGCCGGGAGCTCCACAAGGACGAGAGGTGCACGGGAGAGCTCAAGGGGTGTGTAAAGGAGGGTAAAGGAGGACAATGGGGCTTAAGTAGGCCCGAGGAGCGAGGATGGCACCGTTGGTCGCTCGGGTTCCGCTGCCCGCTGCGGTCGCCGTGAGCGACGGGAGCGCTTGACACGACGACTAAACGGGCGTGGAGGACGGCATTTAATGCGCTGCAGGAGCCGCTGACGAAGACGGAGGTGACAGGCATGCGCATCCACGCCGCCCGCCATGGCGCAGCGCCACGCGAGCGAGAGGAGGACGACGATGGCCAGCCGTCCGATTTGCATCCAAGGGCTAGCGCGCGATCGCGTTGAAACGGCATCGGGCGAACGTCGACCGCCCGATTGAAATCCAACGGCTGAGAATCAGAGGGCAACCGGAGTTGTCCGAATGCTTACACGAAGGAGAGCCGTTCGATGGAGATCTAACGGCTGATGACGCGCGCGCTCGCTCGCCCGCGCCGGGTGCGATTAGTTGACTCGGCCGAGTCAGTTGGCTCGAGCCCGAGTCCGATTCACACCCGAGGAACAGTGCAAACCAGTTAGGGTTTGATTTTTGAACTGAAACTTTGGGGATTTAATTGAGGCATCAAATCAACTCCAAAATTTATGAAATTTTAACTGGAGCTTCCTGACCTTAGGGTTAACCTTCCATAAAATTTCCAGAGATTTTTGTGCACTGGAATTTTCTCAAAAATTTCCAGAAGGTAAAAGAGGTTTGACTGTTTGACTTGCCTCTAAAATATTTCAAATAATTTCAAAAATTATGAAATAATTCAGAGGGGTCACAAGGCAACCTTAGAACCCAGGAAAATTATTTCCAAGGGTTTGACACAAGATTTCACCCAGAAGGTCTTGACTTGAGATAAATGAGGATTTTGATTTTGAATTTCCCAAAATTCCTTTACAAGAATTTCAGAAAAGTTTCAAGAGTAAAAGGATGAAGGAAAGTTTTAATTTACCTCATTTTATTACATTTGAAACACAAGCCAAAATGGGGATGTTACAAACCTCCCCTTACAAAAATCTCGTCCCAGATTTGGTTCACTCGGAAAGAAAGAGGGTAGTGCACACGAGACGATCTTCTCGCTCCCAAGTAGCCTCATCCTCGAATGGTTTGACCACCGAACTTTGTGGAACTTAATGGTCTTATTCCTTGTTCTTCGCTCACCTCCTCGAGTATGCGAACAGGGTGCTCATGATAGGTCAAATTTTCCCGAACATCAAGAGTTTCCAACGGAGCTTCCTCTGTTGGAACACTGAGGCACTTCTTTAGCTGGGACACATGGAAAACATCATGTACCCCCGCAAGTGCAGCAGTCAACTCCAACTTGTAGGCGACAGCTCCTTTCTTCTCGATAATACGGTAGGGACCGACATATCGAGGAGCTAACTTGCCCTTGACACCAAAACGTGGTGACCTTTCGAGGAGAAACCTTGAGGTAAACGGTCATTGGGCTCAAAGCTCAACTCACGACGACGGCGATCCGCATAGCTCTTTTGCCCGGATTGAGTCAGGCGTAGCGATCACGAATGAGCTGGACTTGACCCTCGGCCTCATTAATCGAGTCCGGGCCAAAGAAAGGTCTCTCACCGGTCTCAGACCAGTTCAACGGGGTACTACACTTTCTCCCGTATAAGGCCTCGAATGGTGCCATGCCGAGACCGGCTTGAAACCGTTGTTGTAAGAAAACTCGCGAATGGCAAGCACTTCTCCCAATGCTTCCCAAAGGAAAGGACACAAGCTCAAGCATGTCCTCCAAAACTTGGTTGACCTCTCGGTCCACCATCCGCTTTGGGGTGATATGTCAGGCTTTGAAGAAAGACGAGTTCCCATAGCTTCTTGCAAGCTATGCGAATCGAAGTGAAGATGGAACCACGATCGAAATGATCGTTTTCGCACCCCATGCAAGCTCACTATCCGGTGATATAGAGCTCGCAAGGTGACTCGTACGAATCTTGGTCTTGACCGAAGAAAATGCGCCACTTTCGTCAACCGATCAATGATAACCCAAATGGCATCATTGCCCTCGGTGACTGGTAGGCCGCTGATAAAATCCATCCGACCAATCCCACTTCCACTCCGAATGGGCAAGGGCTGAAGCAATCCACCGACGCCGATGCTCGGCCTTGACACGACGACACACGCCGCTTCTAAGAACGAACCTTGTGATCTCCCTCTTCATTCGGGTCCACCAAAATCTCTCGCGAAGATCCCGTACATCTTCGTGGCCCGGATGAATAGATAACGGAGAATCTTGGGCTTCATGAGGATCAAATCCCGCAACTCCATGTCCTTTGGAACCACGAGGCGCTGTGCGAACCTCACGACACCAAGCTCATCTACGGAGAAGCACTTGGTCGTTCCATTCTTGACATTTTCCTTGATGCGGTTCACTCCAACATCCGATCGCTTTGAGCGCACTGATCCGATCCACCAAGGTTGGTCAGTACAACCAAGGCGTGAGGGCACCATGCTCAACCAAACCCAAGTTGAGACGCTGGAACTCCTCCAAAAGAGTGGGCTGAGGCTCCTTGAGCAGCAATGCATTGCAATGCGCTTTACGACTAAGCGCATCCGCAACTACATTGGCTTTGCCCGGATGGTAGTGAATACCCATGTCATAGTCCTGATCAACTCCAACCATCTCCTTTGCCCGAGGTTCAGATCTGGTTGGGTGAACAAATACTTTAGGCTTTTGTGATCCGAATACACTTCACAACGATTACCGATCGTAATGTCGCCAAATCTTAAGTGCATGGATCACAGCACCAACTCCAAGTCATGGGTAGGATAGTTGAGTTCATGAGGTCTCAATTGCCTTGATGCATAGGCCACTACCTTGCCTTCTTGCATAAGGACACAACCGAGGCCTCGACGAGAAGCGCCACAAAAGATATCGGCCGACGGACATCGTGAGAACAAGAACGGGACCGTGGTCAATCGCTTAAGCGCTTGAAACTTTCTCGCAATCAGCGGACCACGAGAACTTCTTGTCCTTCTTGAGCAACTCCGTCATCGGGCCGCTATCTTGGAGAAGTTCTCGATAAAGCGGCGATAGTATCCCGCTAAACCAAGAAAACTCCGAACTTCGCGACCAAGTGGGTCGACTCGAGAAAGCACGTCGCCGATCTTGCTAGGATCCACGCCTACGCCTCCGCCGAAAGAATATGGCCTAAGAAGGCTACTTCCTTCAACGAACGCGCACTTGCTGAACTCGCATACAAATTTGTGCTCGCGGCTTACCCAACACAAGCCTCAAATGCTCTGGTGTGTTCCTCATCGCTCTTGGAGTAGATAAGGATATCATCGATGAAGACCACAACGAACCTGTCCAAATACTCCATGAACATCGAATTCATGAGGTTCATGAACAAGGCCGAGCATTGGTTAAGCGAATGACATGACGGTATACTCGCACAAGCCATAACGAGTAGAAAAAGCCGCTTTGAATATCCTCCGGCCGAATCCGAACTCGATGATATCCCACTCGATCAATCTTGGAGAAAACTCGAGCTCGATTAATTGATAGAAGAGATCATCGATACGGGGCAAAGGGTACTTGTTCTTTACCGTTACTTCATTAAGTGGACGGTAATCAACGCACATGCGCAGCTGCCTTGTCCTTTTCGGGACAAAGATTGCCGAGCATCCCGAGGAGATGAGCTAGGGCGATGAAACCCTTCTCTGAAGCTCACCCACCGCTTCTTCAACTCCACCAACTCAATTGGGTCCATCCGGTAAGGCCTCTTCGAGATCGGGCGGCACCGAACCAACTCAATGACAAACTCGAGGTCTCGAACCGTGGCATCCTCGGAAGGTCGTCGGGAAGACATCAACAAAGTCACATACCACCGGGACTTCACTAATATCTAGAGTCGGCTTCGCTTCAAGCGCGAAGAGATGCGACCTCGCAGCTTTGAAAGCGAACCTCGCCGCCGTAAGGATCGTAAGGTAGATGAGCCTCTAGCGCAATCAATTTGTCCCATGTGCCGAGACAACCAATCCATGCCTAGGATTACATCTAAGCTCGCCGATCGAAGGAGGATAAGGTTTGCCAAGAATCCACCCTTCTATCTCAACAGGACATCCCTACACTCGCACTCGGCTCTCATCTCCGAACCGGAGAGCGAATGAGCAGCTGGACCAACAATGGAGTAAAAAGAAGACCTCCCACAAAGAAGAAAAGACTCGTAAACAAACGAATGAGATGCGCTCAATCAAACAAAATCAGAAAGGGGAAAGAGTTAACCGAAGGGTACCCAACACGACGCCGGGTGCCTCTGTGCCTCCTCCGCGAGATGAGGTTGACGCGCCACTACCCACGCCTTGGGTAGCGGGGACAACCTTCTCGATCCGGGAGGACCACCTCCCCGCCCGCCCTCTATTAGGACGAGGCCGCTCCATCTGTTAGGGCAACTATTGGCATAATGCCCCTTCGTTTGCATGAAAAGCAAGTGACCCCGGCACTGGATTGCGGGGCCACCTGCTGGTTCGCAGCGCACGTGGATCGGGCACGACCGCGGAGGGCGAGGAGCCGGTGCCGTGGCCTCGGTGGTAGTGAAGCTACGAACGGGCCCTCGGGTAGGCCCGACACGGGACGAGAGAGGCCGGCTGTGCAGGACACGGGCCGCCTCCCACTTGCGCTATGCGGGACTCGCCAGCCGCCTTCGCCTTGTGCTCAGCAACAATGGCCTTGTCCACCAAGGCCCGAAAGTCAACAAAGTCCACAATGGAGAGCCTGCCTTGCAGCTCCTCGCACAAACCCTCCATGAACTTCTCCCGCTTGGCCTCATCGGGGCCACCTCGGATGGAGCATAACGAGCCAAGTGGTTGAACTCGCATGTACTCCATCACCGACTTACGCCTTGCTTGAGCGCGAAACTCCTTCTTCACTTCATCAAGCCGGCAGGATGTGAGCTCGACTAACGCCGTCCGAATTCATCCCAAGAGACAAGTGTGGCCGACGGCCGCATGGCCAAGAAGTTCTCCCACCAGAGAGTGCCGCCTCGCACCGGTGATGGGAGGCAAAGAGTGCCTTGTCCCGGTCCAGCATCGAGCAACGCCGAGCTTACGCCAACTCCGACGCAGCCAGTCATTCAGATCCAACGGGTCCTCGGACACGAGAACGTGGGGCCGAGTGCGAAGAAACTCACCAAACCCCACGAGATCGATATCCGCCCCGCCCGGATCCCGAGGCACCGGTCGATGGAGGTGTTGCGCGCAATAACATCCAGCAGGACCTCCGTCCTCTGAACGGTTGCGCTGATCCGAAGAAGAAGGACTCACGGCTATGGTCGGAGGAGGCGGAGCTCCTCATCCAAACCAGTCACGACCACGGCCGCTACGAGTACCTCCACCATCTCGGTTCAAGAAACTTAGGTTAGAAACCAAAGCACTAATACTAGAAGTTCTGAAGCGAAAAAGCTAACGATTAAGGGAATGAGACATCACCCTAACCGAAAGCCAAAAACAGCAAGGAAACTCCAAACCAAGCTCAACTTCTCAATGCCATTAACCCGTATTGAATGAACGAGTAATAGTGTGAGAAGATAAAAATTTCAGCACACCACAACAAGTCTAACACTACTAAAGATCAAGGTTAAGGCGACAAAATTAGCGTTAGGTACTTAGCTAACTAGTATCACATCCTACCCTTTTATTCCCACAATTTTTAGTTGATTATCCTCTCATTTTCTACCCTATTTAGAAACCTTTGAGCCTGCTGTCCGGAAACTGAATGATCGCTGTCCAGATTTTGCATCCAAGCCTCCTAATTGAAATCTTCAACTTCGGGAGCTTCAAAACCTTGTAGAGAACAGCTAACACTTCAATTTGCCAAACTCATTGGTTCCCAAAACCCAATTTAAACTGTACAACTACTTTTTTGAGAGAAGGAAAGGAGAACAACTTTTAAAACTCAAATTAGAGCAAGATGAGATAGAAAGCTAAGATAGGTAAGGAATAAAATCTGAGAACTTACTTAAGCTTTCATAAATCATTTGATACTTTGAAATTAAGGTTTTCAAAATATCCTAAGGACGACCAAGCTTGGGTTACTACGGTCGGAATGGCTCGATACCAACTTTGTAGGGACCCGGTTTATTCGGCTTGTACTGCTTAACCATCCACTTGGTCCTAACAAAGACAAATCAAATAAACTAAGCTCGAGATATGTATACTTCCCAGAATTGTAGTATACACACCCCGTTACAAAATCATGCATCGATTCCATTCATACACATAGAGCCGAAGCAAAAGCAACAACTGAAAGACATAGATAATATAAAGAGAGTTATTACAAAAGAGAGGCCGACCGGCCCAAAAGTCATACAAATAAGTAAATATACAGCGGAAGCAAAATGGCCATAAGATGGCGATAAACAAAAGCCAATCGGTGTGCCTTTACCCACAAGGCAACCGACCGGACCGCCAAGCTAATCGTCCCAAACAGCACAAGAACACAGCTCACAAAAGTGAGGCCCTTGGGGCTCACCTTCTTCCTCTGCAACAATTAATATTAAGCAAAGCAGATGAGTACAAAACTTGTTTTTGTACTCGCAAGACTGACGTGTGAGATAATTAACTACATGCAAGCTTTATTTAAGTGGATGAGGCTCTGGACTTATTTTCAAAGATAAAGCAAGTTTTCATTTGCAATAAGGTAATAGATTCAAAGCAAGCTTGCAATTAACTTTTATTGTTCAAATAAAAGAGAGACAATTATAACAATAGATAAATGACAACACCAACCTAGAAGTGACTAACCCATAGTCACCACAACAATAGCATGAAGTACCCTTCATACCACCCATGTCAAGTTTAAGTTTTTAAAAGGTTGTAGTCTAGTTCTTGTGGAAATAACCAAGCGTGTCCATAACCTAGGGCGAGGCTATTCGAATAGTTTTAACCTGCAGGGGTGTACCAATGTACCCACACGATAGACCGCCTTTCCACCACCACGGTTAGCACACTTCCTTTGGTATGCGAGCATGGCTAAGTCTAACAAGACGCTTTCCAATGGACGATGCTAATTAAGAGCCGCAACCCACGGAGAAAGACACATTAGACAGCCTAACCGCCTGCTAATGCTCCCCTCAATACCACAACACACACACACAAGAACACACCCACCAACCAGCTCCTAATTAACACCTCCCAAAGTACTTAGTCAAGAGAGGTTCCATATCCCCTCGTGTGGTTAGCACGCACAATTGCTTGGATCAATGGCACAAGTAACTCGGTCCTTAGGGACTTAGGCACCATTCCAATCACACCCAACAGATCACCCAACATACCATTGTGCCCAAGCCAAGATATAATTTTGTTTTCAGCTTTTGATTTGCAAAATGGTAAAACACAAGGGTTGGACATAATGGAATAATAATAGCATTTGTGTGATCAAGATCACCGACTAAGTCGATGATCGCCCAATACTACCGATATCTAGGCATGGCTAAGCAATATTTATTCGAATCTACTAAGTGACTAGAGCTCATCCAACGAACTCTAATCACAAAGAAATAACCTAGGCTCGTAGTAGAGGATAAACATTTACCTACAGATTATGCAACTAGAGGATTAACTAATCAATTTAACAACAAAATAGCAATGCATGCATAGAAGTTAAACAAAATATTAGACTTTAAAAGTAATGGGATCAATGGGAAATGATCAAACTACTTGCCTGCTTGTTGTTGCTCAAATTGTTGCGGAGGGTCGTTCTCGGGGTTACCGCAAATGTCGAAGCCTAAGCGAAAGAGCGAAAACAACCAATAAGACGAGCAACACTTTAACGAAAGAGCAAGCAAAAATTATCCAAATGCGACGAAATTTATACACAAGGTAAAATACTAATATACCTAGACATAGGAACTAGAAAAACCCAATTTGGATTTGTGGTGCAAAAGATATTCCTTAAAAACCTATTTTCGGTCATAATTAGGTACTGTAGCAAAAATATTTTCTAGAAAGATTTTGAAGCTGAAACTTTTATGGTAGCTACCTACTGGTATAGTGATAAGCCATATAAAATTTCAGGTCATTTGGAGTTACACTGAAAAAGTTATGATTTGTCTAAATTATTTAGGGTATTAAACTAAAATATGATCCTTATGATTTTTAAAAACAGTAAAATTTGTGAAACCAATTCAAATACACTATCAGTGGAAGCTAATCCAATTGGATTCATACAAAAACAAGCTATAGATAAAAAGATATGCATTTTACAATTTTGCTAAAAGTTCTGAAAAACAGTATTAAGTTCACTTGTTTACTATTTTTGAAAAAGGTTTTCCAGGTTGGATCATGGTCTACAATTATTTTTCTAATTAAGTTCAAGGTATAAGGAAACTAACAAAATTGGAATCATCTAATTTGGATCTATAGTTGCAGAGATACAAAAATGACAAGACCCTAAAGTTCTTCAGTTTTTGGACTTAGCATTTTCGGGATTTTCCTAACACCCGAGACGTGGGCGATTGAGAGCCGTCGATCTTAGATCCAACGGACGACATTGAACCAGACCAAAACACTCCTCGCGCGCGAACGGAGGGCCGACGTGGAGGCTCCGAGGTCGTTGATCTCGGATCCAACGGCCGAAGACCACCACGCCGCTCCGCAACGTTGTCGTCCGACAACGCGCCAAGGCTTCGCAGCAAAACGCCGCGACCAAAGGCACGCGGCGCGAGAGAATGCGAGAAATGGGTGCGCACAGCATTGCGCACCTTCCGGTACCACCCACACCGACGGTGGTGGACGAGAGAGCGCGCGCACGACGAGGCGCGCGCGGTAAAGACGGCAACGACGACAAGCGACAAGGAGCTCGCAGCGGCTTCAACCAAGCGGTGCCCGAGCATCTAGGGACTACGGCGATGCTACCCGAGTGACGCGAGGTGCAGAGGACGACTAAGCGACTCCGCACGAAGCTCATGGCGACAACAATGGCGGCAACGAGGGGAAGATCACCTGAGCCAAAACAAGGAGCCCGCGTGATCAAGATAGGTCGCATAACACCCACTGATGCCACCAGAAAGAGGAATTGAAGAGAGAAGGCCTCACCGGCACTGGAGACGAAAAGAGGCGCTCGCGGCCGATTTGGGGGAAATCCAAAATCCCGGTGCTCCCGTTGAAGCAACCTGAAATGGAGCGGTTGTTAAGCACCACCGAGGTGAGGGGAAACAACAAGAGCAAGGAGGGAGCCAGGGAACCACTAGAGCACTGGGTTCACCGAGAAGCTCCGCGGGCAACATTGGCGGCGAGGAGATTTCGAGCGCTCGGGAGCTCCACAAGGGCAGAGGGTGCACGGGAGAGCTCAAGGGGTGTGTAAAGGAGGGTAAAGGAGGACAATGGGGGCTTAAGTAGGCCTGAGGAGCGAGGATGGCACCGTTGGCCGCCTCGGAGTTCCCGCTGCCGCGGTCGCCGTGAGCGACGGAGCGATTGAGACGACGACTAAACGGGCGGTGGAGGACGGGCATTTAATGCGCTGCAGGAGCCGTTGACGAAGACGGAGGTGACAGGCATGCGCACCACGCCGGCTCCGCCATGGCGCGCGCGCGGCGAAGGAGGACGACGATGGCCACCGTCCGATTGCATCCAAGGGCTAGCGCGATCGCGTTGAAACGGCATCGGCGAACGCCGACCGCCGATTGAAATCCAACGGTGAGAATCGGAGGGCAACCGAGTTGTCCGAATGCTTACGAAGGAGAGCCGTTCGATGGAGATCTAACGGCCGATGACGCGCGCGCTTCGCCGCGCGCCGGTGCGATTAGTTGACTTCGGCGAGTCGGTTGGCTCGAGCCCGAGTACGATTCGCACTCGAGAGAAACAAAGCAAACCGTTAGGGTTTGATTTTGAATTGAAACTTTGGGGATTTAATTGAGGCATCAAATCAACTTCAAAATTTATGAAATTTTAACTGGAGCTTCCTGACCTTAGGGTTAACCTTCCACAAAATTTCCAGAGATTTTTGTGCACTGGAATTTTCTCAAAAATTTCCAGAAGGTTAAAACAGAGGTTTGACCAAGGTTTGACTTGCCTCTAAAATATTTCAAATAATTTCCAAAAATTATGAAATAATTCAGAGGGTTCACAAGGCAACCTTAGAACCCAGGAAAATTATTTCCAAGGGTTTGACACAAGATTTCACCCAGAAGGTCTTGACTTGAGATAAATGAGGATTTTGATTTTGAATTTCCCAAAATTCCTTTACAAGAATTTCAGAAAAGTTTCAAGAGTAAAAGGATGAAGGAAAAGTTTTAATTTACCCTCATTTTATTACATTTGAAACACAAGCCAAAATGGGGATGTTACACAACTCCGGATTCCCTTTCCATCTGCGCCGTCCATTCTTGATCCTACCGCGCTGCCCTTTTCTTTTGAAATTAAAGGCGCGCGGCTATCTTGAGCCCTTAGATCTAGATCCTACGGTGCGCCTCTTTGACCGTGGGCTCTTAAAGCCCAAATTTAGTGGGCCGTTGGATTTTAATCGTAGGGTCCAGATTTGTGTATGCAATCGGACCATCCGGTTCTTTGTTCCATCTCGACCGTAGGAATACAATCTAACGGTGCCGCGTCATCGCATCAAAAAGGGTGACGTGTATTCTTTTATTTGACCGTTGGATTTCAATCCAACGCCCCTATTTGAACTTAAAACTCCGAAAGCCCGTAGAGCTCTTTTTAATCTCCGCCGTTCGTTTCAGATCGTGCGACTCATATTTAAAGATACCGATTAAAGTCTTTTAACCTCTCTATTTATCACAAACACCATTTCTAATCGAACAGGTGATGTTCTTTGAGGCTTTAGGAAGCCTGCATTGTGGATCGCCAATGACCCACATGTCGATGATTCTTATCATCTTCCTTGTCTCTCTGCACGCAGCTCTCTCTGTAAACAGAGGAGAGGATTTATCCCAAAGTTTATGCAACTAATTTTTGGGATAATTAGCCCTAAATGGACACCTCATCAACTCTAGACCTTTCCATCTTGCCCTGTAGCTCAACCTCTATATATATAAACCCTAGCTTTTGTTACCATTGTTGACCATCAAGTTTATCCTCCATTGTTGTCCAAAGGAGTTTCTTGCCCTTGTCCATTGCTTATCCATCTTAAGCAATTGGTTTCACCTTGCACTAAGGTTTTGACCTCTTTTGTAGGTTAAACCAGAAGGTTATCTCTCTGCTGAGCAAAATCGACTTTCTCAACTTTTGGTGTCTTTCCTTTACTGGTAAGCTAAAACCCTAGTTTTTTACATCTTGAGCATCTTAAGGACCTTAGAAGTTCCTGTAAATCATTCTTTTGAAGATCAGTAGTTTTACCTTACTGTAAACTGAAAAGTTATTACTCTAACTTTTCGGCCTTTCATGTCATTTTCAAGAATTAGGGTTCCTCCTGTCAACTTATCATCTTATTTAAGTTTCAACCGAACCCTAGTAGCATAACAAGTTAATCTTTCAATTCTTGTCATCATCTATTTTGCCTCATAGCAAAGATATGTCTCTGTTCTCTTTTGTCGGCTCAACCGACAAAGATAGGTTTCTTTTTAGTTGGTGTAACCTAATCGATTAGGGTTAGAATAGGGTTAGCTTGTGATATTAATTACCCTAAAAGATCATGCTAAGTTTCATTTCTGAACCTTTCCTTGATCTATCTCCATTTTTCCAAAATCTGCTATCTATCCTGTTTCTGCTCTTTTCAAAATATGAAAACTGAAACTTTGAACTAAGCCTTAGTTTCTGCCATTTGAAAACAGTAGGTTATAATATGGGTTATTCTCACTATTATGGGTAGTTATGGCTTAAGCATATTGTCAATCATGCATTTCCAGATTGATCATGCATATTTCTTCCATTTTGTGCTTATTGTCGATTTTGGCATTTATTGGATCTTATTGCTTCTTTTAGAATCTGGTTTTCTGAAGTGGGTGAATTTATTTCAACATCCCGAGCACAATGTAGTATACTATTATCAAGGCAAGCTTCCTCTCTGCACCATATTGATCCCAAATTTTGTACAATAGCTTTTACAAATCCAGTGATATCTGTGCATGCTATTTTTCTGAAAATACAAAAATATGATCTGTAGTAGCTAGCTATAACCTAACACAGTGGATTACCTTAATTATAATCATACACTTAACCCTAGCTCGATCGTATACTATAACCTGTATTTTCAGATTTGGCTTAGACATGCAGTCTAGAGATTTTAGAGTTTGACAAGAATATCTTGTCAAACATGGGAATCACAAATGGCTTTCAGATATTTGAAACTCTTTGTCCAGTTTACTTGTTTCAGAAATGAGTTTTATATTTAAATTGATCTGGACAAGAGGAAGCTAGTGATGGTGATTTTGTGCACGAGATTGGGAATTGTGGTGAACTTGTCCGGGTTAATTAAGGACCGAACTCTGATTATTCAATTCAAGTCCCCCACGTACTTCCACATGCAGTGTATGGGCGCTGTTTGGTTAAGTAAAATGTTAAGGCTATTGGGTTGGAAACAGAAAGTAAGAATATGTGTATTGACCTTGTATGGCATAGATGCTTAGGTCCGATGACCGTTGTATGCCATGTGAGCTTGTATGTCGATGATCGATGTTCTTAGAAGGGTGAGGGCGTATATGTGCTCCGTAGCATATACGTACCTTAATGGTGCCGATTGCATCCTAATATGGGTAGTGAGCCCGATTCGCATTAAATTGTTTGGATCAAGATTATCGACGCAACATGTGTGCCCAGTTAGCGGATGCTATCGATCGTTGTTTAAGCGAGATCGGTTCACACATGGGGTCCAACTCAATAGTGTTAGCTTGTTGAAAATACCAAATCTTAGTTTCCGATTCGGCATACCAAAGGAAGTATGTCATCATTCGGAGGCATCCGAAGGCAACGGGCTAGCTAAGTCATGTGGGTAAAGATGTACACCTGCGGGGTATAAAGCTGTTCGAATAGCGTGTCCACGGTCATGGACGATAACTTGAATTGATGTCACTGTATAGAAGTTTTGATTTACAAACTGGTTTGGTTTGACTTTGCATGAGGATTCATGCAATCGCATCGCTTACATTTAATGTCTTTACTTACTGCTCGGTCCAACTTTGATTTATTAAATTGCTTTATCAAAATTTAGCATTTGTAGGTTAAGATGTATCGCTTTATGCAAACTCAACCTTTATACCATCTGTTGTAACCTTATGCATATATAAATTCTACTCCTTTGCATAGGCTCTAATAACCACTTTCTTTTATTAGTTTGTGTAAGACTTGCTGAGTACCTTCCGTACTCAAGGTGCTATAACCTATTGTTGCAGTGAGGATGGTTATCTTTATGAAGCACCGTTAGCGCCGATCGGTGACGCTAACGAGTAAAGCTACTTCTTTCCTCCACGCAATTGCTTGCGGGTGGATGAGGCCATTGGTGGACTTTGATCTTTTATTTTGCTTCCGCTGTTGAACTTGTTGTAGTGACCAAGTCACTCTATAATGTAGTACTAAAACCGCAAGTTGTAAACTTATGTTTAATTATATCAATGTATGACTTGTATGTATTTGATGCAATGTTGTTGAAGGATATATATGCAATGGTCGTTGATCACAGGAACCATTGCGAGATATATATATCCGAATCACTTTATTGAATTGTCACTTGTTAAATTTATATCTTTAGCATGATCTTTAATAAAGGGACAGATCTTGTTCCTTCATTAATAATTGTGCTACTGAGATGAATTTAATTAGTGCATTTCCAATAACCCGGCGCCCACAAAGACAGGCCGACAGCGGGCCCAAGGCGTCGGCGACTCACGGCTACGGGCAACGCAAATGGCTACGTGGCTCAAAGCGGACGGTTAGATCGGGATCGAAGGGAGGAGATCTAGCGCTGTTTTGAACTAGCCAACGATAGCGAGATCCGGATCGTTGAACCTTGATCCGACGATTGCATGCGAAGGTGCAACTAGTGGGCTCGACCGAGTCATGTGGCCGAGTCGGACTCGAGTCGCTCCAACAGTGCTCGAGTCTGAGTTTAGATTTGACTGAGATTTAAATTGTTTTTCCCACTTGACCAGGGGCTTAAAAATAGAAATAAATTTCCTAAAATCATGAAATAATTTGTGGGGTTTCCTGGGATAACCTAGTTTCCATACAAATTATTGAACCCTACTGTTCATGATACATTTTGTAGTTTATAAATTCAAACTTAGGCTAGGTCTTTTAATGGCGTTTGAATTTTTATAGGGTTCAAACCAGTCCCAAAAATTTTGGAAAAATTATATTTATTCATGAAAACTAATGTAGTATTTAATTAAATTGGTTTCAGATGATGATAACAACTTTTTAACACTGATTCGAATTGAAATGTGAATTTTGATGTGTATGTTCACCTCAAATTAGATTTTCCAAGTTCAATATATTATGGAAATGTTTTGAAACCAATAATGCATGCTAATGAAATACATATTAATCCATTTTAATTGTTGGGGCTGTGACAGACGGATGGCTAGTTTGAGCACAGAATTTAGACACTTGAGGACATGCTTAGGTCCTTTGTCATGTCTTGGAAAGGAAGTTGGGAGGATCACCTAGCACTAGCAGAGTCTGCCTACAACAACAGTTACCATGCTAGTATTCGAGCTGCACCGTTTGGGGTTTTGTATGGGCAAAGGTGTAGATCTCCGTTGTGCTGGGATGCGGTTGGAGAGCGGGCAGTTTTGGGTCCCAATTGGGTTCAATAGACTGTGGTCAGAGTGGTAGAGATTAGGAAAAATCTGCTAGCTGCTTAGAGCCGACAGAAGAGTTATGCTGATGTGAGGAGGCGAGATTTGGAATGAAGTGACGATGCGGGTGGAGATGCTTTAACGGCAACAAACTTCGGTGACTATGACCTTCAACAGCGGCGGCATCCTTAACGCAATCTGGCAAAATAGAAGCGATATCGACAGCAACTTCTTAGGGCTTCGGACGAGGGAAACGATGCGAAAATTTTGATGCGAGAGGCACACTTTTATAGGCTCGAGAAGGGAGGATTCGCACAGAGCACGGTAGTGACAACGTGCGCCTTTGGGACTTTGAGTCGGAGACGGGACGAAGTAGCTGACGTGCCAAAGGACCCACTCGGTAGTGAGAAGAAGAAAGGAGGGCTTGTGCGCAAAGGAAAAAGGAAAAAGCGGGTCAAGCGGCTAGGCGCAAAAAAATGGGTTGGGCACAAAGGAAAAAGGAAAAAGGCTGAAGAAAGAAATTCAGTCCAAAAGGAAAATCTGGAAAAAGGAAATTTTTGAATTTAGGAAAATAGATTAAAGAGAATCAAGCTCAAAGAAATAGCAAATAAATCCCAAAAATTCCTACAAAATTTTAGAAAATTCTCTAGAACACAAGGAACCCAAATAAAACAACTTTTAATTTAACTAAAGTTTATGTTATTCACATTAAATCTTTTTTTATTTATGAAAAATTCCAATTAAGCTTTAATTAAGCAAGAAAATCAAGTGGTTATTTTTTATTTTAAAGTTTTCAAAAACAAACCAAAATTTGGGATGTTACATAGCCCAACGACGGTGAAACCTTAGTGGGATGGGTTGCGTTGGGGTGGTGCATTGTGAAGGCATTCTGATGATTTTATTAGTCTCACGTCTACGGTAGCATGTTGACATTATAAGATTGTCGTCTCTTATGGGTAAAGTTGTGTGACCTCTACAAAGCGAAAAACTATTCGAATAGTGTAACATCACTATTTTTGCTTCTTTTAAAATTTTAAAAATTTAAAGGAATCATTTGAATTTTATTCAATTATCTAAAAGATTAATTTGAATTTTCAGACATGAAAATAATTTAATATGAATAAATCAAACTTCAATTAAATTTAAAACAGGTTTATTTGAGTTCCTTTAGTTCCAAGGTATTTTATGGTATTTTCTTGGATTTTTCCATGTTCATTTGCTATTTATTTGAGCTCTTTTTGTATTTTCTAAAATTCAGAAATCCTCTATAATCCTCAAATCCCTCAAGGGCTAAATTCCTTTCTACCTCGCCCCCATTTTTTGTTTTTCCAGCCAAGCCTGCTTCTCCCTCTCCTTTTCTTTATCCTTAATTTATTAAAGCTTTTCCAAAATATCTAGCAATTAAAATTTATTTATGTTCGAAAAGAAAAACTAAATTTGTGTTGTGAATATTTTATTTAACCTTAAATATGCTATTTAACTACTCTAAAATTTTATATAATTTTTAGAGCTATCTTGCTATTTGTTTTAGTTTAAAACTTTTTTTAGCATTTTAAAACTAATTACTGTGTAAACATGGAAAAAAAATATTTTGTTCTTATTGTTTTATTTGAACATAAAATATTGTATTTGGAATCTGAGATTTTTCTTAGATTTTTTCGAGTTTATCTATTATTTTTCGAGTTACTTTATTCTTTCTAGGAATTTTCAAAACAAAAACAACTATTTTTGGATTAATTAATTATTTTTTAAAAACAAAACACTGTTCAAATTCCTAGGACCGAACCCAATTCAACCAGGCCCGCCTGTTGGCCTCTCGCACCTGTAATAGGTGCATTTATACCCATCGGCTGTTTGCTCCTGTCACGCAACCGAACAGTCGCATTATCTCCGATGAGTAATTTCGGTGATCAATTCCGATTGTTCCGTTGCTCCTTTTTCGCTATAAATTGGACCAAATATTCCTCATTCTATTCCCCACAAAAGTCATCTCTCAGTTTTGGCCAAATCCCTCTAGAGCATTCTAAAATCCCAATTTTGTGAGTTTCAAAATCTTTTGAGTTTGAGTAGTTTAGTCCCTTGGAAAAATTCACAAATTTTATTTGAATTTAATAAAGCTTAAATGGGACCTTCAAGTTGTAACACCCCGGCCCAACACGGAGCCCAGAATGCCACTAACTACACTAACTATCAATTTTAACATCATTTTATAATAATCTACATCAAGCATCTCAATAATAAAACTCATCCACGGGTCACATTGAAACAAATATAATGATATAACAATCATAGAGAAATAATCTCTAGAAAGCATAGCAAGATAATAATCGAAAAACAATGCAAAACCAATCGGATAAAATCTATTGAATGAATAATGAACTCTAACTTATCATCTAAGGTTATTCAATACCATCATGTCCTAAATATAAATCATCGTGCTATAATCAAAGTTTCCCATGTCCAATGAATCAAATGATTGGGTGTAGGTTGTGATTCCAAGTGTGCTAGTCCTTCCCGAGTGAAATGTCATCAACGGTCACCTAAAAACAACAGTAGAGCAAGAATGAGTCCAAGACTCAGCAAATACAGAACAAAGCCATAAACAACAGTTTGCCAACCATAATCAAGGCTATCATCATCATCTATCTATTTAATGTCATTCTCATACTCAAGTGAACAAGCCATATTTCGTATAGGTAAAGTTGCACAATTTAACAATTTACTCATATATGCGAATGCACCATTATGCTCATGCTCATATGCATCTCATCAGCTGATACCGGTATAGAGGAGTGTTCACTCGTCGATGAACCACTCTATCCTTCACTTTCGTGAAGTCCCCACCAAAGTAAGATTTTATCTAGAGCACTCCGGACTAGTCATGTAACTTTCTCACCGACCTCACCGGATTAGTTACATGACTTTCTCACCGACCTGGCTCGTGCAACTCCTGTCATGAGGAATGTAAATGATGCAACATATTTAATTATTCATCAACATAATCCATCTCATTAACTCAATATCTCAATATCATTAATGACATATCATAATCTCATTCACTTAATGTCATCAATATCATGTATAAGAATAAGCTTGACGGGAGCATAATAAATAGTATGATAAGTAATATCAATGATAATAGTGAACAACTCGTTATTCACCACTCTACCATGTACTTGCCTCTTAGCCCTTCGAAGCCGGATGACGAAATTGTGGCACGGCACATGAGGCACAGTTCCTAAACAAGCAAGTAAAACACACACTCAAAAACATCATCAAAATCACATCGTCACAGCACCAGCCCGTCACACTAAGCAACCTCACGTGTTTACGCCAAACCGACCAAACAAACCAAAATCTACCGAATGCACTACCTGATGTCCTAGTAGTAAAAAAATACTCTAACTTATTCACCCGAAATCGAAATCTAGCAAACCAATACTTTCTGGAACCCTTAAGACGATATCTACACGTTTCATGTAGAGCAAATACACTAATTACCTCATTTACTATTTTTAATCTACATATTAAAACGTACTGCCCTAAACACTATAGTTCCTCCGGACAGCAGGCTTACAAAATTCATAACTTGAAATTTAATCATCCGATTGACATGATTAAATATTCTACAGAAAGATATCTAAATTATCTACAACTCTTTAGTAGATGAAATTCTCAAATTATGCCTCTATACTACCCGTAAAAATAGTACAACAATACTACAGACTGACTCGATCTACTAATCGTTTCCCTAACGAACACTTGCTACTTCCCCTCTAATCTCTACTAAAATAACTAGAAAACAGAGAGGAAAGAATCAGATCGTTACCACGTGATGGAAGCCAAAACTACGATCTAATCCTCGCTTTTCCTTCTCTTCCTTCCTTCTACTGTTGAAACCACTATGAAGCCATGCAAACCATGCAGCATGTCTTTGCTAGTTCTTCCATCCTCCTTGTTTCTCCTCTGTAGCCAATAAGAGCGACCACGATAGAAAATCCAGTAGTGAGCGACGGCAACATAGGCCCATGCATACAACAACATAATGCATCCATGCATACGTGCATGTGCACAAGGGAGCAGCGGCACACATGCGGTCATGCATGTACGTCTGAGAAGACCATGTACGTACAATGCAAGAACTAGCGGCAAGAGCAACACGCCGCAGGCATGCGTGCGTGCTTGCAATGCTAGCTAGCGGCGGAGAGCAGCGATAGATTCCATGCGCTAGCGACCACGGCGATCGCGGCAGCGCGTGGCGGCGGCTACATGCGGGCAATCAAGCGGGGCAATGATCGGCACCGGCTAGCATGGTGCGCCGTGCGGCGATCAATAAATGGGAAAGGGCTTGGCTATAGAGGGCGTCGGCGGCTAGGCAGGGCAGCGTGGCGGCAGGGTAGGAGTTGGCGGCTAGGGTTTTTGGGAAGGGTCGTCCCCGACCACTTAATGGCCGCCCACTTGGCTAGGTCGCCGTGGCGAAGGCCCAAGGCCCAATTCTCTCATAAATTCTGAATTCTCCCTTTTAATTCCTTTAATTCACTTTCTAATTCTATTAATAATCAGGATATTACACAAATGTCAAAACAATTTAATGTTATTAATCTGAAAATGAAGTAATTCTAAAAACTATTTTATTTGAGTTATTTGTGCTTAGGAATATTTTCCAGATTTTTCTAGAATTTTCCAAGTTCATTTGCTATTTTTATTTGCCATTTGGATTTTCTGGTATTTCTAAAATGCAAAACCTATTTAAATTTTAGGAAAAATATTTTGGGCCGATTTCCATTTTGTCGGACCATTTCTTTATCTTTTCAGCCCAGTCTCCTTTTCCTTCGGCGTCGACCCAACCCGTCGCTCTTTCCCGTTCGAGCCAGCTCAAGCCAGCTCCTCCTTTCATCTCTCGTCTCACTGACCAGTGGGTCCCACCCATCGGCATCATCTCCTCCCCACACCCGTTTCCTTGTGTTGTGTCTGAGTTGAACACGATGCCACACCACCGTGCTTTACCCAGATTCTCCCGCCCCAAGCATTTAAAAGCCTCCGCATCTGTAACATCCCAAAAACTAGGATTGTTTTCAGATAGGTAAAAATGTGAACTTTCTAGAACTTTTGATGGATTTCAATTACAATTTATTTGCTAGGTTTTATTTGCAAGACTTTTTGTTTAATTAAGAAATTTGAGAATCCAAATTTCTGGAAATCCAAATTTCATTAAGAATTTAAAATGAAGTAAAACAAGAGATGATAACTAACCATCCAAATCTAATTGATAATTGAAACAACTTGAAACAAAATATGATAATAAATGCAAAATTGGTGAATTTGTACTGTTAATAAAATAGGGGATTAATTAAAACATGTTTTACAAACTTTCCCCCTATCAAATAATAAAATTTCATACAAAGAGCAGCTTAAAAGAATTATTGAGAATTATACATAGAACATAAAATTCTGAAACAATTACACCATAATATACACTATCTCAGGAACCTCCCCATAATTTTCCATAATTTTTGGAGCTTAATAACTATTTTTAACTTTCCACTAAACCTCTCAACCAATTTGGAAAATTCTGGAAACTGAAATCCTTTTCTCCTCCACTGACCAGCCGGCCCCACAATTCAGCCCTTCTTATCCACCGCACCAAGCCACTCGCCGGCGCCTGGGACACGCGCCCGTGCACATGCGCATGCCGCCGGAGCTGCCCCCGGTTTTGCCAGCTCGCCCCTGGGTTTAGCCGTAGCCCATGCCGCCCCATGCTCTGGTCTCGTCATGTGCCCATACCCTGCCCGGCCTTACCGTCGCAGCGCCGAGCGCACCACCATCACTTCCCGCAGGCCTCCTCACGAATGCTTCGCCCCTTACCTATATAAACCGAGCACCATGTGCCTCTAACCCCCTTGTTCATCTTCCCCAACTCCCCTCTCCATTTATCTCTTCTCTAAAACCGAAACGAGCTAGAAGCCCCGAATGCCATTCCTGAAACGGAACCCGTCGAGCCGCTGTCACCGTTCTAGCTTGTATGGCGATCTTGGCGATCGACGATCGCGTCCGCGCGCGTCCGCCTCCTAGGAACCTAATCCGTCAAGAAATTTCTGGATTCGTCCACCGAGGAGCTGCGCACGAGTGTTCTTCCTCGGCTCCAGCCAAATTTGCCTCCACCGCCGCCACTTCCTCTCCAGCGAGCCTGAGCTCGATTCCCTTCGCCATGGGTATCCCTAGTCATCCCTTTACCCTCTCTTAGCACTCACTTGATCTCTCGTTCTCTCCAGGACCGCCGCCATGTTGAACCGGCTGCGCCGCAGTAGGCTTTCGCCGCCGGCTCACCTCGGCAGCTCCGTGTCCTCGGCGACCACTCTGGTAAGTCCCCCATGACCTAATTATGCTCATGATCCCACCATTTTTGCTCCAACTCCACCCTACGCCATCGCCCTCCTTTCACCCCGCGGCGGCCGCGCCCTCTGTCGCCCGCGCGCCACAGTGCCTCGCCGACCGCCCCGAGACCTCCCCTAGCCTCCTCGACTCTCCGTCATCCCATTTCAGCCATCACCGCCGCCTCGTCGTTGCTCCATCGCCGGCGACGACCACTGCTCCAAGTTGCCCGAGCCTCCCCTGTAGCTGCCCTTCTCTATTATTCTTGTGCATGAACTGGCAATAAGAAACCCCCCTTGTTAGATGATTAGTACTCTTAGCTAAGTGTTGTAATTAACAAATTAATCACTCAAAGTTTAGTTAACAAATGGATAATTAAACCAAGTGACAAAATTTGATAATAGCACTTCACTTCAGAAAAAAAAATTGATACTCTTAGCTAAGTGCTTTGTCAGTAAAACCAATTTGCAAAACGAATTATCAAATGCTAACAAGTGTTATGGCTGTCCATTAGTTCACTCAAATGCATTAACCAAGTCGATAGTTGAAGATAGTTTAGTAGCAGCAATTCAGTCCAGATAAGATTGGCTATTGAGGGTTGTATAAATAGAGGGAAGTCTGAATTTACTCAAAGCTGACAACAGGCTTGTGATATCCTAATCCAAGTAGCAAGAAATGCTATTGAATCATTTAGCTAATTGATCACTCAAAAGCGTTGTTTAAATGGGTATTCAAATTAGTTAACCATCACTCATTCTCAGATTAAATCATCACTCTGGTCTTGATGAACAAATAGAGAAGAAGACTAGATGAAAAACTGAAACTAACTGACAGCAGAGACTGATTATGTATCTGTAATACCCTGAAAGTGTGACAAGCAAATAGTCAGGAGAGATTAAATGTTCGGGAGAGAAATAAATGGAATTACGGGAAGGACCAACTGGAAAATGCTCAATTCAACAGTTAGAGAGGGGGGAATTTGCTGTTTTAACCCAACCTGGGCTTGGGCCCTGGCCCATGAGGGCTAGGGGGTGGCCGGCCAAAGGGGGGGCGCCACTTCCCCCCCAAACCCTAGCCGCACCCCACTCTCCCACCCCTCCCCTCATTGTGGTCGCCACTTCCCTCACCCCTCCCCTCCTCCACCTTGCGCCCCAACCTCCCCTCCCTGGCTACCTCCCCCTTGCGCCCCCTCTCTCTTGCTCCTCCCCTAGTTCCCCCATTGCTGCCAGCCAAGAGAAGAAGAAGGGATCTCCTTTGCGATGGCCGGTCAAGAAGGAAGAAAAGAGGGAAGGGAGGGGGGAGAAGAGAAGGAAGCGGGATCACCCTCCAGAGTTCGCGATCTTCAGCTGCATCAAGGGTAACTCATCGTTTGATGTTGGGTGATTAGTCGTAGAAGAGGAATTGGTAGTTTTTGGCTAGCTTGAAGTCTGTCCGCTGAAGTTGCGGATCTGTCCAGAATATTGCGTGGTCAGTTTCGTGTGGTTAGAGGTCGAATTAGGAGTTTTGATCTCCCAGAGTTTTGTAGGTCTTGTTCTTAGCTTTCAATGTTCGCCAAGAACGCCCAAATCCGATTAACGGTTAGAAAGTTATGAATTGTTTAGTGCCGCTGTCTGGTTAATCTGTCAACATCCTGACAGTCTGTAGAAAACTGAGTTAATCTATTAGTTAAAGACGAAATCAGGGGATCTCAATATAACGAAAAATGTATATAATTTCCATACCTTTTCAGAGAGATAAAGAACGTAAGATTTGGACTTTCATAGAAAAAGTTATCGCGGTTTTAGTGCACTGTCTAGAGAACCCAACGTGATAAATGATGTTCTGTAGATTGGCTTGGTAGGGGAAGTAAATGGAAGAATCAGAAGGGCTCCCCAACTAAGTTTATTTAGGTAATTTAATTAACTTTCCAGAAAGTATTAGATCATCTTATTTGGACTCCTGAGCAGAAAGTTATGTATTTTAGAAGTTGCATGTCCGCAGTGACCACCAAATCGATCGCTAGAAATAGGAAGATTGGAAACGCTTGGGAGTTTAGCGAGTTCTATTGTGTTGTTACTTATGCTTTTGGTCCAGTATGTTGGTCTTAGATTGGGGTTATCCTTATGTTCAGGTGAGAGCGTGATTCCAGGGGCAGCACCCTCTTCGCGTCCGCCGTTCTCGCGCGGTTGAGGCAAGTATTCGGGTTATAGCATATTTATGTTTGTATGCTGAGATTGTGTTGTGTCTTGCTCGTAATAGCCATGCATTGATGTTAATGTGATGAGCTTCCATCTATCTTTATGAATGCAAGTTGTGATTAAAGTTTCCTTCGTATGTTGTTAAAGCTTACATGTTATTGTGTACATGTTGAGTTCTTAGGTATGAAAGATGATGTCATAGCGCATGTGCATGTTTTGAACATGTTTGAGACTTGGTTATGTGGTGAACAAGTATAAATAGTTGAGGTCCCCGTCATGCAATGACGGGCTTGAGGTCCCCACATTCGTGGAATGTGGGCAATGGGTAAAGAGGTCTCCATCATTAAGATGATGGGCAAAGGTCCCTATACATGTGGTGTATAGGCTCTTGGTCCCTGTGCCAGAGGGCACGGGCATGGGTATTCATCGACGGATGTATACCCCGTATTACCGGTAAAATGCAAAAAGAGATAAAGTTCAAAAGGTGCACTGCATTGGTCGCATTCCATAAGTATGAAAGCTATGTTTAGTGTAATGTTATTGCTGATTATTGATGATATGACTGTGTACGTTGTTTTAGCCTTGTTGATACTTGCTGAGTCTTTGGGCTCACTCTTGCTTTGATTTGTTTTAGGTACATCTGGTAGGAACGACATGCATGGGAGGGAGTAGATGTTGGATGCACTCACTACCTCACAACCTTAAAGCGATTGCCATTTAGTTTCTTTTCAGGAATAAATAAACTGCTTGAGAAACACCGATGGATGTTTTTGTTGCTTGGGTATCAGACTAATTGTAGTAGTGAGAATTGCAATACTTGATTATGTTCATTCGATTATCTTGCATGCTTAAGTGAACTTGATTATGAAGATTTTGATAAATGCTTTGATTATTGCTGGAACCTTAGTATAGTTGACTAAACAAAGGAGGTTCTGTCGAAAATTTATAAATTGTTCTAGTTTAATTTAATTTTAGTAGAATTCCAGGCTCAATGTCGAGCTGGGTGTTACAGTTGGTATCAGAGCGGGCTGTAGGTCCGTGATGACTAGATTAATTGAAAAATTGCTAATGCTAATCAACTTAAAAGTTTGACACACTGGTGCACAGTAGGATGGGGATGGGCTAATCATTGCATTTACGTTTCCGTTATATCGTTTTGATGATTGCTGATATGAATTGAGTTTGACTGCTTATTAATTAATTATTATGATTATTATGAGTGAGAATAATCGATGTTGAGAGGTTAAGGTCGTAGTTGTGACCCTGGGCTTTACCAGGTTACACCACCGTTCGTGGAGTGGGAATAGAGAAGTGCTACCTCGGATATCTTAGTTCAGGTGCTGATAGTGATAATCTTTAGAAGAGTTGTTCTCTTCCTTGAATTTGAATTTGGTCAACTCTTATCCGGTTGTGTTTGATGAGGTTCTCTTAGGTTATTATTTCATTGTGATTGATGGGTTGCTTTGAAAATATTGGTGTGTTTTCATTGGCTTAATTTGTCCTGTAAAATCAATCATTGTTTTCCCAACCGTTGAGTTATTCTCGCGATTGGTGAACTTTGCTAATTGTCAAGATTGACCTTTGTATGAGAGTTTTGTTTTTCTTATTGGAAAACTTGACCTATTTATCCGCTTGATGTTTTTGGTTAATGAAAGTTTCCTTGTGCAAGTCCTTTAGTACATGAAGTCTTTGACTCAACGTATCTCTCTTGGGTATTTTGAGTGTTGAAGATTAATGGTTGTGTTATGAGTTATCAAGTTGAGTCTGCAGTGTGTGCATGATCGATCTTAACTAAGATCCTTAACAAGGAAAGTTGAATAAGTGGAGATTGTCCTCTAGTAGTTCTTGATGAGCTGTGACTATGAGTATGACAATATTTAGTTGGAATCAATAGAGTTATTAAGAGGTGTGGTATATTGATGACTTGGTCTGATCGTTAGGATTGTGGAATCGGGTAAATCTGTTGGCTAACACGGAGTAATGTATCTCAATGGATTAGCCTACCCATTAGTGATGGTTATGTTAAGAATGTGTTTGAACGATGCCTTAGAGGATATCAAATTTGGAAATTTTCATTAACTGGTTACTTGATGATCATACATAATTGCTAGATTAAAACATACATATTGGATTAGACGAACGTTGAGGTAGTATGTTGTGAAACCCTGTTGTACAGGAGATGAGATTATTAAATGTTGACTTTGTGTTTATAGATGATTATGTGACTACAAATAGAAGTAGGACCCTATTTGCATACATGATACATACAATAGACAATTGTTAATGATAGTTGGAGCGGGTGTGAGTAACACTAATGGTGGAGTGGATGAATGAGTAAGTGGCCTCTGATAGTGTGCTTTGCGAAATTATTATTTCATAGTATAAACTAGTTAAAATAGGTTTGTTTTGTGGGGACCCCGGTAATTATCTCTATAAGACCGAGATTAGACAAGGTCTTAGGGACATAATCACGGGTCTCCGGTAAATGAATTCCAATTTAGTTCTATCCAAGTGAGAGGCTTAGCCGAATACTAGAGCCTCAACGATCATGCGCGCTGCTCCTTTGCGAGCGCTACATGATTGTTGATTCTCTTTCGATCTGAAGCACTACACTTAGTGAGTTAAATGGGAATTCATCAACAACGGGTATGACTTATATTGGCTCCCAAGATCAACGACCAATATACTCATACCCTCATCCAACGTTGATTACATCCATACAACGCATACAACAAGAGATTAAAAAGACATACTGCATAATAGTTAAGGTCTACAGCTTATTACAAACGGCCGACCGGCCAAATTCAAGTAAAGTATCAAGTAGCAGCGGAAGTAAATAGATAAAGCAAAATACCAGCAGTGGTATGCCCATCACCCATCGGCAACCGACTGGGGGTTAAATGATAGCACACTACTCATTAGTGTCACCCAAGTCAACACTAACGAGATCGTCATACTCATAATCTTCCTCACCGAAAAGGCAACAAACATCCGGTGAGTACAAGTGTACTCGCAAGTCTTACACAAATAAAAATAGTTATGCATAAGGGTCATTCAAAGGATGGCTCATATTGGTTTAGTTTTGCGAAAGAGATGCAACAATTAACATCCTACACATACTAGTTTTTCATGTGCCCATTTAAAATCAGATTTGAAGTAGAAGTAAAGCATTTCAGTAATAAACAATTGAATCATACAAAGTTCAAAGTGGCAGCCCACTTTGATGTACTAAACACATGAACAACCCGTTCATGACGAATACCAAGTTCAACCACAATTTTAATTAAAAGTCTAACAATAGTAACTCCCGAACTCAAGCGGTTGTCCATAACCATGGACACGGCTATTCGAATAGATTTATACCTGCGGTGTACTACTTTACCCACACGACTTGATTAGCCCGTAAGCCTCCGGATGCCTCCGAAAATAGCATACTTCTTATGGTATGCGGTAGTAAATCAAGATATAGTCATTTTCAGCAAGAAAGCCCTATTGAGCTAAGTCCCCTTGTGAGATGGTTCCTTGCCTAGTACAAGCGTCGATAGCACTTGCTAGGGGCTCACAAGCTATATCGAAATACCGATGCAATCAAAACAAAAGAATTGGCGCTCCTTGCACACTATAAAGGATTACATCGGCTCCTAAAGAACATAGGATTTCACGGTCGCTATGCCCCTTACACCACCAAGGACTTAACACAATAAAACCCTCCCCTACTTAACCATACGGCTCCCAACCCGCGTGTGGCGGCGAGTGTACTTGAATGCACGCGTTACCAAAGTTCGGTCCTCAATTGTCGGACAAGTCCTTCCACTTACCCAATGCTCGTGAACAAAGCACCATCACTAACCAACACTTGTCCAGACCAAAAGCTCATTTAAAAATGACAAAAATTAACTCATAAAACAGCTACAAGATCTGAAGTATAAATCATAAAATGAGAGTTGTGTTTATCCCAAAACCAGGGTTATTCCGACGATCGAACTACAGTATCTAGACTTGCATGGCTAAGCAATTCTACAACCCATAATTCACACATCCTATCTTAAGCATATAGGAGTTGGCATAATTCAATATTAACCTCAAGCATAGGACATAACTAAACTACACATCACAAAAATATTGACATAATCAAAATAGCATGCAAGCAATTATCATTGCACTATCTTAACCAAAACTGGGATCAAATATGATGCAAAAGAAAGTTCAAATGATGCTTGCCTTGCTGGTACAGTAGCTGCTCACTCTCGGTAGCGTAAGTGTCGATATCAATATGCTCGGGATCTATATAATTATAACATCAAATAAATCACAGAAAACAACTCAAAAACCAAAATGCTCAAAAATGCATGATTTTTCTACAGTAGTTAGGTCATGATTTTAAATGATTTTTGGTGAAAGAATTATTTCACTTTGATTTAGTATATGAAAGTTATGATGGTTTGAATTTCAGATTTCAATATCATAGTCATTTATGTAATTTAATTATGAAGTGAAATTTTGTAGAACAGTGGTGAGTACATGGATTACATAGATAAATAGGCAATATTATTATAAGTTAAAAACAGTTGAGTTTGTCCTTTTTGGAGTTTTTATGATTTAGTTATGTATTTTCAAAGTTACCAGCCTTTTATAGTGTAACAATAATAGAGTTAAAGATTATATCCTCCCAAATATAGTTTCTGTGACAGAGGTAATGTGGAGGCCATTTTTAGAATTAAGTTCACTGAAAATGAAAATTATCAAAAGTGGTCTCACTGTTTTTGGAGCTTCCAATAATTACTTATGCATTTTTGAAGTTATCAGTCATTTTTCTATTGTACAAATAATGGTTTTAATGGAGTAATCTCCAAATAAAGCTCCCTGCTACAGAGACAAGCCTGAAACTAATTTTAATATAAAGTTTACTAACAGTGAAAATTTCCAGAAGTGGTTTCACCCAGTTTGGAGTTAAAATGATTTAGTTATGAATTTTAGAAGTTATATATATTTTTGATGTGCGATAAATGGTTTTCGGATTTTATAATTCATTTGCTACTTTCCTCACCGCGTAGTGCTAGCGCGATCAGCGACTAGCGGGCCCGGTGAATAGCGCACTTTCTTTTAACTCAAACTTTTTAATTTGAGCGCTGACATGTGGGTCCCATTGTCAGCGGCACGGTCCACGGAACTGGTTCCACGCGCACAAGCTCACGGCGCCGCGGCACTTACCTGCTGGTCCCACATGTCACCATCGAGGCTTTAAACTCAAAGTCCCGTTTTACGTGTGTGAGCGGCATGTAAGTGAACATTAAGCGTCGCTAAGATAGGGATTAAATGCTAATGATTATCATTTATTCCTAATCCTTAGCTACAGTGTTGTCGGCGTACGACAACGGGACTTTCCGGCCACGGCGGCGCTAACCAAGGGCATGGGCAGATGTAGAATAGCAAGGCGCTCCTAACGGAGTAGTCCCGACGACCGGCCGGCCCGAGCGGCTAGCGGAGTTAAGCGGCGGTTCAAGCGACAAAGTGCAAGTAGCTCGACCGAAGCTTCTCGGTACAACCTGGTGGTTGCTTATGCTACCTAAAGGTTTGGGAGGTCACTGGAGCTGTGAGAAGCTTGGGGAAGCTTGGAGATGGCTGGAGTAGTGACGACGCCGGAGAAGAAGGTGGCGGCAACTCGGTTTCACGAGGAGAGGATTCCATGAGCAAAACCCAGAGAAAAGAATGATCAAGATGACTTAAAGATCATCGGAGGAAGCTATAGAAGCGAGGAATTTGACAATAGCTTACCGGACCTAAGTGGGAGACGAAAAGGTTGTCCTTGGGCCGACAAGAGGAACACCTTCAAATTAACTGGATCCTGTCGTGCATTGCCGAAACCAAGTGAGGGGTTTTGATCAGTAAACTAAGGCATACAAGGTGACGCGCAAAGAGAGTCGAAACTCACGGAGGTGAAGAACACAAGGTGATGTCCACCGAGCGCATACTGACACGAGCTAGAGCACGAAGGTGAACCGAAGCTACAAGCAAAGGTAGGAGTTCGCGTGAGCGAAAATGGACACGGTATGGATTGTAGAGAAGTGTGGGATCACCCGGAGGAAGCTTACCCGAGAGATGCGCACGGAAGAGCTTCCTCCTCCTCTGCCGAAAAGAGGAGAAGTGAGGAAGAACAGGGCACCGAGGGGGTATTATGTCCGGGAAGAAGACGGAGCGGAGGCGGCGAGAGGCAGGGCGGCTCGGGGATTGGTATGAGCGGTGGATTGACGACGTGAGGAGCCGTTACGGTGCACGTCGGTGTCGCTCGGCGCGTGGCGTTAGATGCTGAGTGCCGGCCAGGTAGACGAGTGCGGCGGCCACGGCCCCACCGGTCGGCGAGACTAAGCGCGCGCGAGCGAGTTAAAAGATTTGAGGCGCACCGTTGGATCTCGGCTGGACGGCTGAGATTGAAGAGGTGTTCGGACGATCTAGAAGGGTTACGCGATCTGGGCCGTTGATTTCCCATCGGGCGGCTCACGTGCGGTGCACTTAGTGGACTCGACCGCGCCAGGCTTCGCTGGTCGGGCTTGAACCAAGGAAACGATGGCGATCGGTTTGGGTCTGAGTTTGACTGAGATTTAAATGGTTTGCCCTACTTTGACTGAGGCTTAGAAATAGAAATAAATTTCCAAAAATTATGAAATAATTTGTGGGGGTTCCTGGGAGTATATAGTTCCCATAAAAATTATAAAACCCTACTATTCATCATATAGTTTGTGATATTTAAATTCAAACATGTTGTATGTCTATGAATGTTGTTTGAATTTTAATGAGGTTCAAACTAGTCCCAAAAATTTGGAAAAAATTATA
Source organism: Ampelocalamus luodianensis (assembly GCA_036346255.1). NCBI lineage: Eukaryota > Viridiplantae > Streptophyta > Magnoliopsida > Poales > Poaceae > Ampelocalamus > Ampelocalamus luodianensis. The sequence goes on along the minus strand of JAYEVH010000138.1, from coordinate 322,146 downwards.
TTAATTCCTAATAATTAATTTAATATTTAAATAAATTGATTTCAGATGATGATCACAACTTTTTATGACTGATTTGAAGTGAAATCTGAATTTTGATGTGTATGTTCACCTCAAATTAGATTTTCCAAGTACAATATATTATGGAAATGTTTTGAAATCAATAATGCATGCTAATGAAATACATATTAATCCATTTTAATTATTGGGGCTATGACAAACCTCCCCCCCTTACAAAAGATCTCGACCCGAGATCTGGGTGGAGAAGAATTAGAAAGTTTTCATTAGAAGTTATAATTTATGTTGTCTTGATTTCCTTCAAAGATAGTGTTGACATGTTATAATTATACTACAAGAATGAATTTTTACATTGATATGTTTTACCTTTCCTTTCTTGATACGAGGGCACTTCATGTAGAGAAGAGGTCTGGATATGCCGCTCGCATTCGGTCTTTACGTTCCCAAGTTGCTTCATCTTCCGTGTGGTTGCTCCATTGGACCTTGACGAACTTGATGTCACGATTCCTCGTCTTACGCTCGGTTTCTTCAAGGATACGAATCGGGCTCTCTCGATAAGATAGATCAGGTTGCAAGTCGAGTTTGTCCAACTCGGTTGCTTCCGTTGGGACTCGAAGACATTTCTTGAGTTGGGAGACATGGAAGACGTTATGCACGTCTGAAAGTGATGGTGACAACTCCAACTGGTATGCCACCGATCCCAACTTAGCTAGAATACGGAAAGGTCCAATATAGCGAGGTGCTAATTTACCTTTAATTTGGAAGCGACGAACTCCTTTCATAGGAGAGACTTTAAGATATACATGATCGTCCACTTCGAAACTCAACTCGCGACGACGACGGTCGACATATGACTTCGGCGTGATTGAGCCGTCCTAAGTCGTTCGCGAATGACACGAACTTGTTCTTGACATCTTCCACCAAGGTTGGGCCATAGAATGGCCTCTCCCGACCGGACCAGTTCAAAGGTGTTCTACAAGCTCTCACATACAATGCTTGAAGGGTGACATTTGAATGCTCGATTGGAAACTATTGTTGTAGGAGAACTCATAAAGCGGTAAACATTTTCCCAACTATCACCTTTGTAGGATAACACGCAAGCCCGGAGAAGGTCTTCCAAAACTTGGTTCACCCTCTCAGTTTGTCCATCCGTTTGCGGGTGATACGCGGAGCTAAAGGATAGGTTGGTCCCCATTGCTTGATGCAAGCGGTTCGAGAAATGAGAGGTGAATTGGGGACCTCATGCAAAACAATCACTTTGGGTACACCATGGAGACAAACAATTCGGAAATATAAAGTTACGCTAGTTTGGCCCCGGTGTAAGTGGTCTTGACAGGAATAAAATGGGCAATCTTGGTTAAACGATCCACAATCACCCATATAGAATCAAATCCAATTTTAGTTCTAGGAAGGTCGGTGATAAAATCCATGCCAACTTCTTCCCATTTCCACTGGGGAATGGGCAGGGGATCTAGAGTACCAGCTGGCTTCAAATGCTCAGCCTTAACTCTTTGACATAGATCACACTCGGCCACATCTTGTGTAACGCGCTTCATTCGGCTCCACCACGTTTCTTTCAAATCTTGATACATTTTCGTACTCCCGGGGTGGATAGAGAATTTTGAGTTATGAGCCTCCTTGACAATCAATTCCCTCAAGTGGCGATCAAATGGTACCACCATACGGTCTCCAAACCATAGAGTACCTTGTGCATCTTGCTTAAAACATTTAGCCTTGCCTTGTTTCATTAATTCTAAAATTTGAGCCACTTCTAAATCAGTTTTCTGGGCTTCCCTAATCTGGTCATCAAGTGTGCAAGTCACCCTGAGGGCTGCAAGTGAACCTTCTTCAACTATCTCCAAGTGTAGGCCTTGCAATGCAGCACATAAGCCCGCAGAAAAAGGAGTTACCGACAAATAGTTGCATTGAGATTTTCTGCTCAATGCATCGGCCACGACATTAGCCTTCCCTGGATGGTAATGGAGTCCCATATCATAATCCTTAATCAACTCAAGCCATCTTCTTTGTCTCAAGTTCAGGTCGGCTTGGGTGAAAATATATTTAAGGCTCTTATGGTGGTGTAGATCTATACGCGATTACCGATGAGGTAATATTGCCAAATCTTTAAGGCATGAACTACAGCCGCGAGCTCTAGGTCGTGTGTGGGATAATTGGCCTCATGGGGCCTCAATTGCCTCGATGCGTAGGCCACTACTTGGCCGTCTTGCATAAGCACACAACCGAGCCCATGGCGAGATGCATCACAGTAGATGTCAAAGCTCTTGTGAATGTCTGGCAGAACAAGCACGGGAGCCTCTGTCAGGCATTCTTTCAGGGTTTGGAAGCTTTGCTCGCATTCTGCTGTCCACTCAAATTTTTTTCTTTCTTTAGAAGTTGGGTCGTAGGCTTTACAATTTTTGAGAAATTCTTGATGAACCTACGGTAGTATCCCGCAAGTCCAAGAAAAGTACGAATGTCAGTGACGCTCTTGGGTTGTTTCCACTCAAGGACATCTCGTACCTTACTAGGATCAACAGCGACACTGCCTTTAGATAGGATATGACCCAAGAAACTAACCTCTCGGAGCCAAAACTCATATTTACTGAATTTGGCATACAGCTGATGGTGGCGAAGCTTTTCTAACACAAGTCTCAAATGTTGCTCGTGCTCAAGATCAGACTTAGAGTAGATAAGGATATCATCAATGAAAACCACTACAAACCGATCCAAGTATTCCATGAACACCGAATTCATGAGGTTCATGAAATAAGGTCAGGGCATTGGTCAAACCAAAGGACATGACGTGTACTCGTACAAACCGTAACAGTAGAGAAGGCGGTCTTTGGAATGTCCTCGGTTCTAACTTTAATCTGATGGTAGCCTAACCTCAAGTCAATTTTGGAGAACACACGAGCTCCACTAAGCTGGTCAAATAGGTCATCGATCCGCGAGCGAATACTTGTTCTTGATGGTGACCTCATTCAGCGGACGGTAGTCAACACACATCCGTAGACTCTTGTCTTTCTTCTTGACAAAGAGAGCCGGGCATCCCCAAGGCGAGGAGCTAGGCTGATGAAACCCTTGTCTTGCAACTCCTTAAGTTGTTCTTTCAATTGCTGCTAGCTCATTGGGCGGCATCCGATCTGGCCTTTTGAGATGGGCGCGATGCAGGTACAAGCTCAATGACAAACTCTACCTCTCGGTCGGGGGCATGCACGAAGTTCTTGGGGAACACATCGGATACTCACTCACTATTGGTACCTCCTCTAGCTCGAGAGAGTACTCGCCTCTAAAGCATATAGGTGAGAACTACCCACTAAAGGTGCAAAGATGACTGGATGTCGTCCTCGCTAGTCATTTGAAATAGACCATTGGGCACAATCAATCTTCCGTGATTCTTAGATAACCAATCCATCCCTAAGATAACATCGATGCCCACCGAACTTATCACTATTAAGTTTCTTTGAAAAGTTAACATTTTGTATTTCAATTTTCGTCCTTGCGGACTTGATCGGCGTAGAAAACCGACCACAGGGACCGAATATGATAAGGTGGGTGTAGTGTATGTATCTTGAATTGGTTAATTTCGCATACTCGTTTTTAATAAATGAATGAGATGCTCCGAATCAAATAAACCGATCACAGGACATGAATTAACAAGTAGTGTACCTAGCACGACGTCGGTGCGTCGGTCGCCTCCTCTCTTGAGGCGTGGTTGACGCGACCACGTGCATCTTTGGGGTGGAGTAGGTGCTGCTCTCGTGGGGGTGGCGGTGGCCTCGCTGAGCCGGGGCTGGTGGTCTTTGGAGCGAGTACGTCCGGCATCCTCGCCGCTGGCGAGGCATCTGCGAAAGCATAGTGGCCCCAGCGCCACATGGAAACAAATGACGTCGGGCTTGTATGCCCCGCCGATGCTGTGGTCTCGGCCCCATTGTACTCTTGCCGCCGGTGGAGAAGGTCGTGGAGGTGCCACAGGAGACCTCGATGGTGCTGAAGCTGGGGCACGAGGTGCCTGAGGTAATCCTGGGCGCGGCCTGGGAAAACCGCCACTCGCCACTGCCGTCTGTAAAGCCTTCCTCCTCTTTCTCGACTCATCCACTGTCATGCTCTCATGCTCCACCACTATCGCCTTGTTGACCGGATGCTGGAAACTCCTGAAATCATGTGCAGCTAAAACAAGCCGCAACTCCTCGGACAGCCCATGGAAGAACTGTTCAGCGACAACCGTCTGCATGAGACGTCGTCCGAGCATACACGCCAAGTAGTTGAAATCATGCAGGTACTCAGTGACTGTCCTCCGCCCCTGCCTCAAGGCAAGGAACTGCTGTTGCTTGATAAGCAGCACTCCCTCCGGTATATGAGCCTCTCGGAATGCGTCCCTGAACTTGTCCCAAGTCGGGACGTGGCCAGCGGGCTGCATGGCGAATAACTATCCCACCACGCGCTCGCACCCGCCATGTGATAGGCGGCAAACAAGACTCTCTCAACTCCGGTACAACTGCGCAATGTTCAGCTTATTCTCTATGTTGTGCAGCGAGTCCTCTGCTTCCATCGGGTCCTTGCCGCCCGCAAATGTCGGAGGTTGGTCCGCTGAAACTTCAGCAAGACCTCCGGGCGCTCGGTGCGGGGTAGCTCCTCTGCCGGAGCGGGAGCCGGAGCGGTGTTACGTCTGATCGCCTCAAGCATCGGGTCCGGTCCATCCGGTTGCGCTCAATCATCATCATAAACTCGACCATGGATGGTGGCGGAGGAGCACCTCTCAGCGGTCCACCTGCTTTGGGACGGCGGCCGAGAGGGCTCTCCATGCTCGAGCAGGCTTTGGGATGACCCCTCCCGATCGTAGAAATCGCTCAAGGGTGCTAGGCGGGTGCCTAGATGGGAGCCTCTGCGCGCAGGCTCACGATCGCGTAGTCGGTCCTGTCATCCTGTATTGGACAAGGATGGTTAGTAAATAAGATAAGAGCCATTACTTGGCTATACATGCACAATCAATATCAAAGAGCAGGAAAATTGTAACATCAAATGGAACACCAAACATTAATCAACATAAAACCAAAGCAAGACAACTCCGTACATAAGCGCCAGCAAGCTTAAGATTACAACTAAAATAGTAGTGTTTGCAAATGAAACATAACCGTTCGACATCTACTACCCTATTACATAAACCTAAGGATACAAGCTCAAACATAGAGCTCCCTGCCCTAACAGCCTAGATATTATTCCGGTCAAAGTTCACCAGAAAGTCATATGGGGGCTGGGCTAACTCTGTCAGGTCGTAGCGAAGACGACTCATGGCCACCAAGGCCACTTCTTGTAACGCCATGGCCTCAGAAGTACCACGCGCTTGGAAGCGGTAAGGTATGCTCCCCGTGACTTGTCTAGCAACGATATCTATCACTGCCATAAATTCCTCCATTCCTGGTCCTCGATCACGGCGGTAGATGGAATAAGTGGGCTGATATGTGAAGTTCGCCCTCCACATCATGTCTCGTAGCAACGCCGGGTATCCATCCACTCCTTCAGCTTGAGTTTCCCGGACAAGGTACTGAGGGTTCATCTAAGGGCAAGAAGGCAAGGTAAGTTAGTTTCATAAACCAAAACAGGATCAGGAGAGAAAAGATACTAAGATGGATAAGGAATAAAAGATATTCTTAACTTAAACTTTCTAAAAGTAATTTGATAATTTCAAAATATTTTGACTCCAGAAGGCTTACTAACTCTAACGCCAGTGCTACCTCTAACCTACAGTCAGTATGGCTCTGATACCAACGCTGTGGGGACCCCGGTAATTATCTCCATAAGACCGAGATTAGACAAGGTCTTAGGGACATAATCACGGGTCTCCGGTAAATGAATTCCAATTTAACTCTATCCAAGTGAGAGCCTTGGCGAATACTAGAGCCTCAACGATCATGCGCTTGCTCCTTTGCGGCGCTACATGATTGTTGATTCTCTTTCGATCTGAAGCACTACACTTAGTGAGTTAAATGGGAATTCATCAACAACGGGTATGACTTATATTGGCTCCCAAGATCAACGACCAATATACTCATACCCTCATCCAACGTTGATTACATCCATACAACGCATACAACAAGAGATTAAAAAGACATACTGCATAATAGTTAAGGTCTACACTTATTACAAGCGACCGACCGGCCAAATTCAAATAAAGTATCAAGTAGCGTGAAGTAAATAGATAAAGCAAAAGACCAGCAGTGGTATGCCCATCACCCATCGACAACCGATCGGGGTTAAATGATAGCACACTACTCATTAGTGTCACCCAAGTCAACACTAACGAGATCGTCATACTCATAATCTTCCTCACTGAAAAGGCCGACAAACATCCGGTGAGTACAAGTGTACTACATAGTCTTACACAAATAAAAATAGTTATGCATAAGGGTCATTCAAAGGATGGCTCATATTGGTTTAGTTTTATGAAAGAGACGCAACAATTAACATCCTACACATACTAGTTTTTCATGTGCCCATTTAAAATCAGATTTGAAGTAGAAGTAAAGCATTTGAGTAATAAACAATTGAATCATACAAAGTTCAAAGTGGCAGCCCACTTTGATGTACTAAACACATGAACAACCCGTTCATGGCGAATACCAAGTTCAACCATAATTTTAATTAAAAGTCTAACAATAGTAACTCCCGAACTCAAGCGGTTGTCCATAACCGTGGACACGGCTATTCGAATAGATTTATACCTGCGGGTGTACTACTTTACCCACACGACTTGATTAGCCCGTAAGCCTCCGGATGCCTCGAAAATAGCATACTTCCTATGGTATGTCGTAGGGTAAATCAAGATATAGTCATTTTCAGCAAGAAAGCCCTATTGAGCTAAGTCCCCTTGTGAGATGGTTCCTTGCCTAGTACAAGCGTCGATAGCACTTGCTAGGGGCTCACAAGTTATATCGAAATACCGATGCAATCAAAACAAAAGAATTGGCGCTCCTTGCACACTATAAAGGATTACATCGGCTCCTAAAGAACATAGGATTTCACGGTCGCTATGCCCTTACACCACCAAGGACTTAACACAATAAAACCCTCCCCTACTTAACCATACGGCTCCCAACTGCGTGTGGCGGACGAGTGTACTTGAATTAACGACGTTACAAAGTTCGGTCCTCAATTGTCCGACAAGTCCTTCCACTTACCCAATGCTCGTGCACAAAGCACCATCACTAACCAACACTTGTCCAGACCAAAGCTCATTTAAAATGACAAAATTTAACTCATAAAACAGCTACAAGATCTGAAGTATAAATCATAAAATGAGAGTTGTGTTTATCCCAAAACCGCCGGGTTATTCCCGACGATCGAACTACCGTATCTAGACTTGCATGGCTAAGCAATTCTACAACCCATAATTCACACATCCTATCTTAAGCATATAGGAGTTGGCATAATTCAAGATTAACCTCAAGCATAGGACATAACTAAACTACACATCACAAAAATATTGACATAATCAAAATAGCATGCAAGCAATTATCATTGCACTATCTTAACCAAAACTGGGATCAAATATGATGCAAAAGAAAGTTCAAATGATGCTTGCCTTGCTGGTACAGTAGCTGCTCACTCTCAGTAGCGTAAGTGTCGATATCAATATGCTCGGGATCTATATAATTATAACATCAAATAAATACCGAGAAAACAACTCAAAAACCAAAATGCTCAAAAATGCATGATTTTTCTACAGTAGTTAGGTCATGATTCTAAATGATTTTTGGTGAAAGAATTATTTCACTTTGATTTAGTATGTGAAAGTTATGATGGTTTGAATTTCAGATTTCAATATGCCGTCATTTATGTAATTTAATTATGAAGTGAAATTTTGTAGAATAGTGGCGAGTACATGGATTACATAGATAAATAGGCAATATTATTATAAGTTAAAAACAGTTGAGTTTGTCCTTTTTGGAGTTTTTATGATTTAGTTATGTATTTTCAAAGTTACCAGCCTTTTATAGTGTAACAATAATAGAGTTAAAGATTATATCCTCCCAAATATAGTTTCTGTGACAGAGGTAATGTGGAGGCCATTTTTAGAATTAAGTTCACTGAAAATGAAAATTATCAAAAGTGGTCTCACTGTTTTGGAGCTTCAATAATTACTTATGCATTTTGAAGTTATCAGTCATTTTCTATTGTACAAATAATGGTTTTAATGGAGTAATCTCCAAATAAAGCTCCTGCTATAGAGACAAGCCTGAAACTAATTTTAATATAAAGTTTACTAACAGTGAAAATTTCAGTGGTTTCACCAGTTTGGAGTTAAAATGATTTAGTTATGAATTTTAGAAGTCATATATATTTTTGATGTGCGATAAATGGTTTTGGATTTTATAATTCATTTGCTACTTTCCTCACCGGCGCGCGCTAGCATGATCAACGACTAGCGGGCCCGTGAATAGCGCACTTTCTTTTAACTCGAGTTTTAATTTGGCGACATGTGGGTCCCAGCGTCGGCGACACGATCCGCACGGATCGGTTCCACGCGCAGGCGCGCCACGGCACGGCACTTACCTGCTGGTCCCACATGTCAGCCATCGAGGCTTTAAACTCAAAGTCCCGTTTTACGTGTGTGGAGCCGCGTGTAAGTGAGACATTAGCGTCGCTAAGGCGAGGATTAAATGCTAATGATTATCATTTATTCCTAATCCTTAGCTCTGATGTTGTCGGCGTGCGACAACGGGACTTTCGGTCCCGCGTTCCACCGGCGGTTTCGGCGATTCCGCCACGGCGGCGCTAACCAAGGGCATGGGCGGATGTAGAATAGCAAGGCGCTCCTAACGGAGTAGTCCCGGCGATGAGCCGGCCGAGCGGCTGGCCGGAGTTAAGCGGCGGTTCAAGCGGCAAAAGTGCAAGTAGCTCGACCGAGCTTCTCGGTACAACTTTGGTGGTTGCTTATGCTACCTAAAGGTTTGGGAGGTCACTGGGTGTGAGAAGCTTGGGGAAGCTTGGAGATGGCTCGAGTAGTGACGGCAGGAGAAGAAGGTGGCGGCAACTCGGTTTCACGAGGAGAGGATTCACTGAGCAAAACCCGAGAAAAGAATGATCAAGATGACTTAAAGATCATCGGAGGAAGCTATAGAAGCGAGGAATTTGACAATAGCTTACCGGACCTAAGTGGGAGATGAAAAGGTTGTCCTTGGGCCGACAAGAGAACACCTTCAAATTAAGCTCGGATCTGTCGTGCATTGCCGAAACCAAGTGAGGGGTTTTGATCGATAAACTAAGGCATATAAGGTGACGCGCAAAGAGATGTCGAAACTCACGGAGGTGAAGAACACAGGTGATGTCCACGGGCGCGCTGGACACGAGCTAGAGCACGAAGGTGAACCGAAGCTACAAGCAAAGGTAGGAGTTCGTATAGCGAAAATGGACACGGTATGGATTGTAGAAGTGTGGGATCACCGGAGGAAGCTTACCCGAGAGATGCGCACGGAAGAGCTTCCTCCTCCTCTGAAAAGAGGAGAAGTGAGGAAGAACAGGGCACCGAGGGGTATTATGCCCGGAAGAAGGCGGAGTGGAGGCGGCGAGAGGCGGGCGGCTCGGGATTAGTGTAAGGGCGGTGGATTGGCGGCGTGAGGGAGCGTTACGGTGCCGCGTCGGTGTCGCTCGGCCGCGTGGCGTTAGATGCTGAGTGCCGGCGGAGGTAGCGGCGGAGTCGCAAAGCCGCGACCACAGTCAGTGAGACTAAGCGGCGCGCGAGCGAGTTAAAAGATTTGAGGCGCACCGCTTGGATCTCGGTGGGCGGTGAGATTGAAGAGGTGTTCGGACGATCTGGAAGGGTTCGCGATCCGGGCCGTTGATTTCCCATCAGGCGGCTCACGTCGCGGTGCACTTAGTGGACTCGACCGCGCCACTTCGCTGGGTCGGGCTTGAACCCAAGGAACGATGCGGATGGTTTGGGTCCGAGTTTGACTGAGATTTAAATGGTTTGCCCTACTTTGACTGAGGCCTAGAAATAGAAATAAATTTCCAAAAATTATGAAATAATTTGTGGGGTTCCTGGGAGTATATAGTTCCCATAAAAATTATAAAACCCTACTGTTCATAATATAGTTTGTGATATTTAAATTCAAACATGTTGTATGTCTATGAATGTTGTTTGAAGTTTAATGAGGTTCAAACTAGTCCCAAAAATTTGGGAAAAATTATATTAATTCCTGATAATTAATGTATTATTTAAATAAATTGATTTCAGATGATGATCACAACTTTTTATTACTAATTTGAAGTGAAATCTGAATTTTGATGTGTATGTTCACCTCAAATTAGATTTTCCAAGTACAATATATTATGGAAATGTTTTGAAATCAATAATGCATGCTAATGAAATACATATTAATCCATTTTAATTATTGGGGCTGTGACATGTTTCAACCTTGTAGCTTGTGTTTCTTTTGGAGAAGTTTATGATGGGATAAGAGGCTATGATGAGTCTCGCTAAGAGTGTATTGTTCCATTATTAGTGTGATTGATAGTAAGGAATAATGATGATAATATTGAATGTTTTATATAAAGGGACTGGATCGCTCGCCAGATATTGATTAAATGAATATGTTTCTAGTTCGCGTTTGTGATCTCTTAAACCTCATGTTGATGTGGTAGCTGAATTTGTTTAGAGCAAAGTGACGTGTTAAGAGGTTTTATTAGTTCCTAAGTGGTTTATGTGTGGTGATCTTCAAATACTCTTTGTCGGAATTGGCATGGTGATGCTGTAACCAACGAAAGTCGAGTGAAGTAGAAGTATTTGAGATTGAAGTAAAGTTTTGTAACTTGTAGATTATTGACCTAGGATAATGCAAAGTAGTAGAAAATCAAGTAAAAGTTGCTAATAACACTAATATCTAAGATAAAAATGAGGACCAACTAGAAATAATGTTAACCATAAAATCTTATACTTTTATTAAAATGTGACCATAAACGGTCAAGGTACTCTTAATAGAACAGTAGCAACAAGTCAACGCAAACCCAAAACATTAATAACTTTTACGAAATCATTCTCTGTATTAATATGCAGAAATATTTGGATTCTCTTGCTGTTGGATTTATTTATCCCTTGTGTTTTGTTCTCGATTCTTTCGAATAGACGCTGGAGTTTGCGAGCCAGATTATCGACGATCAAGCAACCTTACTCTATGAACAATATAAGCAAGGCAAGCACCTCCTTTGATCATATTGATCCCAGTATTTTACTTATTGTACTTGTTTTGCAAATCCTATTATTGCATGCGCGTATGTTCAATATTAAATTGCTATATTTGGGATGTTGGTAGCTGTAAATCCTAATTGCTGCATGAATTCTTTTGACATGTTGATATCCCTACTTTATTAACATTAGTATATGGGTTAGACAATATATAATGTCAATTGGAAATTTTGAGTGCGAGCTATCGCACAAATGCTTACTAGAAAGATAGAATTTTCTGAAAAAGGATGTATAAAGGACACTATGGTAAATGTGAATTAGGGAGATTTGTGAAAATGTCCAGAGGGGTGTACCTCTGTTATTTTGTTATTAAAACAAAATGCAAAACCTAGTTTTAGGCGCAAAGAGTTATATTATATTACGAAAAGGGTGGGAAAGGAACCTCACTCGTAGATAGGAGAGATTCTCGCGGGTCAGTGGGATCGAACACCAGGTATATCCGACCTAAGCGTGGCGTGCAACCATAGTGCCATTTATGGGGTGGCCTTAGCTAATTAAGTTGTCAAGAACTAGCCTTGCATGAGGGTAGGCGGGAGAGGTGCGAGCATGTTTGATTGCCGACATAACGGTGAATGCCTCACTGGGATGGGGATACATGGGTGAAGTGACAATAAGCGTAGCACCTAGACGGGTATGCACGGTTCAGTGAGGAACAACATTCGACGGGCTAAGTGCAAGGTTAGGGCTAGATGATGTAAAGGCTTCGACACGTGCTCTAGACTGCTTATCTACGGTAGTGAGCGGTGGCATAGATATATGCTGAACAAACTAGAGAATTCGTGTACTGTGGGTAAAGTTGTACCCCTCTGCAGAGTGTAAATATATTATAATAGCCGTGCTCGCGGTGATGAGTGTGCTAAGTGTAGTATTGCCGAGTATAGTCTTGATTTTCAAAAATTGCCTTATCAGGAAAGTGTGGGAAATGGTTTCTAATTCATTTGAGATAACTGCCATGTTATGGCTAAACGTAAATTGTTGCTCGCAACCAAGGAAGATTGTGAGCTATAGTTGTTATTATTGCTGAATCATTCAATTACTTAATTCTTGTCCATTATCTATTTAATCGCTCATTTCAAATTCCGTTGCAAAGTTCTACTTATGAATATTGTAAATAAAACCTGCTTAGCGCAAAATAACTTGTAGCATAGAGCCTTCTCTTGATTAGCCTTGCATTTAATATAACATTTGCGATACACTAAAAGTCTTGCTGAGTACACAAGTACTCAATCTTGCTTTTGTTGTTGTTTAGAGTATGAAGATGAGCGGCGCCGCCAGCGGCGCTTTCTTCACTCGAGCCAGAAGGGTTCGGGGGCGGTCTATCTAGGATTTGTTTCTTGTCGGTTGCCTTTGGGTATGGATGGGCACACCGCTGGAATTTATTTACTTTCACCACTTTTAATCTTCCGCTGCTATTTCTGTTACTCTGTTACTTCTGGTACTTAAGTCTTATTTGGTCGGTCGGCCTTTATAATGTAAATACTGCAATTGCTTAAGTTAAGCAATCGTGAGGACCCGAGATCGGATCCGTATCAAGCTAAGTGATTACGTAGTAACGCAACACTTAACGTGAGGCGAACTCGATTCAGTGACCGGATCGTGTCACATGCTAGCTCCCAAGGATCAGTGGCTAACATGCACATATCCTAGTACACAACATTGCAATCACATCCATACACAATATACGAGAATAAAAGAATCAATTACAACATCATTTAAATGGAACCTTATAGTATAAGGTTGCATAAGAGGGCCGATCGGCCAAATCTAATTAACACAAATAAATTGCAGCGGGAGAATAACTTGAAATAAAAAGGGAATAACCGAGTTGGTATGCCCACAATCCCACAAGCAACCAACTGGAGTTAAAGCCGTTGCACCCGTCATTCTCACCTGAACAAATAGACACTGTTAGAGTACAAAGTTGTACTCGCGAGACTTTCAAAAGATATAAAGATGCATGTAAGTATCAAAGGAAGGCTACTACACTAGTTGACATTTTTCAAAGATAAAGCAAGTTTTGCATAAGGGTAAAGATTCTAACTTGCCATTTGTAAAACATTTGGAAAACATTTTATGATAGTAAGTAATGATCAACAATGGTATAATCTCCAAGAATAATCAACCCACGAACATCCCATTCGTGGCAACATAAGATCTAAACAAACTAGCATAAAGATATAACATTTTCGACCATAACCCAAACTTAAGTTCCCAAAAGCTAACTGTGCCTGCTTTCCCACAAGTGTTGTCTATAACCTAGGACGAGGCTATTCGAATAGATTTAGTTCTCTGCAGAGTTGTACAGCTTTACCCACACGATATGAATACCTTATACTGTCGCCATGCACTCTTCCAAAGGAGTGTGACTAAGATATCATAACGAGGCCGTTACAATGTTATGCCCTAACTATCAAACCACCCGAGGAAACAACACCATGGTCGAAAGTCGCTTATCGGCGCCATGGGTGTACCCGTTGTGTAAGTAAGTCCCTATCAAACAAGAGACCCTTAAGAGCAAGTAAGGCAACCCTTAACATGCCCCCACGAGATTGACAAAAGAACAATTAAATACAAAACAATAACAATTGTCAATCCCATTGTGTTTTGATAGCTAACACACAACAAATTATTAAGCCAAGCCTTCGCCATTATCCCGTGTGGTTATGCGTAAGACTTGGTTCATCACACCACGAGACCGGTCCTTAAACACTCAAGCGGGCTACACAATTCCATAATAACAACAACAATAGTAATTCATCATCAACCTACACCCGTCCAAGTTAAGAACACAAAAACCATTCCCAACATGACCACAAACCCCAGATGCGAAGATCTGGATACATCCCTCAAATCCATCATAATCAAATCCATAAAATCCTCAATTTGAATAAGATTCGATTCAATCCACTGGCCGATGGACTAGCTCCATCAACCGCTCTCGGCTAAGACTACTAGCATGGCTAAGCATCGTTCTACAAACTAGTAAACAATCCCATATAATATATAACCTTAGTCATTCAAGGTAAAAGGGTAATCAATATTCAAAGGAGGGCAAATGTAGCAATTAGGAATTTAACTACTTCTACCCATAAACATACATATCAAAATAGTATGCAATTGCGCTAATAAAACTCACACAAAGCATTTAAAAACCACTGGGAGCAATATGATCAAGAGGAGGGTGCTCTACTGTTGTGCAGTACCACTTGTTCAATCACAGGTTATACTCATAATACTCTCACGGATATTTCGTTATCGTCGAAAAACCTAAAGAAAGACGATATTGCAATAAATATCAAATAAAGCCAGAAATTCAACATACTAAAAAATGTATGAAATTTATACAGTAGGTATATTATGATTTTATATGAATTATGGTGAAAGAATTATTCCATTTGGATTTAATATGTGAAAGTTATGGTGATTTGAATTTCAGATTTTTAATACGCCTTCATTCGGGTAATTTAATTATGAGATGAAAATTTGTAGAGCAGTGGTGAGTACATGGATTACATAGATAAATAGGCAATATTATTATAAGTTCAAAACAGTTGAGTTTGCTTCAATTGGAGTTTTCATGATTTAGTTATTGGTTTCTAAAGTTATCAGCATTAATAGTGTAAAAATAATGCCCTTTAGGTTCATTTTCCTCAAACTATAGTTTCTGTGACAGAGGTAATTTTGAAACCATTTTTATAATTAAGTTCATTTTAAATAGAAATTATCAAAACTGAATTCACTTTTTTTGGAGTTAAAATGAAATAGTTATGTATTTTTGAAGTTAAAACCCTATTCTTATTGTAAAAATAATAGAGTTATGGATCATATTTCCAAAACTATACTCTCTGCTACAGAGACATATTTGAAACCTATTTTAAAATAAGATTCACTTAATATGAAAAATATCAAAACTGGTTTCATTCAATTTGGAGTTTATTTGAATTAGATATGAATTTTTGAAGTTCATACAATTTTTCAGTGTATAAATAATGGTTTTCTGGGATTTCTAAGGCAATAAATACTTTTCTTACCGACAGGAACCTAGCCAAAGCCTATGACAGGTGGGGTCCAGTGCATAGTATTACTTTCCACTTTCTATTTAATTCCTGGTTAACACCGCCAGGTGGGCCCCTAACGTCATTGACTCGGTCTTATGAACCTAGTTCATGGTCCATATGCACTGCTCACTTAAGGGACCAGGCCCACATGTCAACGGCCCCAGCGCAGCTCGATTTATTTAAAAGCCTAGATTTCAGTTCATGGCCCCACTCGACAGCGACTCACCAAAACGCTTAAGACAGCCTTTAATTAGTGTAAACAATCATTAGCAATTAAAAGCAGTGATTAACCCTGATCTACTTGCTACAGAAACTGTCGGAGCGTGCCACGCTTCTTTCGCGGCCGCGCGGTGGCTTGCCTGCTCGCCGGCGCTGTGGTCCTTGAGGGCGCGAAGTAACGCCAGAAACGGGTTCCTGGTAACCTCACGAAGCTCAAGGTGGCGGTGGCGGTGTCTGGCCGTAGCGGCGGCGCGCGGCAAGCGCGCGGTGATCGCGGCTAACGTGCATGCGGCGCCGGTGGTGCAACAAGCAAAGCAATGCGTTGGTGAGCTCTTGGGGGTTCCTCGAGGCTTACCGAAGTGGTAGAGGGGCCGGTGAAGCTCGGTGAGAAGCGGTCGCCGGTAATGGCCCTAGTGGTGGAGGGCTTCACGTGGAGGGGTCACCCTGCGCCATGAGACCAACAAAGAAAAGTTGGAGAAAGTCCAGGGGGCAGTGAAGATGTTGTAAAAGAAAGCAATCGAGAAATGGCTCACCATGTCGACAATTGGACGATGAATAGTGGCATCGGCAGAAAAAGGGGAGAACTTCAAATTCCAACGATCCTGTGAATGGATGGCCAAAACAAAAGAGGGGAAATGCTTAGCAGGCTAAAGCATGCGAGGTGACGCCCATAAATGAAAGAGTGACTCACCGTAGATGGGATTTGCACAGCGATGTCACTCGGTGTGTGCTCTGGGCGCGCTCTGGAACGAAGAATGGCACAAAGGTGTTCCGGGCACTACACAAGAAATCAAGATCTGCATCATCCAAAAATGGGAACGGCACCCAAAGGAGATGTTAAGGGATGTGGTGGTGTAGCACTGACCGGAGACTAGAGCTCAGAAGGGCCTCTTCTTCTTCAGCCCCGAGAGGAAGAATGAGGGGGAAAGGAGGGTGCCAAGGGGTTTTAGCTGAGGAAAGTGACGGAGATAGGAGCGGCGTTAGAAGGCGCAGCTTCAGGAGTGGTCAGGAGAGGCGGTGGCTCACGGCATCACTCGCGTCGACGGAGCCCATGGCAGGGCGTTGTTGGCGCGTGGCAGCAAGGTTCTGCCCGAGCCAACAGGAGGAAGAAGAAGGGTCTGACCAGCGGGGCCCGCTTGTCAGCGGCTCATAAGCGTGCGAGTCGGAGTCTGGCTCGGCCGGTGCAATTAGTTGATCGGGCTCGATCAGTTCCGAAGCGTCCGTTCGATCTTAATCGGATGGTTCGCAAGAAAAGGTGTGGTTAGGCTGTTTGGCTGGACCACGAGGGTTTGGGTCCAGTGCGGTCGGAACAGTGGTGGGCTCGAGTCCATGCTACAGTGTTGGGTTACTAGAAATCCAGATTTGACCAATAAAACAACAGGTTTGACTGAGGCTTTAAATATAGAAATAAAATTCTAAAAATTCTGAAATAATTAGGGGGTGTTCCTGGGACATCCTAAAGTTCATAAAAATTATTAATATCACTTTTCATAATATAATGTGCATAATTTAAATTCAAACTTAGGGTAGGTCTTTGTAATGAGTTTGAATTTTCAAAGGGTTTAAACTAGTTCTAAAAATTTGGGAAAAATTATATTTATACATGATAATTATTCTAGTATTTGAATAAATTGTTTTCTGATGATGATCAAATGTTTTTGTTCGTTTTTTTATTTGGAGTTTTAAATTTGAAGTGTATGTTTAATTTGTTAGATAAATTTCCAAATGCAAAATATTATGCAAATGATTCCAAAATGACAAGCATGCTGATAAGATGCATACTAAATCCCATTAATTAATTTGGGGATGTTACAAACCTCCCCCCTTACAAAAGATCTCGACCCCGAGATCGATAGGGTGGAAGTTGGATAGGAAGGTTCTAAAAGAAAACATAACATCCGTTGTCTTTATTTCCTTCAAAGATAGTGCTAAGATATCTTCCAAAGGTAGAACTAAGATATCCTAACAAGGTTACAAGGAATCTCTATTACATTTTCCTTCCCAATGCTTTGTTTAACCTTTCCTTTCTTGATTCGAAGACACTTCATGTAGAAGGAAAAAGTTCTGGATACTCTTCTCGCATCTGGTCTTCACGCTCCCATGTTGCTTCATCTTCAGTATGGTTACTCCATTGAACCTTGATGAACTTGATATTGCGGTTCCTTATCTTGCGCTCCATTTCTTCAAGAATGCGAATCGGGTGCTCCCGATAAGAAAGATCGGGTTGCAAGTCGAGGTCTTCTAAATTGGTCGCTTCGGTAGGAACTCGAAGACATTTCTTCAGTTGAGATACATGGAACACATTGTGCACATCTGAAAGTGATGGTGGTAGCTCGAACTGATAAGCCACCGATCCTCGCTTCGCTAGAATTCGGAAAGGACTGATGTAGCGAGGCGCCAACTTGCCTTTGACTTGAAAGCGTTGCATTCCTTTCATTGGGGAGACTTTAAGGTAAACATGATCATCCACCTCAAAACTCAAATCACGACGACGACGGTCGGCATAGGACTTTTGACGAGATTGAGCCGTCCGTAGTCTCTCCCGAATCATACGAACTTGCTCTTCGGCTTCATTTATCATGTCCGGTCCAAAGAATTGTCTCTCACCGGACTCGGACCAGTTAAGTGGTGTCCTACACCTTCTCCCATAAAGCACTTCAAAAGGTGACATTTGGAGGCTTGCTTGATAGCTATTGTTATAAGAGAATTCCGCGAACGGCAAGCATTTATCCCATTTCTTGCCATAGGACAGCACACAAGCTCTTAACATATCCTCCAAAATTTGATTCACCCTCTCGGTTTGACCTCCGGTTTGTGGGTGGTAAGCGGTGCTAAAGGACAGTTGAGTTCCCATAGCTTCATGGAGGCAATTCCAAAAATGTGAGGTGAATTGAGTGCCTCGATCTGAAACAATTATCTTCGGCACACCATGGAGGCATACAATTCTGGAGATGTACAACTCCGCCAATTGATTTCCTGAATAGGTAGTCTTGACGGGGAGAAAATGAGCAACTTTCGACAATCGGTCGACAATTACCCATATGGAGTCATAACCTTGTTGAGTCTTTGGAAGTCCGGTGATGAAATCCATCCCAATTTCATCCCATTTCCACTCGGGAATAGGGAGGGGTTGAAGCATACCCGCTGGCCGTTGGTGCTCGGCCTTCACCCGTTGACATACATCACACTCGGCAACGAAACGTGCAATCTCCCGCTTCATCCGAGTCCACCACAATTTTTGCTTCAAATCTTGATACATTTTTGTGCTCCTCGGATGGATGGAGAAAAGAGAATCATGAGCTTCATGAAGGATTAATTCTTTAAGTTTTGCGTCATTTGGCACAACCAACCGCTTTCCGAACCACAAAACACCTTGGTGGTCCTCGACAAAACACTTGGCTTTGCCGGCCTTCATTTCCTGCTTAATTCTTTCCATACCCTTGTCATTCTTCTGGGCCATCATGATCTGGTCCTCAAGGGTAGGTTTCACTTCTAAGGCAGCAAGAAAACCTTCGCTAACCATCTCCAAGTTGAGCCGTTGAAATTCATTGCAAAGAGCTTCCGTCTCAGGTCGAACCGAAATACAGTTGCATTGCGATTTTCGGCTCAATGCATCGGCAACGACATTGGCTTTCCCTGGATGATAATGAACTCCCATATCATAGTCCTTGATCAATTCAAGCCATCTTCTTTGCCTTAGGTTCAGATCGGCTTGAGTGAAGATATACTTCAAACTCTTGTGATCAGTGTAGACTTCACAGTGATTGCCGATAAGAAAATGTCGCCACATCTTCAAAGCATGAACCACTGCTGCAAGCTCAAGGTCATGAGTGGGATAATTCACCTCATGAGGCCTCAATTGCCTTGACGCATACGCCACAACTCGGCCCTCTTGCATAAGAACACAACCAAGGCCAATGCGAGATGCATCGCAATAGATGTCGAAGCTTTTGTGGATGTCCGGCAGAACTAATACTGGAGCAGAAGTTAGACGATCCTTCAACATCTGAAAGCTTGCTTCACAATCCGCTGACCACTCATACTTCTTTTCTTTCTTCAACAATTGGGTCATCGGTCTTGCTATTTTTGAGAAATTCTTGATAAAGCGGCGATAATAGCCCGCAAGACCGAGGAAACTGCGGACTTCGGAGATGGACTTGGGTTGTATCCAATTAAGCACATCTTGAACTTTGCTTGGATCCACAGCAATTCCTCCTTCGGCTAGCACATGACCCAAAAAAGCGACCTCTTTTAGCCAAAACTCACATTTGCTGAATTTTGCATAGAGTCGATGTTCTCGAAGCTTGCCCAACACAAGACGGAGGTGTTCTTCATGCTCACTTTCAGATTTGGAGTATATGAGAATGTCATCAATAAATACGATCACAAATTTGTCCAAATACTCCATAAACACCGAGTTCATGAGATTCATGAACAAGGTCGGTGCATTCGTCAAGCCGATGGACATGACGGTGTACTCATACAAGCCATAATGAGTTGAGAAAGCCGTCTTGGGAATGTCTTCAGATCTGATCCTAACTTGATGATAGCCCAATCTCAAATCAATTTTGGAGAAAATCCGAGCCCCGGTCATCTGGTCGAACAAATCATCAATCCGAGGAAGTGGATACTTGTTCTTGATGATGACCTCATTCAACGGACGGTAGTCAACACACATCCATGATCGTGGTCCTTCTTCTTCACAAATATAGCCGGCATCCCCAAGGTGAGGAGCTCGGCCTAATGAAACCCTTCTCTTGAAGTTCTGTGAGTTGCTTCTTCAATTCAACCAACTCATTTGGTGGCATTCGATAAGGACGTTTCGATATTGTAGCAGTTCCGGGCTGCAGCTCGATCACAAATTCAATTTCTCGTGAGGGTGGCATGCCCGGTAGTTCCTCGGGAAAAACATCCGGGTACTCACATACCACTGGAACTTCACTCAAATCTGGCAATTCTTCACCGCTAAGGGCAAAGAGATGTGGATGCTCCAATTTTGGCACCAATTCGACTTGAAGACCAAGAGGACTTGTAAGAGTGATAACCTTGCGGGCACAATCAATTTGACCATGGTTCTTGGACAGCCAATTCATCCCAAGAATAACATCAAGGCCTGCTGAATTTATCACAATAAGATTGGCCAGAAACTTCACCCCTTTAATCTCAATTTCAACTTCCCGACATTCATGAATGCTTCTCATTTCTGAACCCGGTGATTGAATCATCATAGGTGCAGGCATCAAGCTGAGTGAGATGTTGTGGAGTGTAGCAAAACCTCTGGACATAAAAGAATGAGATGCCCCAGAGTCAAACAACACGGTCGCAGGAGTCGATTTGACTAGAAAAGTGCCCAACACGACGTCGGGTGCTTCCTGCGCTTCTTCGGCGGTGACATGGTTGACATGAGCACAACTGGGGTTCTGAAAAGTGACATCAGACCGCTGAACAAGGGAATTTTCAAGGTCTTGGCGCTGACCGTGAAAGGCTTGGTGCTTCACTGGACAGTGACTTGCAAAATGCCCTGGATTGCCACAAGTGAAACATGTGGACTTTGCGGCCCAGTTGGGTTGCACCTTCTTCTGCTTTCTGGCCTGCCCTTGCTGGATCTCTTGTGGAGGTGGATGAGACACTTGCATAGGAGATACTGGAGATGCCAAGTCCTGAAAATCAGGAGGAGAGGGCTGCCAAGTACGCAGTTCTTGAAAACTGCAGCTTGCTGAAATTTGTGCAGCCTTCTTGCACTTTCGCGATTCTGCCACCGCTTGCATCTTGTTCTCCACCACAATAGCCTTGTCCACCAATTGTTGAAAGTTCCGGAAATCCTGTACAGCGAGTGCCAGCTGCATCACTTCCGTTAGCCCATTCAAGAACTTGTCTTGCTTCCTTGCATCGGTGGAGACATCGTCTGGAGCATAACGAGCCAAACGATTGAACTCGCGGAGATACTCCAACACGGACTTGGTGTCTTGCTTCAGCACGAGGAATTCACGCCTCTTGATACTCACTATGCTGGAGGGAACATGTGCCTCACGAAAAGCTATCTGGAACTCGTCCCAAGATGGAACGTGACTGGCGGGCTGCATGGCGCAAAAATTGTCCCACCATACAGAAGCGGCCCCTTCGAGTTGGTTGGAGGCTTATAAGACCTTCTCGTGGTCAGCACACTGAGCAATGATCAATTTTCGTTCAATGATCCGAAGCCAATCATCAGCATCGAGAGGATCCTCAGAACAAGAGAACACAGGAGGCTTCGCGCTCAGAAAATCAGCAAATCGGGAGCCATAAAGATCGGCTCCTTCCGCTGCCATTTGAGCACCTTGGACACTGGCGGTGTCCTGAGCAATTTGCTGCAAGATGAGAGTCTGGCCTTGCTGACTCCGCTCCATCTGGATCAACACATCGGCCACAGATGGCTGAGGTGGAGTCACTTCTTCTTGTCGACCCACGTGTGGTGAGTCCTCCATTACTTCTGATGTCAAACGAGTTTTAGGACCCGACATCCTGTTGCCATTCAACTTGTTAGCAACCGGCAAAAAGGAATGGGGAAAAGCATAAGGTAGGCAATAGATAGCAAGGGTAACTTAACCTAGTATGAATGCACGATAAAAGCCATTTATGCATCATGAAAAACGAGCGCTAAGGTCCATGTGGATAGCACAAGATACAATGAAAACTCAGTCAGTCTTCCGACATAGTTGCGACATAACTCGCCCGTAGGCGATGCACAACTACTAGGAACGAAAGAGAGCAAATGGTCACCACAAAATCCAACGTCTACAAGCTACGTGGTATCCTTAGGGGGTATAATATCTAAGGGTAACCCTAGTTTATTCCTAAAATCGCAGCAAAGAGTCGTCTTCTTGTTCTTCCACCAATTCTCTTTACCGATGACTACTTAACGTGTCTATTGTTGGAAAAGAGAGACGAGTAATGGAGAAAATGATTTTGTACAAATCAAAAGAATAGTGAGATAAGAAATTAGATGCTAGGATGGGTAAGAAACAAAGGAATTATATTACTAACATTTTTGCCAAACTTTTGATAGTTTGAAAATTTTCTTTGTAACTCAAAATCCTAACAACGTCCATTACTACGGCTTTAACCTACAGTCAGTATGGCTCTGATACCAACGCTGTGAGGACCCCGAGATCGGATCCGTATCAAGCTAAGTGATTACACCGTAAACGCAACACTTAACGTGAGACGAACTCGATTCCGAGTGACCCGGATACGTGTCACATGCTATCTCCCAAGGATCAGTGGCTAACATGCACATATCCTAGTACACAACATTGCAATCACATCCATACACAATATACGAGAATAAAAGAATCAATTACAACATCATTTAAATGGAACCTTATAGTATAAGGTTGCATAAGAGGGCCGATCGGCCAAATCTAATTAACACAAATAAATTGCAGCGGGAGAATAACTTGAAATAAAAAGGGAATAACCGAGTTGGTATGCCCACAATCCCACAAGCAACCAAGCTGGAGTTAAAGCCGTTGCACCGTCATTCTCACTGAACAAATAGACACTTTGTTAGAGTACAAAGTTGTACTCGCGAGACTTTCAAAAGATATAAAGATGCATGTAAGTACCAAAGGAAGGCTACTACACTAGTTGACATTTTTCAGCATAAAGCAAGTTTTGCATAAGGGTAAAAGATTCTAACTTGCCATTTGTAAAACATTTGGAAAACATTTTATGATAGTAAGTAATGATCAACAATGGTATAATCTCCAAGAATAATCAACCCACGAACATCCCATTCGTGGCAACATAAGATCTAAACAAACTAGCATAAAGATATAACATTTTCGACCATAACCCAAACTTAAGTTCCCAAAAGCTAACTGTGTCTGCTTTCCCACAAGTGTTGTCTATAACCTAGGACGAGGCTATTCGAATAGATTTAGTTCTCTGCAGAGTTGTACAGCTTTACCCACACGATATGAATACCTTATACTGTCGCCATGCACTCTTCCAAAGGAGTGTGACTAAGATATCATAACGAGGCCGTTACAATGTTATGCCCTAACTATCAAACCACCCGAGAAACAACACCATGGTCGAAAGTAAACATCGGCGCCATGGGTGTACCCGTTGTGTAAGTAAGTACCTATCAAACAAGAGACCCTTAAGAGCAAGTAAGGCAACCCTTAACATGCCCCCACGAGATTGACAAAGAACAATTAAATACAAAACAATAACAATTGTCAATCCCATTGTGTTTTGATAGCTAACACACAACAAATTATTAAGCCAAGCCTTCGCCATTATCCCGCGTGTGGTTATGCGTAAGACTTGGTTCATCACACCACGCACAGGTCCTTAAACACTCAAGCGGGCTACACAATTCCATAATAACAACAACAATAGTAATTCATCATCAACCTACACCCGTCAAGTTAAGAACACAAAACCATTCCCAACATGACCACAAACCCGGATCGAAGATCTGGATACATCCCTCAAATCCATCATAATCAAATCCATAAAATCCTCAATTTGAATAAGATTCGATTCAATCCACTGGCCGATGGACTAGCTCCATCAACCGCTCTCGGCTAAGACTACTAGCATGGCTAAGCATCGTTCTACAAACTAGTAAACAATCCCATATAATATATAACCTTAGTCATTCAAGGTAAAAGGGTAATCAATATTCAAAGGAGGGCAAATGTAGCAATTAGGAATTTAACTACTTCTACCCATAAACATACATATCAAAATAGTATGCAATTGCGCTAATAAAACTCACACAAAGCATTTAAAAACCACTGGGAGCAATATGATCAAGAGGAGGGTGCTCGCACCTGTGCCGGTACCACTTGTTCAATCACAGGTTATACTCATAATACTCTCACGGATATTTCGTTATCGTCGAAAAACCTAAAGAAAGACGATATTGCAATAAATATCAAATAAAGCCAGAAATTCAACATGCTAAAAAATGTATGAAATTTATACAGTAGGTAGATTATGATTTTATATGAATTATGGCGAAAGAATTATTCCATTTGGATTTAATATGTGAAAGTTATGGTGATTTGAATTTCAGATTTTTAATACCCCTTCATTCGGGTAATTTAATTATGAGATGAAAATTTGTAGAGCAGTGATGAGTACATGGATTACATAGATAAATAGGCAATATTATTATAAGTTCAAAACAGTTGAGTATGCTTCAATTGGAGTTTTCATGATTTAGTTATTGGTTTCTAAAGTTATCAGCATTAATAGTGTAAAAATAATGCCCTTTAGGATCATTTTCCTCAAACTATAGTTTCTGTGATAGAGGTAATTTTGAAACCATTTTTATAATTAAGTTCATTTGAAATCGAAATTATCAAAACTGAATTCACTGTTTTTGGAGTTAAAATGAAATAGTTATGTATTTTTGAAGTTAAAACCCTTTTCTTATTGTAAAAATAATAGAGTTATGGATCATATTTCCAAAACTATACTCTCTGCTACAGAGACATATTTGAAACCTATTTTAAAATAAGATTCACTTAATATGAAAAATATCAAAACTGGTTTCATTCAATTTGGAGTTTATTTGAATTAGATATGAATTTTTGAAGTTCATACAATTTTTCAGTGTATAAATAATGGTTTTCTGGGATTTCTAAGGCAATAAATACTTTTCTTACCGACAGGAACCTAGCCAAAGCCTATGACAGGTGGGGTCCGTGCATAGTATTACTTTCCACTTTCTATTTAATTCTGGTTAACACCGCGGGTGGGCCACTAACGTCATTGACTCGGTCTTGTGAACCTAGTTCATGGTCCATATGCACTACTCACTTAAGGGACCAGGCCCACATGTCAACGGCCCCAGCGCAGCTCGATTTATTTAAAAGCCTAGATTTCAGTTCATGGCCCCACTCGACAGCGACTCACCAAAACGCTTAAGACAGCCTTTAATTAGTGTAAACAATCATTAGCAATTAAAAGCAGTTATTAACCCCGATCTACTTGCTCTGAAATCGCCGAGCGTGCCACGCTTCTCGCCGCGCCTTGCGTGGCTTGCTGCTTTCGCCGTGCCGTGGTCCTTGAGGCGGCAATGCGCGAAACGAGTTCTGGTAACCTCACGGCTCAAGGTGGCGGCGTCGTACGGCCGTGGCGGCGCAACGCGCCGCAGCGGCGGTGGTCTGCGGCTAACGTGCATGCGGCGCCGGTGGTGCAACAAGCAAAGCAATGCGTTGGTGAGCTGCGGGGTTCCTCGAGGCTTACCGAAGTGGTAGAGGGGTCGTGGCTTCGGTGAGAAGCGGTCGCCGGTAATGGCCCTAGTGGTGGAGGGCTTCACGTGGAGGGGTCACCCTGCGCCATGAGACCAACAAAGAAAAGTTGGAGAAAGTCCAGGGGGCAGTGAAGATGGTGTAAAAGAAAGCAATCGAGAAATGGCTCACCATGTCGACAATTGGACGATGAACAGTGGCATCGGCCGAAAAAGGGGAGAACTCCAAATTCCAACGATCCTGTGAATGGATGGCCAAAACAAAAGAGGGGAAATGCTTAGCAGGCTAAAGCATGCGAGGTGACGCCCATAAATGAAAGAGTGACTCACCGTAGATGGGATTTGCACGGCGATGTCACTCGGTGTGTGCTCTGGGCGCGCTCTGGAACGAAGAATGGCACAAAGGTGTTCCGGGCACTACACAAGAAATCAAGATCTGCATCATCCAAAAATGGGAACGGCACCCAAAGGAGATGTTAAGGGACGTGGTGGTGTAGCACTGACCGGAGACTAGAGCTCAGAAGGGCCTCTTCTTCCTCAGCCCCGAGAGGAAGAATGAGGGGGAAAGGAGGGTGCCAAGGGGTTTTAGCTGAGGAAAGTGACGGAGATAGGAGCGACGTTAGAAGGTGCAGCTTCAGGAGTGGTCAGGAGAGGCGGTGGCTCACGGCATCACTCGCGTCGACGGAGCCCGCGGCAGGGCGTTGCGGGCACGTGGCAGCAAGGTTCTGCCCGAGCCAACGGGAGGAAGAAGAAGGGTCTGACCAGCGGGGCCCGCTTGTCAGCGGCTCATAAGCGTGCGAGTCGGAGTCTGGCTCGGCCGGTGCAATTAGTTGATCGGGCTCGATCAGTTCCGAAGCGTCCGTTCGATCTTAATCGGATGGTTCGCAAGAAAAGGTGTGGTTAGGTGGTTTGGCTGGACCACGAGGGTTTGGGTCCAGTGCGGTCGGAACAGTGGTGGGCTCGAGTCCATGCTACAGTGTTGGGTTACTAGAAATCCAGATTTGACCAATAAAACAATAGGTTTGACTGAGGCTTTAAATATAGAAATAAAATTCTAAAAATTCTGAAATAATTAGGGGGTGTTCCTGGGACATCCTAAAGTTCATAAAAATTATTAATATCACTTTTCATCATATAATGTGCATAATTTAAATTCAAACTTAGGGTAGGTCTTTGTAATGAGTTTGAATTTTCAAAGGGTTTAAACTAGTTCTAAAAATTTGGGAAAAATTATATTTACACATGATAATTATTCTAGTATTTGAATAAATTATTTTCTGATGATGATCAAATGTTTTTGTTCCTGTTTTTATTTGGAGTTTTAAATTTGAAGTGTATGTTTAATTTGTTAGATAAATTTCCAAATGCAAAATATTATGCAAATGATTCCAAAATGACAAGCATGCTGATAAGATGCATACTAAATCCCATTAATTAATTTGGGGATGTTACAAGCACTATTTTGCTTACCTCGTATATGTGAATGTATGGTTGTGAATACCAAATGTTGTGAATGTGTGTGCTAGCTACTGATCCAGGGACTAGCACAGAATACACATAGGGTCTTCGGGTATTCCACGCCCGGGGTTCTGCCTTGCTCTCCTCCGTCGAAAACCCTAACTCGCCCCTCGGATTGCATCGTCTTCTCGCTGTATCGAGCCTGAGAAACTTCTAGCCGCCGAAGCTTTCCTCACCGAATTTTGCTGCCACCGGTGAGCCTTCGTCCACTTTGTCACTGAAAACGAGATCACCTCCCCTCGTTCTACGCGATGCGCACCTCGTCGTCTCCAGGGACCTACCACTTTGCTGTCACCACCGTGAGCAGCACCGTCGCTTAACCCCTCGCTGCCACTGCTGTGGTCATCTCCAGTGAAAACCGACCACGTCGTCATGTTCACTATTGCTCCAATGCCTAGATCTATCCCCTACGCCTCCGCGTGGCGTTGCCACCGGCAAGCCGTTGGGCTCAGAGCACCGCCGCTCATGCCGATCTTTGCGTCACCCCACGTGGCACGCCACCTCACTTGCCACCTCGGCATCTTTGCCTCATGTCATCCAATCAGTAGCCGCGTGTCAGTTCATGTTTCACCCATGTGCACCCGGTCCAACATGAACCGAGCCAACCCTGTGGACTTGGTCCATAGACCAAGGGTCCCACCTGTCAGTCTGTATTCCTTATTTTCCATATTTTCTTTTAATTCATAAATTCATTGCTGTCGTCATGTTGATGCAATATTTTTTAATTTTCTTTAGAAAGAAAATTCTGAAAATTCAAAATAGTATTTTTCTTTCTCTTTTACTTAGATTTAAATCTTTCGAGAGCCCGTTCTTCCCCATACGAACTCCGATTGAACCCATTCAAGTTTCTAAATTCATATAAATTCAACACCTACCTTCCTGAGATTTTTATTTAATTTTTTGAGTTTATTTGTTGCTCTATTTTGTATTTATTTATTTATTCACTTTCATTTGCGAGTAGACGTTGACACTTCGGGAGCTTTCGAGGAAAGAGAAGTTGATCAAGCTCAATACGAGTACCAAGACTTGTTTCAAGGCAAGTTGTACCTTTGACTATGTTGAACCCAATTTTCTAAAATTACTTTGATTCAAGCTATTGCCTTTAATTTCAAGTATTTAATTCTTTAGATGTTTTGGGATTAGCTATACACCTATTTGTTTATATCCACCTTGCTCATTGTATTACCTTGATCTTTTGTCACCCTAATTTCATTAATTATTAGATGGTATCATTATAGCACCAACATGGGTTGGTTAGACACGAATAGTCTGCTTAGCCATGCAACGGGTTATTGATATCATTTTGAGTTGCAAATCTAAACTTGACTAAGTGATCAGGGAACTTTTGTGTAAAAACTGTGTGCTGTGTGCTGTTACTCGTTGATAGCATGTGTTGCACTTAACCAATAGGGTGGGAAAAGATTTGTGTAAAAACTGAGGCGAGTGGAAAGAATGGTGATATAGTGGAACTTCGTGCTTGGAAAAATATGAATCTTGGTAATTTGGTTAGAAATTGGGTCGTCTTGTCTTAGTCAATTAAGAACTTAACTTTATGCGCCATTAAACTGAGCCATAACTGTATGACCACATGCCTAGTATGGGATAGGCCTAACTTAGTAAGCTACAAAATTTTGGCATTGATTACTCAGGCATGTAGGTTAGACTGTGTGCTAGGGTGGAGGTGTGTACTACTGTGTCGGGTCACACTTATGAGTGGTTCATCGTCTCTAGGTCCAACGATGTGTGTCGGGCCAAAGCACTTCGTTAGGGTTGGTACGTCGGTAAAACACATCGGGAGGGTCAATTGTCAACATAAAGTTTTGGAAAGGTTTTGTTATGATTGGTGCTAGCTACATTAGTTATATCTTTTAGGTAAAGTGTACAAACCTCTGCAAAGTGTTAATCAATCTATTCAAATGGCCGCGTCCACAATCATTGACATGCTCAGGGATTTCACACGAGGGGTAGATTTGCATAAAAACACTTAGGAAGGAACATTTGTGTCGTTAAACTCATATGGTTGTGTGAAAAAAATTGATTAGGCTTTGTGTTATTTGTGAAAATAATTGTTAAACTATTATTCTTTATTCATTTTAAATTACGCTTTTAATCTATTATTTGTATTCAATTAAAAATATTGCTTTTTGCAAAATAACCATAGAAACCATTTCCTTTGGAACAAGCCATCATCTACAATTGCATTCTGTGGTACAACTTGTTGAGTACTCGGAATACTCTTTCTTGCTGTAATCATTCAGCAGAAGTGGAGGAGTCATCGTCTGCTTTCGAGGAGGAGTTTTATAAGGATGGTGATCGCTAGGTCTTGATGCCAGTCGGTTGCCTCTGGCAAGTTGATGGGTTCCTACTGAAGTTATTTTCATTCCGCTGTTGTCTCTTTATTTAGTGTCACCCTGTGTGGCTTAATAAGTGTAAACTCGACCATAAGGTCACAACCGTTATTTATTAATCAAATTAGTCATTTATTCTTATATTCGTTTTAGGTGGAATGATATTCATCTATGTTGACACTGTGTGTACTAGCGTGATCTTGGACTAGTGTATTATACACAGAGGGTCCAGATTTGCATATTTGGGTCTCAACAAATGCCCTCTATGAACTCTTATTCCCCAACTCCCGCGAAGCCTTCAGCGAGTCCTCCCGGCCTCTCCCGTCCATCATTGGTCATAAAATTTTTTAATGGAGCATCCTCAAGACATCCCACAAAGAATCTTGTTCTGTTTCGGCTGGAGTTCATCGGAGCAATGCCGGTCGTCTTTTCTTCTCCAAGACCGGTGCCAACTCCATCGAGTCTGAGCTCTTCATCCGTTGGGTATTTTTCAAGAGCCCTTTTACCTAAATGTTCCTCTCAACATTATCTACCTTTATGTTCAAACAAAATTTTGATTTCCTCAATGAGTTGCCACTGCCACAAAAGCTACCGTAGCCACCTTCTTCTCCACCGTCGGAGAGCCATCACCCCGCCTCCCCATGCCATCGTTCATCGTCCTGTGCTATCGGCCACCTCCTCTATTTCTTTCTCTGTTCCCTTTCTATCTCTCTCTTCCATGTGGACCCCACTGTCAGATTCTCTCTCCTTCGTTAATTTCCTGAATTTCTATCATTTCATGTGAAATCCAACTTCTGGAAGCTCGTTCTCCTTCATCCGAGCTCCGATTGACCCATTCTTATTTCTAAATTCATATAAAATCGAGCCCTCTCTTCCAGTACCGGTTTTGTCAATTTTGTATTTTATTTGAATTTTTTTAATTTATTTGTGTTTTCTCGTTTTCACTCTCGTTTAGACAACGAATTTCAAGGAGCGGGAACAGGATTTGAGGAGCAGAGTATGGTAATTGAGGAAGGTCAAGGCAAGTCGCAGTCCTTTGATTATATTGTACCCATTTTGCAAAAGTATATTGTTTTATATCAACATGCATACTACTTTTATATGAACTGTTTTATGGGAGTAGTTATTTATCTAATTGACATTATGCCACTATGTTTAGCTTGGATGCCATGAATCCATTGTCACCATAGGTTCGGTTATTATTTGTTGGACACAACTATACTACCAATATGGGTTGACATAGATATGCTTATTCATGCTTAGTTGTATGATGAGCTCATATTCACAAGATCAATTATGATAACTTAACTTAATGAGATATGGAATTGTAGTGCGATACAACTGTTGTAAATTTGTTGTGCCATGGCAGGGGATGTCATTGGTCTTGGTTAAAACAAAATATTTCATGCTCAAGCAAGTGTTCGTGCAGTAAAAGGGGTGTTGTGTGCACATTGGGATGAGATAGTCTCGCCTAGTTGAACACTAAGGACTTAATCTTGTGCGTCATTGAATTGGACCAAATTGTACAACCACATGTCTAGTATGGGATAGACCTTGCTGATTAATTTGTAATGTCTTGACTTTGTACTGCCATTTGGTGGTGTGGGTTCTGAGATCGACAGGTAGACTCACACGGCGCAAGAGAGGGCCCCCGATTGGGTGCGAGGCCCTTCGGTGGTGAAACCTTAGTGAGTAGAACTGGGTTAAGATAGAACTTTGTAAAGGCCTTGTGATAATCACATAGTCGCACGCCTTTGGAAGCATGTCTTAGCTGACATTATAGGTTGATTATCTCTTGTGGTAAAACTGTACAACATCTACAGAGTGTTAAAACTGTTCGAACAGTCGTGTCCCTGGTTATGGACAATGCTTGGGGATTTCACATGGGATATAGAGTTCTCATAAAAACTTTGGATAGTGGAATGGTTGGGAAGTGAACGGGTAGCTCAATGATTTTTTTCAAAGTAATTGTTTACTTTATGTATTATGTCTTTCCAATTACGCTTTACAATCTATTTACTATATTTATTGTCAACATTTGCTTTCTGCAAAATAAACATACAACTATTCCTTGTTCAAGCCCTGCATGAATATTAATTGGCTATTGTTTCCATAGGATTTGCTGAGTACCCTATGTACTCACACTACTACCTGACCTCATCACGAGCCGGTTCGAAAGCGGTCATCACGAGCGGTTCCTAACAAATCGTGTTTTTCGTCTGTGATAAGCGTGATTATCACGACGGTTAAAAATCCGTGCGTGATAAGTCACAACACGATGCAGTTCTCATTATATAACCGTGCGTGATATCTAATTATCACGAGCGACTCTATTAAAGAACCGCTCGTGATATCTAATTATCACGAGCGGTTCTATTTACAAACCGTCTGTGATATGCGCATATCCCAGACGGTTCTAATTATTTAACCGTCTGTGATATACACATATCTCAGACGGTTCGTAAATAGAACCGTCTGTGATAAAAAGGATATCCCAGACGGTTCTATTTACGAACCGTCTGAGATATGTGTATATCACAGACGGTTATTAAATAGAACGGTCTGGGATATGCATATTCACAGACGGTTTGATTGTTAAACCGTCTGTGATAGTTACTTCAGCCTAACTACTTTTTTAAAATTTTCGGCTAGCCTCAGGAATTGCTAGCCATGCCCTCTGAAAATAAGCAGGCAGAAAATAGATACATCACAGATAAATCAACGGACAACCCAAAGTGATCATTGTCAATTACAAACCAACATATATCAAATATTGTCGCTAGTGTACCATTGAATTACAACTATTCAAAGTGAATTACAACTATATCAAATATATATTAATTGTTTCGAGGTCGTTCAGTAGTGAAACTCTCCGTTGGGCGCAATGATATCCGTCATGATGAAGGTGCAAAGCCTCCCTCGAACATCCGAGATCTCTTTCTGAACGAGTGAATCTAAATCTATATTCAAAACCTACAAACAAGAGTAAAGTGTTACACATATATATTTAAATTTATAATTAGCAATTATTGCAGATTGACCAACCTCGGGATCCGCAACCTAGCACTCATGAGAATCGCATATGATGGCAAAAGTAGAATGCACATTCTTACGCTTTTCTTGTGACAACTTGAAAAATAGAATTACATATATAGGTATAGTCGGTTCGAGACGCATTATTACGAAGTATGATATAGGATTATTGTGTTGTAGCACGTCGGAAATCGCGTCTGTGATTAAGTGTGGCGTTCGTTCCCTTGTATAGCCCTCCTCGGCAATATAGGAGATGAGCGACCTACATGTTTCCAAAAAGTTAACCTCGGCCATTTCAAGCGAAGGAAGACTACAATAGAGTTATGTATGGAGGAAATGAGCACACACATCGACTACTTCTTGCACAAGGGTGAAGTCGTGGCCTTTTTCATTAGGGAATCAAGGTATAGTACTGATTCCTCTTTGGTATAATGACTAGAAGGATCCAGTGATGCCTACTCATGTATGTCGCTATAGTCATTAAACCTAAGTTCATCTCACATATAAAGTACAAATGAAATTTGTATAGCAAGTAGTGAAGCACTTACTCGGTTGTAGGGCACCATTATGTAGTCCACGTAGTTTTGAGCAAGCAATCCTGCCATTATGTATTTCTCGGCGTAGGATCGTCGCCAAGATGGTTTGCTCAGAGACCACGTGTGGGTCGAGAAACCCACCGGTTCTTTCAATCGCGGCAGTTTTAATCATGTATCTATACATAAGCAATGAGTTGTTATATTACGTGAATGTACGTGAATGTAGAACTTGATTGTACACACTTACGATGTCGGCATCGTAGAAGTGAGGCATCGAGGGCTTTGAGGTTGAATAGGTCGAACAAGTCGTGAAGCCCACGATGAAGGGGCGGCTCGTGGAGAAATAGTCCTCCGTGTATCGGCGGTGATTCCATCAGCGCACCCTTTCTCTTGGTCTTACGCAAGTACCGGCTATGCAAACTCGACAACCTAATCCAGCGTAGGCTAATACGTGCTCGCCGCCAACGGACTTCCAAAGAGTATTTCTTAGGGTTAGGAGGCGGAAGCGCTTAATGTTCTTCGATTTCGATTTGTCTGAAACGACTTGCTCGCTCACGCGTCTTCCTCTGTCCGACGACTCGGGAAGCGTCTGGCGGCACGTTTTTTTGTTCGTTCGGTGTCTTCTCCACGGAACCGATGAGGCGGGCTTCGAGCGAAGGTTGAGGTGCGATCATGGAGGTCTGTTGGAGAGACATGGTCGTGTCGAGATGGTTGGGGTAGAGTCATCAAAAGTTGAGGCGGCATCTGCAGGTCGGGGCGATGTCCTTCAAAAGTTGAATTGGAGGGGCATGGTCGTGTGGAGATGGTTGGGGTAGAGTCATCAAAAGTTGAGGCGGCACTGCAGGGTCCAGGACGATGTCCTTCAAAAGTTGAATTGGAGAGGCATGGTCGTGTGGAGATGGTTTGGGTGGAGTCATCGAAGGTTGAGGCGGCACTGCAGGGTCCAGGGCGATGTCCTTCTTTGGCCACTGAATAAAACATGCAGGCATCCCTAGTGTTATGATTTCGTCGTTCGGGCGAATCTCCAGCGGGACGGCCCTAAAATTATCATGTACCATATCCACCTGGACCCTGGCGTAACCCTGCGCCACCTGGGCACCGTGCTGCACTATCCCTTCATTGCATGGATACACCACCCCCCGCCCAGCCTCAATAGACATCCCAACCATCCTCACTTGGAGTGTGCAGTGCGTCGGCTCCTACAAAACGATACGCAATTAGCTAAGGCGTCCTATAGGTCTATCTTTGGAGCATTCCAGAGATGTACATTACCTTGATGTCGTCGATAGGTAATTGGACATCATCGTGTTCACAATTTTGCGTGGACGCGACGCTACTCCGATGTTGAGGAGGACTGCCTACCAAAACAACGGGGGCGGCCTGCGACTAGTTGTTGAGGAGTAGTAGTTGATTCACTTGGTCCTGCAATCTTGCTATCTTTTCTTCAAATTTTGCAGTAAGCACCCGTTCTCTTCCTTCAAATTTTGAAGTAAGCACATGTTCCAACACTGTGTCGTACTCGCCTTGGATCTCTTCCCGCTCCTATACGTGCGATGAGTAAATGCGGGAATCCATCCTCCAAGATACGTTAACCCTTTTGCCTCGCGTGCGACCAGTGCTCCTTGTTTCCCGGGGCGTAGTTAGTATATCCTTCTCCTCATGCGCTTGGAAGGAGCCTTGGAACATGCGGAACTCAATTCTTGCTGCAAGAGGTCATCATGTTATTATATACATTATGAAGTTATAGACTTATTAACAACTAGGTAGTTCGAAGACATTTACCACACGGTTGGCCACATCCCGGTCTGCCGGGTTTGTGAAAGAGATTTCGCCCGAAGACGTAACTGATGCCCTCGCTCTTAACCAGGAGAGAGCGCTGGTCTGTGATCTCAGCAAATGGTCTTGTTTCGTTCGCGTCCTCCGTCGCCCATTGCGCGGTTTTACCCGCGTACCAGGTGCCGAGTTTGTGGGGTGAGTGTTAAGTGTCCGAGAGCCTTGTGCGTCACACTTTCCTCAAGAAATTCGGCGTCGTCTTCATTTGCACAAAGGCGTCCCATATATCCCGCGACAAGAATTTATACGCCGTGAAGGGCGTTCGACCGTGTTCACATACCTTGTGACAAGCACGCTCTTGAAGGTCCTCCACGCTTCCGATCGAGAGCAACGCTGTGGTTCCACGCGCGCCAGGTCTGCGGCTGGGAAAGTGAACGATTTTAAAACTTCGTCCCACAGCTGTCTTCTCCGAACATCCGACACAGTGTCCCAGCTCAGTGTGGTGATGGGGACCCGTTCCCTTCCAAGTATCCCGCACAAGGTTCGTAATCTCGCAATGCTTTGGGGACTCACAGGATCCCATTGGCATTGACCTCGTGACGGTCATTATGCCCGAGAATTCTCGATGTTCCTCCCGCCATCTCGCGTCGTACCACTTTCCTCGGAGATCGGACGGCGGCGAAGATGGTGCGGACGCCATGTCGCTTACTTGCTATCTATATATGCACGAAGCAATATGCGTAAGCTCTAACTGACCAGATTCAAGCAGATTTACTCAACTTAACCGAAAATGATGCACAAACATATAATATATAAAGAAGGATTGATGGTAGTTTGTGCTCTCAGAAGGAGAGTTGCAAAAGAACAAGTCTTTGCCATCTCAATCCTATTGTCTATACTCTTCATTAAATGAATATGATAGTATAAATTCAAACTATGAGCTCTAAACAATACTTTGCTTAACTGTCAAATGATCTCAACTGTTACCGAAAATGATCTCTTAACTATCACATTCAATCTCAGTATAAGAGAAAAGTTCATCACAGAGCGAACCAGAACAAAGCCCACTGATCAATTTCAGTTCACATTATCAAAGATTATCAAAGTCACATCACGTAGGGTTCGTCAATACAATAGAGCTCATGAATGAACTAACAAGATATCAAATTGACTGGATGCATTCAACCGTCTGTGATAACTAGCAATCAACCGAAAGTAACAAATTAACGAAGATATGAAATTGACAAAGAGCAAGTAATTTGTACAATAGAGCTCAAGAATCAACTAACTATCACATTCAATCTCGATATAAGACAAAGTTCATCACGAGCATGTCAACAAAGCCCACTCGATCAATTTTCCGATCTTTAGGAATACTCACAGGATGCCGCACAACAACTCACGGTGCAAGGAGGAGGCCGGTGCAGGGGAGGAGGCCGACGCGGGGAGAAGGGAGAGGCGCGGGGAGGAGGCCGACACGGGGAGGAGGACGGCGCGGGAGGAGGCCGGTGCAGGGGAGGAGGCCGACACGGGGAGGAGGCCGCGCGTCGAGGCGGAGGCAGCGTCGTCGATGAAGGGGCGGCGGCGTCGGGTCTTACGGCCGGGGAGGTGAACGGGCGAACCCTAGAGGAGCCGAGAGAGCGCGCGAGAGCCTAAGGGGCGCGGGAGGCGGCGACGAGTAAAGAGCAAAACCTAAGGTGCGCTTTTTGATAAAAGAATATCACAGACGGCTCTATTAAAAACCGTCGAGATATCACAATATCACGACGGCTCTATTTAAGCACTGCGTGATAATATCACGACGATTTGCTTAAGAACCGTGCGAGATATCCTCATATCACGAGCGCTTCTTTAATGGCACCGTCGTGATATTGAGGATATCTCGAATAGTTCTTTAAGCAAACTGTCGTGATATTATCACGACGGTGCTTAAATAGAGCCGTCGTGATATTATGATATCTCGAGCGGTTCTTTAATAGAGACGTCGTGATAATATATCACGACGGATCCATCATAGAGCCGTCTGTGCTATGAATCTCATTCCCTTCATCTCCGCGCGAGTGTCTCTTCGTCTCTGCTCGACTTTTATATAAATAGACAACCCTTATCAAAGGGATTTCTCACGAACCTCCTTGATCATCCCCTCTCTCTCCACAAATTCCAAATGGCTTCCTCTCGTCCTACTGTCTTGGCCTACATTTTGGTTGTGTACTCGCACCTCTCTGATCGCAACTCGCCCAAGCTGCGAACAAGCGTCCGTCGCAATGCAATCCGTTGTAGACCCTCCCATCTACCGGAGACCATAACGGCGATCATCGGTCGATTGGAGCTCCTCCTCCAATGCAGACAAAGGTCGAGGCTCTCGGCATCCGCGAGTAAACCTCGTCGTGGAGATTGTCCTATGGAACTCTTTGGTCCGCACCGAGGATGCAGCCTGATAGTCGAGGACGACATCGACATTGCGGGAGAGCGGTCCGCCTAGCCGAGGCTGTGGAGACCAGGGTTGATGGCCTCTGGGCTATATGGGACTTGATTACGAGTCCGAACATCTACAAGAGGAAATTGAGCGTGCAAGGTCACGGTGGAGCGTTTGGTGAGACGATCGGTGATCCGCTCCCACCGAAGCCGGCGAATGCGTCGAAGATTTGAAGACTAAGATAGGATCGCTCATCCTTTTTATCGTGCGTGATGTAAAAGCGATAAGGCCGATCTATTATGCATGCGTGATGTAAATATGATCTTTTTGTCTGTGATGATATGGTCTTTTTTATCGTCTGTGATGATATGGTCTTTTTTATCATTTATTTATTACTGGGCAAATCATGTTGTTAATTATTTGCGCATATGCATGCTCCGTACGCTATCACAGACGGTTGAATAAAGAACCATCTATGATAATATCCTCATCACAGACGGTTCCTCTCACTAACCGTCTGTGTTGAACATCACAGACGGCTCCATGTGGAACCGTCTGTGATATCCTCCATATCACAGACGGTTAATAAGGAGAACCGTCTGTGATATACTCCATATCACGCAGCGGTTAATAAGTATAACCGTCGTGATGTGAGTATATCACGACGGTTATACTTATTAACCGCTCGTGATATTGATATATCACGACGGTTTCACATGGAGCCGCTCTGTAAGTTCAACACGAGCGGTTTGTGTAGAACCGTCGTGATATACTCGTATCACGAGCGGTTGGAAATAAGAACCGCTCGTGATATTTCACCCCTATAAATATAAAGACCAGCAGAGGCCCCTTCTAGCGCCTCTGATCTCTTCTTTGGAATAGAGGGGCTTGAGAAGCTTTGCTCTGTGTTGGCTGTAGGAGGCTTGTTTATTTGGCTTGCCTTGTTCTTGGTTGTGGGTTGCCCTAGCAACTTATGGTCATTTGGCTTGCATGCATGCTTGCTTTGTGAGGCTTGGCTTTGGTGGTAGCTCTCGGTTTGGGTGTTGTGAATGAGTGTTTTTGTGAGTGGGATAAGCTGGTGTATTTCGACTGTGGCTCTCTTGCCCTGTTCATTGGCCTGAAGGAGAAGGACAGTGAGGAATCTCGCGGGATATTAGGAATTTTCGTCGTGAGCTCCGAGGGTAACGATCTTTAACTCTTTATATTTGCTTAATAGGAGGAGTAACGTATTTGCAGTTAATAGGAGGAGTAACGTATTTGCAGTTTATTAATATAATTTAACACTACTAATTGTTACATGTGTAGCGTAGATGGACCGAAACTGGATGTACGGTGCGAACCGTGTGAGTGAAGAGTACATTAATGGCGTGATTGCTTTTAAAAGAGCCGCGGAGCAGGATATGCTGAATAAGGGGATAGAATTTATGTACTGTCCATGCATTGATTGCGATAATCTGAAGATTTTTAACAACCCGGCGCAGATCGTAGGGCACTTGATTGAAGGGTTTCAAAAGGGTATACATGTTGGACCATCCACGGTGAAGTGTGATTATACAAGAAGTTAATAATGATGACATCGATGAGGAAGTCAACGATATGCCGATGTGGTGTGTTTTTGATGACGATAGGTCGTGCGATGACAATCTGGATCGGATGCTACGATGCGTATGAAACTACGGAGAGAGAGTTTTGTAAATTCGAGCGCTTAATGGAGGACTCGAAACCTTTGTTCCCACGGTGCAAGCCGAATACACAAGGTTGTCAACCGTGCTTGAACTGCTGAAATTGAAGGCGAGCAATGGTTGGTCCGACAAGAGTTTCACGGCGTTGTTAGGTCTCCTAGCGGACATTCTTCCGGAGAAACGTGTTGCCCAAAGACCACCTACCAAGCCAAGAAGGTTCTTTGTCCATTGGGAATGGAAGTAGAAAGAATACATGCATGTCCGAACGATTGTATCCTGTATCGTAAAGAGTATGCAGACTTGCATGTATGTCCCGTGTGCAAAGCATCCCGATACAAGCGTAAGAATACTGCTAAGGTGAAGCAAGGACCTCCTGCTAAGGTGTTGTGGTATCTGCCTGTGATCCCACGTTTGAAGCGTTTATTTGCGAACCAAAAGGAGGCAAGATTGCTGCGTTGGCACTCGGAGGAGCGTAAGAAAGATGGAAAACTAAGACACCCTGCTGATTCTGCCCAGTGGAGAAACTTCGATCGGACCTTCAAAGAGTTCGGTGCGGAACCGAGGAACATAAGGTTAGGGTTGAGTACAGATGGAATGAATCCTTTCGGTAACATGAGCAGCCGACATAGCACCTGGCCCGTGAATCTATGTATGTACAACCTTCCTCCTTGGCTGTGTATGAAGCGGAAGTACATTTTGATGTCACTACTTATCCAAGGGTCGAAACAACACAGGAACGATATTGATGTGTACCTAGCACCATTCTTGGATGATCTTGTGACACCGTGGAACGAAGGTACAAGTATGGGATGCGTACAAACGAGAACTTCTCTTTATGCGTCATGTTGTTCGCACTATCAATGATTTTCCTGCCTTGGTAACTGTCGGGCTTGATGCGAAAGGAGCCAAAGCCTATCCGCACCGCTTAGATGCTACGAGAGTGTATGGTGAACAACTCAGCAAAAGCGTGTATATGCGTCCACCGTAGGTTCCTTCCCGAGAGTCACCCATACCGCAAGATGAAAAACAATTCGACGAAAATAAGGAGGACAGTTCGGCTCAAGGGCTTTTAGAGGAAAGAGGTCTATGATATGGTTAAGGATATCGATGTTGTGCTTGGGAAGGGATGTAAATTAAAAACCCGCCGAAGAACATCCGGAAGAAGCGGTCAATTTTTGGGACTTGCCTTATTGGGAGCACTTAGAAGTTCACACTGCATCGACGTCATGCACGGAGAAGAATGTATGTGAAAGCTTGATTGGTCTCTTCTTGAACATTAGTGGCAAAACAAAGGATGGTGTTAACGCATCGACGCGACTTGGTTGATATGAACATAAGGACCGAGTTAGCACCGAAAGAGACCGATAAAGGATGAACATACCTTCCACCAGACTTGCTACACTATGTCCAAGGCGAGAGAAATGAATTGTGCCAAAGCTTGCATGGTGTCAAAGTCCCGTCTCGTTACTCCGCTAACATTAAGAAACTTGTTTCTATGCAATATTTGAAATTAATTGGTATGAAGTCTCATGATTGTCATGTCTTGATGACACAAATGCTTCTGTTGCAATTAGGGGTATCTTGCCGAACAAGGTCCGAGTGGCAATCTTGAGGTGTGTTATTTCTTCAACTTAATTGCTCGAAAGGTCATCGATCCCGAAGGACTAGATGCTCTACAGGCCGAGGTGGTGACGACTCTATGTCAACTTGAGATGTATTTCCCTCCGTCATTTTTCGATATTATGGTCCATCTCATTGTTCATCTTGTGAAAGAGATAAAGATATGCGGTCCTGTGTTCCTACGTCATATGTACCCGTTCGAGAGGTATATGGAATTCTCAAGTCCTATGTACTAATCGATCTCGACCGAGGCGCAAGATCATCGAAGGTTATGCAACCAAAGAGGTCATTGAGTTCTGCGTCGACTACATGGCTCAGGTGGAACCGATAGGTGTGCCTCTATCTCGTCATGAGGGAAGGCTGGATGGTATCGGGACCATCGGAAGGAAATCAATCACTCCCGATCTGGATACGTACGCTCAAGCCCATTTCACGGTCTTGCAACACATGACCCAACTGTCCCCGTACATCGACGAGCACAAAGACATGGTACGCCAACGAAATCCGGACGGTGGAGGTTTGGATCACGAGAGAACACAACCGTCGGTTCAACGAATGGGTAAAGGTGCGAATCATGACCGGAGATCATCAAGTGATGATACGTTGCTATGGTTGGCAAAGGGTCACAATTTACTGATTGTCACATGGCAAGGATACGACATAAATGGGTACACATTTTATACGGCAGCTCAGGATAGGAAGAGCACAGTCCAGAACAGCGGTGTCCGCATAGATGCATTCAGTTACCGATGGGTGAGGAGCTCGTACTATGGGCAAATAGAGGAGATATGGGAGCTCGACTAACGTGCTTTTCAAGATCCCCTATTTCGGTGTCGTTGGGTCCATCTCCCACATGTGAAGGTCGACAAATACGGCGTCACTACCGTGGACCTCGATCGTGTCGGATACAAAGACGAACCATTCATTCTTGGCTAACCAAGTTGTTCAAGTCTTCTATGTAACCGACCCGGCAAATAAGAAGCGTCACGTAGTTCTTCATGGAAAAAGAAGGATTGTCGGAGTTGAGAATGTAGTGGACAAGGAAGAATACAATCAATTTGACGAGTTGCCTCCTTTCGGAGACGGCATCAGGCTCGAGGAAGAACCCAACGAGGAAGCTAGCTATATGCGCGTCGATCATCATGAAGGACTATATTTTAATTAAGAAATTACTCCATTGTAATTAATTTATTCCATAACATCATGTGTTATGAACTTGTAATATGTCGTACGTATATTTTGATGTCAACGTGGAATTGTAATCGCTCCTGTCCTTGTGGACCGTATATTTTGGTGCATTAAAAATTCATTTAATTTGGAAAATAGTCCACCGCACCACCTTTCTAGAAACCTAAAAACTAAAATTTTATGGCAAATAGTCTAACACCTTTGCAAAGAAACCGTATACTCATGCCTAATCCTGCGCAGCGTCATGCGCAGAAGACGGCGTAGTCGTCCCACCTTCCACACCGCAGCCAATGCTCGTGCCGGTGGCCATCCTCCGACAGCGCCCACCGGCCCGATGGCGCCTTCTTCCCCACGCCGCTCGGACCATGTCCGCGGCGAGCCTCGCACCGCCTGCACTCCGGTTGGTCTTGGCGTCTCGCACCGCGCCACGGTCGGCTCGTCCTCGACTGGCTGATGTAGTGCTTCCCAACGTCGCGCGTCTCGTCGGTGTGTAGAGGAGGAGACCGAGCACGTGGCCGCGCTCAGGGCGCCCACGCCACCGTTCAAGGAACATGAGGCCGCTGCATGTCTTGGGGCGCGAAGACAAGCCCGAGGCCGACGATGAAACAAGCCCGGGTT
The DNA here is from genome assembly GCA_036346255.1 of Ampelocalamus luodianensis. Taxonomy (NCBI): domain Eukaryota; kingdom Viridiplantae; phylum Streptophyta; class Magnoliopsida; order Poales; family Poaceae; genus Ampelocalamus; species Ampelocalamus luodianensis. The sequence continues at coordinate 279,628 of JAYEVH010000138.1, read as the reverse complement.
GCGGCGTGGCGTGTGGTTGACGACGGCGAGGTAGCGCTCGTTGTCCGCCACTTCATCGCCTCCTCGCTCCAGCGCCACGCGCCTCCCGGCGCTGCCTCTGGACACCTTGTACAAGGCCTTGCAACTATACGTACATACATTCAAGATGTTAGAATAAATAGTAGTATGTACGTACGTATATTGTAGACATAAAGATGTACGTACGTTAATCGTAGGCTGCATAGGTCCTCCATGGGCTGAGGAGAGCTCGCGGCCACGCCGACGATGTCGGCAACGACATCGTGAGAAAGAGCGCGATCACCGACCGCCTCGCCTTGGTGTCGCTTTGATCGCTCGCATGCTCACCTTGGCGATTGACGTACTCAAAACCGTGAGACGAAGAGCGATGGGAGGAGTTTAATCTTCGGTGAATTATTCCGTCTTATATCAAGAATTAGGAGTAACTGGCACGTGAGACGAAGAGACGCATGTATCGTCGGCGTGCGAGACGAAGAGACGGTTGTGCGATGGTGAAGAGACACATCGCGGGGAGAAGAGGTTGGATATCACGAGCGGCTCTATATGGGGAACCGTCTGTGATAATAATATCACAGACGGTTATTTAATAGAGCCGTCTGTGATACTAGTATATTACAGAGCGGTTCTCAAATTGAACCGTCTGTGATATTTCACAGACGGTTTTATTTCCAAACCGCTGCGCGATAAGCGTCCTCATCACGAGCGGTTCTTATTACCAACCGTTTGTGATACTTCACGACGGTTCGTAATATGAACGTCAGCGTGATATGTCTCATCACGACGGTTCTTTTACCAACGTCTTTGAAGTATCACAAACGATTGGTAATAAGAACCGTCGTGATGAGGACATATCACGAGCAGTTTCGAGCGGTTCCAAAGGGAACCGTCTGTATAAGTTCAACACAGACGGCTCCTTTGGAACCGTCTGTGATGAGGTGTCTGTTATTGCCTGTTTTGTAGTAGTGTCACGACTATATACATTGTTGATCAGTTGCTGAAGAAGAACCAGGGAACTCCAAGTTTTTCGAGGAGTACTTTGAATACTACGTGAACTAGGATGTGCTCCCCACTCGATTACTTGTGAGCATGTCGGATGGCTACCACAAGTTTTCTACTTCCGTTGCAAGAGTATTTATTTGTCTTTTAACCCATACGTGGCACATTATGTAAACTTTGACCATAAGGTCCATTGCTATAATTCAATAAAATTTGGATACTTTCATAGTTATTTCGTTGAATGGTTGATATTTCATCAATGTTACTACTTTGTGCACTAGCGTGATCCTGGACTAGTGCGGAATACATAGAGGGTCCGAATTTGTATATTCAAGTCTCGACAGATAGTCGTGCCCACATTCATGGGTCATGCCGAGAACTTGCTTGATTAGACTTAAACTTTTACAAACAATCTGCTGGTGGAATGAAAAGTCTGGTTTGAGCCTGAGGATTTTACTTATCCTGGTTGTAACCAGTGGAAGGTATCGGGTGGATGTAGCGATGGGTTGCAAGAGGAATGTGGCCTGGGATTCGCGGTTGGATGCAGCCTAGAATTGGCGGGGTGTGCTTCTTGGAATTAGCAGGTGGTGCACCCTGGAATTCGTGGTTGCTGCGGCCTGCGCTGTCAGGTGGTTGGAACTTGGAATTGCTAGGTGGTTTGTAGTGTTAGAATTGCCAGATGCATTCAGCTCAGAATTGCCAAGGGTATTCTCGCTGGAATTGTTGGGTGGTTGTAGCCTTGGAATCACCAGGTGGATACAGCCTTGGAAAATGATATAACATGAGGTGGGTGGAATTGATATCAACTTGTGAGTGGATGGAACCTTCAGGTACTGTTCTCCACTAACAGGTGGATGGAACATTCGCTACTATTATACAACAACACTCAAATTCACTAAAATTGGTTTAGTCAAAATGCTAAGTCATATATTATAAATGCATTCTGTGTGTTGGCTTGTGGAGTATGGTTGTGTACTCACAGTCGCTCAATATTAACATTTAGTAAGTTAGAATGATGAACGTTCAGTGGGCACTTAATCACGTTCGCCAAGACTGAAAGTCAAGAAGGCCAAGAACTAGGTCACGGGTCCCAGTCGGTTGCCTGTGGATATATCCTGATGGTCCTAGTTATTTCATTTTAATCCAATTCCCACTGCTGTTCTTTAAAGGTATTTGACCTGGCCGGCAGTTCTGTAAATCAAAAGTCGTAAGGTATATCTAGTCATTGTTTATTATTATGTAATCGTTTTACATTTATAAGATATGTGTTTGATATACAATGATGTCACTGTGTGTACTAGCTACTGATCCAGGGACTAGTGTTGTGTACACGGAGGGTTTCGAATTGCAAATTTTAGGCCCCGACACACCCCTACTATGCTAATTTGGCATGGAAACCACGTGCTCGGCCCACCCCTAGACCGCAGTAGGCGATTTGCCGCGTTCCCAGTCTACAGTAGGATGACATTCCAGCATAGCAGGTGGCCTGCACACATTCCTGCTATGGACTGGGAGCATGGTAGGTCGCCAGCCGTGGTCTGGGAGCGGGCCACGTGGCTTCTGTGGTAAATTAGCGCGGTGTGCTATCTTTGTCATTTCGGATACGAGGGGGTGCTATTTTGCTATTGTAAATAAAAAACATGTCATTTCAACCAAAGACTCCAAACAAATCAACTATCAAGACTGTGCACCTCTGAATTCACTGTAAATGACTGATTAAACCTCTCTCAAATCTGATCTCCAATCTACCAATCCTCAAACCAACTGATCAAATCGAAGTGCTCGATGTGTAGGACAAACTCACCAAGTTTGGAGTCTATCCAAACCATGTTTGAGCCTCGGATCATGAGCTTGAAGTAGATCGGATAAGAGCCACCAAGCTAGATAGAGCTTCACTTCTCTCTTCACTTGTCTTGTCTTGTCTTCTCTCCTCTCTAGTTGTGTGTGTCTTGTGCTGCTCTCTCTTGCTCTCCGCCAGCAATAGCTAGGGGTGGAAAAAAAGCTCGAAACTCGCGAGCCAGCACGGCTCGTTAAGGACTCAGCTCAAACTCGGTCCATAAATGAGTCAGGCCGAGCCGAGCTGGCATTTCTGCTCATTATCTTAACTAGCCGAGTTTAAGACAGCTCTCGAGTAGCTCATTTAGCTCGTTAACATAACAAGCCTAGAAGAGAACTAGAGAAGCCCACTGTCCATATTCCACACAAGGTCCAGCAATCCAGCCCATGCAACTGCCAAGGCCCAAGTGCCAACTGCGCTCTACGCTACCTGTGCAACCCAAATCCGCCCCGCTGCGTAGTCGCACACTCGCACACTCGCACCCCAATCCCCCAAGTCCCCAGTCCCAGTCCCAGTCCGGCACTCCCCACTCCCCACTCTGCTCCCCACTTAGCTAATCCCCTCCCCAGCCTGTGCCGCCACGAGCAAGCCGTAATCCACCCGCACCCACTACCGCTGTCTACTGGCTGCTGCCCCGCACGACACACCCACAACCACCGCCGCTCGCCCGCCCCCTTGTTCGCATGGCATCCTGGTCGATCCCAGGCTCCCGCCTCCTCCACCTCCTTCTTTGGCTATGTGCCTCCCACCCCGGTGTCAAAATCTCACCAACAGCCTCCCACTTCTGGATCCAGCATCTCGCATCGGCTTTGGCCTCTGGCCCTCCGCATCAGGACTCCTCCTCGACTTTGGGCCGGTCTCCCGAGCACGGCCGTAGGACTCCCGCCTCCCGTGTTCTGCCTCCTGAGCTCGGTCCTAGGCCTTCCTCCTCCCATGTTCTGCCTCCCGTCTCCGGTTCCCACGATGGATCAACAACGACAACCGAGCCTGGAGTCCAAGAACCGCGGAGGGAGGAGGTCATCCGCTTTCGACTCCGCTTCACCCTCTACTTCAACATCGGCGTTAAACCGTGCAAGTACAACCCCTCACCGCCTTGCCCTTGTCTTGTCTGCTAGAAAGCCACCTTGCCCTGGCCAACCAGTAGATCTGGCACTGACCCCTACTGCGGTTGTCCCCTTAGTGAGTGTCATGATTCACTTCAAATTGCTCTCCTCCGATCTGGATTATCCATTGAATTAAATATTGACTAGTATGAATAAGTGTATGATATGTTACTCACACAAATGAATATATGTTTTTCTCTCACCTTGATATAAATGCCTTTTGCAAATTGTGCTAATATGAATCATAAATGAAAGCACATAAGGAAATTGGATTTGGATGTGATACAGTGATAGATATATCATGTTCTGTTTGTCGGTGATTGATGAAAAAGGGCATGATTTATGGTTGTGTACTTGTGTTAGTTATTACTACATCTACTAACTAATTGTTGCTTAGTTGCCTTCTATTTATTATTTGTAGTAACTAATTGTTGCTTAGTTGCCTTTCATTTACTAATGGTCTGTATCTGTGCAGGACTCCGAATATAGTGATTTCAACATGACTGATGGTTCATTGAATCTTGAACTCTTGTGGACTATTGAATCTTGAACTCTTGTGTTGTGTTTGTGGTGAAATAGAGAAGCATGTTGGCATGTTGCTACCAAAATTCAAGCATAATTTACTAGTTATTGTTATTGTTTGGATGCAATTGAGTGTGGATACAAATTATGAATTGAGTTTGGGTTAAAATTATGGGTTCCTTTTCATGTTGTACACTGTACATATTAACACTACTTGAATTGTTAATAACGAGCCTAACGAGTCAAGTCGAGTTGTTTAAACAAGCCGATCCGAGCTTGCTATTCTGCTTGTTAGCTTAACGAACCGAGCCGAGCTAGCTCGTTATCCACACCTAGCAACAGTTAGAGCAAGTAAGCATTAGCAAGAGACTAGGGTTTTTGCTTGCTTTCTCCACTCTAAAGGAGGCATCTCAACTATTGATCAAGAAGCAAATCAACGGACCACAAGCCTGAGCCTATGGACCAAGCTTATCAATTCCATTCCGGTACAGGCTGGAATGCCCGAAACATGCCATACAGGCACCCAAAGCGGCACATAGTAGCCTCAATCCCGTATCGCCCTCAATACTGGTCAATACTGACCATTCCGGTCCATTCCGATAATTCTGGTACCGGACATAATTGATGTGCACTCATTTGAATCAGCTCGGAAGGCCCAGTCCAATACTACCTCATAGATAAGTGATGAACCATGGAGGTTCTGATTTGGCCCGATCTTTCGATGAGAAGATAAATTCGGTAGAAGTCACTCAACTCTCACGCTCCTGACTACAAACTTGTAAGGCTCGAAACCACGCAATCGCTGAACTGCTCTATAAGTCGTTATCAACAGTGCACGAATACCCGGATGACCTGATCATGAAGATCAATTCCTGTATACACCAAAGAAGCACGTAAGAACAAGATAAAACACAATCTGAAATTGCAAATAGGAATTGAAATTGTATTGATAAGTGAGGTTCCGAAGACAATGTCGCTGTTGATCTCGTCGAACAAGAGAACAAAGTATAAAGTAGCAAAGTTAAACTTCAATCAACGAAACCCAAATTCTACTAAAGGGCGCGGCTCCTATATGAGGGCGGAGGTGGAAACCCTAGGGTGGGTACTGTTCACACAGAGGTGGTACTGCTTCACATGAGCAAGACATGCTTCCTAAGGTGGTGGCGACATATGGGCCAAGTCAGCCCATTCATTACATAGCCCATAGGCTGACAAGAGGTGACGTAGAACCAGGGCATGTAGATATAGTACGATGGCATGTAGATGCAGTACGATGGCATGTAGATGCCGCTAGGCTCGAGGGAGATAAGTAGCTTCGGTCCAATTGGGAGTATGGTATTGCAAGAGCCAAAAGTCCTATTGGAGAAAATGTGGTTAAAGTAGAGGATGCAGTCAAAGCAGTCGAGCGATGGTTGCATCTTTAGGGTTGATGTCCTCATCGCAAGTGAAATTATATTAGATTAGTATGCTAGACTATGGTAAAATATATGAAGTTATGAACTCGTGTTGTATTATTTAACTACGCATTACAACATTCGTATTTATGAAGTTATTGAACTATGTGTCATTTTTATTCTATAGTTATGTATTTGAAGTGAGATTCCAAGTGAAATTATGTTTGCCTATAATTACATATATATTTATGAATAAATATATATTATTATATTAAAATCCGGAACGGTACGTTGACCTGTACCAGCGCATTTTATACCAGAAGTCAAATCAGAATGCCTCCAAAATTTGAATTGACAACTATGCTGTGGACTGCAGTTAGGCTCTTGTCCCCTCCATGTGGCCCAACAAAATATTTGGGCGATCTATGTAGAAATGCTACCTATGGCACGAATTATACCAATTTTTCAGTAGTTGCACTTAGTTGCCAAAGAGCTTAATCAGTAACACATCCAAAGAAAAATCACGATAAGTCAAGAAAACATCTTAAGCAAATAACCCGAACCTGTAACCTTGTGATTCTAGCAGGTGAAGAAATCATGCCCCGGGTTGTTCCTAGGAGTGCATTTTACCTGCCTTCTCGTAGAGAGAAGGTGGGGTTGGACACTTGTACTGCAGAAAAACGATGCGCTATAGCGTAAACGGGCCATATACAAAGCGGTCCAATAGACATAGGCTTGGGCCCCATCTAGTCAATAGGCTACTTGCGCGGAGCAGCTAGGGCATTTGTCTGGTTAGGCCTTGAGCTAGGTCAAATTCGTTGGGCTCAGGCCAGGCCCAATTGAATCATGTTGAAGGACACCACGACACATCTCACGTCTGATGGAACCTGTTGGGGAGGTAGGAAAATTTGTGAGGAGAACAGGATCTCCTTGCACATGTGAATGATTCTGATTATTAAAGCTTTCTTAGTTTGATTATGCCAGATATTATTTACACATCGCTTGGCCGATGAATAAAGATCATGAATGCCTTAAATTGTGCATTTTTTTCATGCTTCTCCGTTTTTTTTTTCATACTCATGACTGTAAAAACATTGCAGCTGCGACTCTGAATAAGCGCAATGACTATTGGTATTATCTCCTTTTTATTTGTTTGCGAGGAAGGAATATAGATATTCAATTACTTATCTGGTTTTGCTAGTTTTAAGTTGTCTGAAATTTTGTTAAGTGTAAGTCACTTGTTATGATCATTGGATTTGTGTAGAGATTGGTGTGTCATATGATTGTCATATGATTGGATATTGATCCAGTGGATGTCATATGATTGGATATTGATTCAATAGTTACAACAAGTGATTTAAACTTAACAAAATTTTAAGCAACTTATGAATAGATAGTCCCTTACTTATCGCCTTTTCTTTCCCACTGCTCATGCGGATGTTCATACTGATGGATGTAAACGGTTCTCTCCAACTCCACATCTGTGTCTGAGTGTCTCTATGTGCCATGTTCTGGGCCGTCTGGCCTGTTGGTTCACTGAGTAATGTGGTGAGATCAATTGAAAGGTTGCTTCTGAAAGCAGGTTGGATTGCGCAGGTTGGAATCTGGAACTGCAAATTCTAACCGAAGCTGAAAACCTGGCGAGGTCAATTTTCCCGAGAAAGATATATCGGTAACAATTTTTTGCACTTGATAGTGCTTGAACAGCAGCTGTCTCATTTCTTCTAATGGGAATGCTCCACTACCACTTGTTGCGAACAATAACAGTACGAACTCGTCTTCCAACTTAATCAGGGTCTATGAATCTTATCCGGTGCGGCGCACTGTCAACTATTGCAAGTAGCAGCATAATCAGCAGCATACGCACCAGTCTTTTTTTGTCAGTAATTCTAGTTCGAACATGCCTGCCGCTACCTTAACTTTTTTTGTGATTGGTCCATATACACTCCATATATATTAGAAGATTATTAGTTTATTACAAGCGCATGGAAAATAGATTTGATGAACAGAAAGAAAAGTAGAAGAAAAATGAAGGAAGCCACTTGGTGGACGTCCTCAGAGCATCGTTATTCACTTCAAGGTGGTTGCAACCGCTCTAGCTGGCTGATCATCACCATCGCCGGCCACGTCGACGGCGACGCTCACCGCGCCGTCATCGACTACGGGGAGCTCCTCGAGCCTCCTTTGCAGCTCGGCCCGCTCGTCCCTCAGCCGGGAGCTCTCTCCGAGTACGCGGTCGCAGTCCCTGATGGCGCGGTTGAGCCGATCGAGCAGGTCGCGGTTGGTGTCCCGGAGGTGGACGACCTGCGCCCAGAGCTGGCTCATCTGCTTCTGCTTCCGCATGCGCGACCGCCGCGCCGACTCCCGGTTGGACACCATCCGTCTCTTCCTCCTCTCCTCCGCGAGCTGGAGCCTGCACTGCCGGTCGCCGTCGGCCGACTGGTCGGATTTCGACACGTTGCGCACCACCGGAGGGCCGGCACGATCAAGAAACGGCTCGCCACCATGCTGCAGGCAGTGTGCAGCTGAGTATGGCAGCACTAGATTGCTGCTGCTGTACTCGAACAACAGGTGATCATCTGCAGCTATGTGATAATGGGGTCCAAAGGAAGCTGTTCTTGCAGCAGGTAGCAAGTATGGGAGAACTAGACTTGCAACCTCACCAGGGTACATGTTGCTTGTTGTTGGGTTACTGACACTGAGTCAGGAGAGAGAGAGAGAGAATATAACTGAAGTGGAGATGAGAGAGAAAGAGAGGAAATGGATAGAGGCTTGTGAAAGGAAGCAAGAGGGCAGTGTGGTGGATTTATAGCTTGGAAAGGATCACGGCGGCCGTACGTACAGGTTACATGACCCACACGCCTGAAGAATGTTCAGATATATGGCTTTTCTGAGAGTGCTTCTTCAGATGTTGAGGCAGCACAAGCCAAGCAGGGACAGCAACAGGCCGGACCTGTACCCACACACACACACATGGCTCAGGGGTTGAGATCAATCACCGGATTTCTTCCATTCTTATCACCGTGTCATGTTCTATTATCGTGCCTGGTTTTCGATAATCTCTACCGGCCCGGCGTGCCTCCGAAAGAGCCACCGTCTGCACTGTCGATTCGCGATCAGACAGCGGCCTTATGGCGCACGGCCATTCTTGTAAGTAATATCAGCAGGGCTAGGTGCTCCGGCCATTCAGAGTGACGGTGGTTGGCTAACAGTGACGGGCATTTGCAGTGAATTGTAGGACGAAACTGTATGATCATGGATTGACACTGTCGTACGGAATGCGGCATACGGTCTTGACTCTCGAGGAATCATTCCTAGAGGCGAATGATCGATCGACAGACGATGTACGTATACTGTAGTTGCGTTTCTTGATGGAGTTTCTGCTTCTGGGGCCTCATAATTTAGTTTCAGAAGGAACAATGGATAGAGATGCTGATGAGAGCACTAGCCAGCTAGCCGTGCTCTGGTCTGGATAGCATTTTATTCCTCATTCTTCAACTGATGCTTTCACTTTCTTGCGGAGCTTACGCAATGGCAGTATCTTTCTGAAAGGAAGAAGGAAAAGGAGGCAGGCCTTGTGGTTGGTGTTTCATGGCCACTAATGTGGCCCCCATGCATGGACTAAGACAATGAAATTTGTTTGGATAAAGAGAATATGCACTTGTGCAGATGTCATTATTTATTCTCATCCACAGATATGCTGTGATTGTGAGGATATATACATTGTAACTACACTAATCACGTGTTCCTTTTGTATTTGTTATTTGTGACTATGGTCATATAAACTACAGTCTTACTACTTTTAAGTCGCTTGAAATTTTTTTTAAGTTTAAGTCACTTGTTGTGATCATTGGATTTGTGTAGAGATTGATGTGTCATATGATTGGGTATTGATCTAATGAATAAAAAAGGTGACTTATGTTTAAGAAAATTTCAATCATCTTATGAATATACAGTTCCAATAAACTAATATTTGGGTGCTCGTCAATCTGCCAATTTTGTGTCTATGAACAAACCTTAATGCCATCCGGTGATGAGGACTCAGGGCCTAGTATTAAAGAAGGGAGGAAGTCCTAGTGATATATCCTCTGAAGTTTCTTAGGACCTTAAAATTTTCAGCACTTTGAGTTGTTTACTCTCAGTGCTTCTAGATTTCTTGCATGATAAACGTGCCCTTAAGAAGAGCATTTAGGCTTTATACCGAATGGAGAGCTAGCACATATCATTGTCATAAAGGAGGTCCTATTCATTAGCTGGTGTTGTTTTCTATGGACCAGCTGAATTATTTGAGATTTGTAGCCAAGTTGAAAGGGCATCTCACATCTGAAACCATGAATCATGGATCATAGGGTAATGTGAGCTTATATGGCTTCTTCATGATGTCTCTTTCCAGCCCATAGTAATGCCTTTTCTGCTACTAATTAACGTTACATTTCATTGCAACTTTACTTATCATGGTCGTCATGTGTTGCTTGGAAAATACTTACTACGATAGTGCAACATCCCAAATTTTATGCAACAATTCAAAGAGTGAAATTTGGTGAAACTTTTTTATATGAAAAAAAAACATTTTATTTTATTTTTTGTGTTATCAGAATTTTCTGGATTTTGTTTGAAAGCGTTGTCCAGTTTTGAATTTCAAGAAAACAATTAACAAAATACAAACTAATTTAAATCAATGAAAATTGAAAACAAATAAAAATGAAATTTGATTCATCACGCCTCAGTCAGAATTCAACTGTTCCGTTGACCCCAGCGTCGCTTCTCAGCACTGTGGCGTGTGTCGTCGTCCTATCACCAGCCGCACCCACTCTGACACGACACCCCCATGCCCCAATCACACCCCGACCATCGCCACCCCCGCCCATGCCATCGCTTGTGCGCAACATCAACATCTCGAGCTATCGTCCAACCTCTCGTGAGAAACTGCAAGCTCCTCCGCCCCATATAAGCTACGCCCGGGTTGTGCGCCACACTCGCCTCACTGTCCTCTGCACTTCTCCTCTCCTCCATCTTCCCCACCAAGAACCAGAGGAGAGGAGAGCTCGAGCTCTCTGCTTCTGGCCGCCGAGACGCTCCGACCGCTCCAGTAAGCTCCACCCGTTCCTGCCTTGGCCATTGCCTTCATCTCGACATCCTCATCCCTGTGCTCACCTCCCTTTCCTCTCTTCACGGCCAGAGTGTCGGGGATACCCATGTCTTCTTCCTCAACGGTGACAACTCCCCACGCTAGCCGCCTCCTTCACCCCGCCATTTTGGCTGACGCGGCGAGCTCCTTCCATTCTTTCTCGCATCATATCGTTTTCCCGAGCCACCTCTTCATTTTTTCCTCATCCAATTTTGTGATTCCTCCATAGGACGTCACCATGCCGTCATCTTTCCCAAGTCCGGCCACCGCCCGCCGCCAAGAATGGCATCCTTCCTCTCGTGAGCTCTACGTCCACTCCTTACACATGGAGCACCCCTACACCACCCTCTTCCTTCCCCAATCCTTAATTCGAATCGTCCTTCACCTCAGTTTGCCGCCACTGATGAGTCGCCCACCTCGGCACCTCCCTGCCTCCATGGTCCGTACTAGTGAGCTCCCCTCACCCAACTCATACTCATGCGTGCCATCTTTTCTCACCTTAGTCCCTCCAGCACCGCTGCCCCTTTTCTCCCTCACCTTCGGTCGCCATGCGCCACCACAGATCCAAGTCCGCGCATGGATGCCGACCACTCCTAGCCTCCTCTCCCCCACGGGAAACCATTTTTGAGGTCGCCGACCCCTCTCCACGGCCCCCTCGCCGCCGGCGAGTGTGCCCTGCGCATGCTCTCCCCCTCCACTGTTCTGCTACTCTGCTCTACTGCCCTCTGTTTCTCTCTCGCTCTCAGCGAAGTGTATATGACAATGGGCCCTACCAAATTAATTGGTTAATTAAAATTAGTTAGTACGTTAATCAGTTAATAGATGTTGCAATTAGCAATTACATGTTAATTATGTTGATCAGTGATTAAATCAAGTAATTAGATGTTAATTACAAATAATTAGTGTGTCATTAGCATTTAATCTAAAGGGCAACTTTAATTAGAAGTCATATTAAATATAGTTATCCCAATGACATGTAGGCCCTAGTCCATTGCTAAAATAATAGTAATAGTAATTTAATTGATTAAGTTAATTAATATATCATCGTTATTTAATATGAAGATGTTAGTTTAAATAGACAATATATCAAAATAAAATTTTGTGTCTCTGTTAATACATAAATCATGCACATAAAATCTTGAAATGGTCATGGGCCATATCAATTAGTTTTTAGTTAAAATAAATCATTTAGTTAAATTCTTCACTCGGTTTAAGTTAAAATCTTTAATCTTGCCAAATCTTAAATGTTGCCAATATTTCAATAACAATAGGGCCACCCTTGATTTGATATAAATTAAAATTAAATAGTAATAAATGTTAATCAAAGTTGGTAAGTGTGTCATTAGTTTTTAATGAAAAGTGCAAAGATAATTAGAAATTCTATTAGAAATAAAATTATGTGTTATATATATATATACACACACACACACACTAATCTGCACCTGAGTGTAGAATAAGTTATTTTGCTCTCAGGCCAGCCCACCGCGGGCCGACCGAGCCACCCCTACGGTGCACCGAACAGGCCATTTTGGCCCACTAACCCACGATCTCCCACACGTAACGTCACGCATCTAGTGCACGCTATGACGAAGTCGAAAGTAATTGTGATAGCAATTTACGGCCGCACGTATCACTGTGTTTATATTTTTTACGATTGTTTCATACACGCATGGTTGGATATGCCAGTAAAGTACAAGTGGAGTCTAGTAAATCTTTTTGTAATAGAGCAGTAAAGTCATGTAGATGTTACAGTAAATCTCTTTTAACGATGCAGTAAATCACTTGTAGTGAATGCTCAAAAACGTCGTATGTTGTGAGACTTATATCATTCTGTTACTCTCGTCGTCACGAAGCTATCGGTGAAAATCGTTCATGAATCGAAACTTCCAATCAAAATTTATGGCTAAAATAAGAAAAAATATTTATGTACAAAACAAGAAACAGATTCTTGCTAGTTAGCTTGGTCCCCTGTATGATATGAGCGTTGGGGAATCGATTTTTGCTACCGATATGTGTGCTCTTGGGGCATTTTTACTGTCGATTGCAACATGGTGCGTGCAGGTTTTACTGTCGATTCTAAGAGGGCGCCGCACTGTAACACCCTGGCTATGCGGAAGCCAAGATGCTACCTAAACTACCAACAACAAACATCACTATAAAATTTTCTCGACAAATCAACATCTAATGGCAGTTAAACTTTATCACAAAACAATTTTTATACATTAATTAACATATTTTTAGCAAGGATTTAAGCCCAGTATATAACATTTCATTTAAGTGGAACATTATTAAGAATGTGTCTGGATATACCAAATCATCAACTAGCAATAACATCGACCATGAGAAATTAAAGGAACCATAACCTAGTTAATTATTACAATTCCAAAATGAATGAGTCATGTGCGGAGTGAAGTGCTTCTCAAGTGCAAAATTACCATGTCCTGCTTTCTCCCCAAAGTATGCCAATATCATCGTTCACCTAAAACATTAAATAAACAAGCGTGAGTCCAAGACTCAGCAAATACAATTGAATATCATAGGAAACTTCGAATCAAGACAATTCATTCTCAATATATCGAATTCATAAGAAAATGCTATGCAATTGATGCAAATATGAATATGAAATCCACTTCTCTTCTGCATATACCGGTATAGCTAGTGAACACCCGTCGGTGTTCACTTAGGCCCGCATCATACAAAATACGGGGATCTAAGGCCCGTATGAAGAATCTTTCAAACGGGGATCCAATTTGCCCACATTGGAATGGTGGGTCTTACTTGCCCATATTGGAATGATGGGACTTCACTACCCACTCCCGTGGTGAATCATGAATGAATGAATGAAGACATTGTGATGAAAAATATACTCTCAACGAAGCATGGGATAACAACCATGAAAGGAACAAGTAATACTAGAATTAATCATAGTTCGTAGAATTTAACCATTTCATAAGCTTCAATCACTTAGAAAATAAACAGTCAAGTCAATTCAAGTTGTACTTGCCATAACCACGAGACGAATGATGACGACGGGAGGACTCTATCCCCGGTTCTCCCCACCACCTGGTGCTTATAAATTATACTAAGAACACTATTCAAATATCACAACAAAGCAATAAAACAACAAGAACTCTTTGCTCCTATTTGTAAATTGAGAGTTTATTGAATCACTTCTAATCCCGATCATGTCCAAAACAGACAGCCTCCAAAGGAAAAAAAACCATAACTTTTGAATCAAACCTCCTAAATTCATGACCCTAAGTTCTCTGGAACCTACACACGCATACCTACAACTTCTCAAGTGACCGAATGTTCAACTTATTTCATCTAAGCCTTTGTTTTTTATCTCTGTGAGGACCCGAGTCATTTAGCTTGTAATGCCCAACCATCCACTTGGCCCTAGCATTACAAATCAAATAATCCAAACCTCGGGATACATGTACTTCCCAGAATTGCAGTACACATACCCCTTTACAAAATTATGCATCAATTCCATACAACACACAGAACCGAAGCAAAAACTTTACAACACAAAAGACATTCATAATAGAGTTACAGCAACAGAGGCCGACCGACCAAAAGGCAAGCTAAAGAGCTAAATAAATAGCGGAAGCAAAAGCCATAAGATGGCCAGAAACAAATGTCAACCGGTTTGCCACTACCCACAAGGCAATCTGACCGGGTCGCCAAGCTAGTCTTCCAAAGCGAAGACCATCTCACAAAACTTGATCCCTTGGGGATCAACCTCCTCTACAACAATTAAGCAAAGCAAATTAGTACAAAAATGTACTCGCAAGACTTACGAGTAACAAACCTAGATATAACTATATGCAAGCTGAATCAAAGGATAAGGCTTTAAGGTTCATTTTCAGCATAAAACAGATTTTATTTGCAATAAGTAATAGATTGAAAGCAGTTTTAACAATCTGATTTTATTTGCTCAAATAACAGCGAGACAATAAGTAGTAACATAAAGACATCCTGGAGGTGACTAACCCAATAGCCACCACAACATAGCATGAATTCCCCATTCGTACCACCCACAACAAGTTTTAATGAAAATGTTATAGTCTAATTCTTGCGGGAAATAACTAAGCATATCCATAACCTAGGACGAGGCTATTCGAATATATTTAACTCTGCAGGGGTGTACCAATGTACCCACATGTCAGACCGCCTTTTTGCCAAGCTATTTAGCATACTTCCTTTGGTATGCCGGTACGGCTAAGTCTTACGAGACATTTCCAATATTGTGCATCATTAACTACGAGTCGCCTGTATGGGGATGGATACCCCCATATATTGATGCGGAGTCATCAGCCTTAGACAAGGACCAATTCTCATCGACCGTAAAAAGGACGATGCTCCTCACGGTGGAGAACTTTGACAGGGACTCCACCACTATTCACCCAACACACACAACGCAAGTTTCTTTTTAACACAACACACACACACAACACACCCATCCACTTGAGACTCGGAGCTAACATACGCCAAAGTACTAAGTCAAGAGAGGTCCCATATCCCTCTCATGTGGTTAGCACGCAAAAGTGCTTGGATCAATGGCGCAAGTAATTCGGTCCTTGTTGACTGGGGCACCAACCATTCACACCCAAAAGAACACCATCTTACCATTGTGCCAAAGTCTAAAACATTTTGTTTTCAGTTTTAGTTTCTCAAAGTAACAAGGCACAAGGTGCTGGACATAAAGTCATAATAAGTTTTTATGTGATCATGGTCATCGACGAAGTCGATAACCGTCCAATTCTACCGGTAACTAAGCATTTCTAAGCATGACACCGAAAAGACATAAAAGAGCATGTATCATCCACCGGGCACTAATTCACTAGCGAGAATATTTAACTTAGGTTAGTGGTAGGGGTGGATAATTTTAGGGAAACAATGCAATAGGATTAGTTACATCTAATCGGCAAAACTAACTTTGACACAAAAGCATGCATACATATTCTTTACAAATAAGATATTAGACTTTAAAAGTAATGGGATCAATATGATCAAATGAATGCTACATCTACTTGCCTTACTGGAGATCACTTGCTTGCTGTAGAGGTCACTTTCACAATCAACGAACTCGTGGAACCTAGCGAAAGAAACGAAAAGAACCGATAAGAACGAAGAACACCAAAAAGACTCAAAATCAAAGTTGACAAAAGCTCTGAAATTTGCACAACAGGAAGAGCATGATTTTAAGAAATTTAGCAACAAGAACCAATTGATTTGGATTCTTAATGCAAAAGTTATGGCCAAAACAAATTTGATGCATTGGAAAAGGTGAAAAATTCATCTCGGTACTCTTCACCTGAAATTAAATTTTTGGCACAAATTTCAGAGAGGTGTTGCACCTGAAATTTTTATGGTAGCAGAGCACCTTATGAGATGAACAACACAACTCGATTCACCTCATTTGGAGCTAGGATGCATTTTCTATGATTTTTCAAAGACATGAAACTCTAGGTATAGTAGCATGCCTAAAACCTATTTTATCAGTAAGCGCACTAACAGAGGAAACCAACAAACTTGGTTTCACTCAAAAAGGATCTACAGAGAAATACTTATGTGTTTTTCAAGTTAAACGAATTTTTACGGCAATAATAAAGCTAAACTGAATTTAAATCCTCTAACAACATTTTCTGGAACAAAACGAAGCTTCCAACTATTTTTAGATTAAATCTTAGTTAAAACCAGAGCTAACGAAATTTGAACCAACTAAAAAGGAGTTAAAATGAATTAGTTATGCTATTTTGAAGTTTAACACATTTTATAGTTCACAAATAAAGGATTTCCATATTTATTTAATACTAACCCAAAGCAGAAAGACCTGGGCCGTTGATCTTGAATCGGATGGCCCAAACGAATGGACACACAACGCGCGCGCTGAGGCCCACGCGAAACTCAGCGGTTGGATTAGATCCAACGGTCCACAAGAGATGGAACATTCGGACTTCCCGAATGCCTCAACAAATCTGGGCCGTGGATCTAAAAAGGAACAACTCAGATCAAGGTCACATTCGGAGGTCCGAAGGTTAACGTGATCTGAGCCACAGATCAAGAAATGGACGGTCCAAAGGGACTGGGACGTTGAGACGGTCAGAACGTTCCAACAGATCTAGACCGTTGAATCTAGATCTGACGGTCTGGAGATCAACAAAGCGCTGCGCACTCAATGCGGAGGTTTAAATGCGCAGGGCCCACACGACAGTGACACAAGAGCTAACTTAGGATAGTCATTAAGTTCTTAAGCAATGATTAACAATTAATGATAGATCTTTGTCCTAATGGTGTCGCTACAGTGATTACCCCGTCTGACAACGAAACCGACGCGGAGCGAAGCTCACCGCCGGTGACTCCGGTCATGGCGGCGTGAACCAAAGTCAGGAATAAGTTCACAATAACATTTCACACCCATAGAGAGCACTCTCAATGGCGGAGCCGACCTAGAACGACGGCGAGCTCGAGAGGAGTGGCGGTGCAAAGCACAGTCGAAAGCGAAAACGCAAAAGAGCTCCGCAGTAATTCAGTGAAGCAGATGCCTAAGCCTCTAGGGACTACAAGCAAGCTACCTAAGGGCGGTGGAGGCAAGGAGATGGTCAGAGTTGCTCCGACGACGAAGCACAAAGACCGGCAGAAGAAGACAACGCGCTAAGGAAGCTCCGAGCAAAAAAGAACAAACCCACGTGGTCAAGATAGCTTCAATAAGGCTCAGAGATGGTCCATGAGCAGATAATTGAAGCGGGGAGGTTCTTACTGGAGTTGGGGACGAAGGGGGGTGATCTTCGGCCGTAAAAGAACACAACTCAAATTTGGTGATTCCTGTGAATGCAAACCAAAATTAAGTTAGGGGAAAAGATTAAGGTGAAGAGAGGTGCGGAGTGATGCGAACAGAAGTGAAAAAGAACCCTCGCAGCACCGACGGTGAAGAGAGCTTGCTCCGGCCGTCAATGGCATTTTGGGGCTCTCTGGTGCTTGAGCTCAAACAAGCAGAGAGGAAGCTAGGGTAAGCAAAGGTGGTGCTGAAAAAGGGCTGAGGAGTTCAAGTGCTAGATATAGCCAGAGGGCAAAGGATTGAGCTAGGACAAAGCTCCATGGTGAAGACCACGACTTCGAGGGCAAAGCTGACACGCATTAAACTCTAAGAGCCGTTGCAGCTGACACACGAGATTGACAAGGCGCAGCCATCTCCCATGCTCTGCCATGGCGCTCGTGCGCACGGGAGCGACCGGAGGAAGGAGATGACCAGGATAGGGGAGGCCCACAAGGCAGCGAAAGGAAAACAAGTGGCACTGGCCCGAACAGAGATGAGTTGATTGAGCCAAGCCAACTAACACGGGCCCAAACACTCCCACGGTTAGATTAGAAATGGACGGCTCAGATTGAAAGTGAAGTTCAGTGGTCCGAAAGTTCACACGAACGAGAACGGTCCGATCAGAATTGAACGGCTGAGATTGACTGGGATGATTGGAGGTCCGAACATTCACGAGCAATCTTGGCGGTTGAAAAGGAATCCAACGGTTGGAATCCAAGCACCACTTTGAGAGAGCCCGAGTGCAATTAGTTGATTGGGTTCAACCAAGTGGCTCGGGTCGGTTTGAACCAAGCGACCCAGCGTGAAGGGTTACGCACAGCGACGGTTCGATCAAGATCCAACGACTGAAAATCTTTGGCGTGACCGGAGGTCCGAACGTTCACGTGAACGTGGACGGTGCGATTGAAATCCAACGGTTGAGAAAGGATTGTGCGTTCAGGAATCCAAACAACACAAGGAGCGCGAGTGGTCCGATTGAAATCCAACGGCTCACAACGCTTGTGCGTTTTGAACGGCTGTACAGGGCGTGGGGATGGTTGGGCCGAACCAGAAACAAAGATTGGGCCCGAGTCCGACTTGAACCTAAACAGCAACTTTGACTAGGGTTTGAATTAGAAGCAGAAACTTGGAAGAATTTTTAGAGGTAGAAAACTAACTCCAAATATTCTGAAATTTGGACAGGAGGTAGCTGACTCTGGGAGGGAACTTGCATAAAATTTCCAGAGGTTGATCACAAGATTTGTTTTTAAAAGTTTTTTTTTAAAAAGTGCTATGCTTCTAAGTAATTGAAGCATTAGTTCTTGAAATCAACAAAACCTTTTGAAAAGGGTTTCCAAAAATTCAAATAACAACAAGAAGCATCGAAAGTTTTAAATTTTCCTCATTTTTATACATTTGAAACACAAACCAAATTTTGAGATGTGACAATCTATGAAGACAGTTTTGTCATCTTCGGTACTATCGACTTAGGAATTTTGTATCTTTCAATTGGTACAACAAAACCCACTGATCTAAGTCGTTCCAGAAACTACAGAGAACTAGATTCGTCAATAAATTTATTATAATTTTTTCCATTGTACAACAAAGGTTGCAAATAGAGCAATCTTTCCCTTCTATCCGCTACCGTAGGATAGAACTACAACAACAACTTCAAAATTTCATAACTTTCGTTCTACATGTCCAAAAAACATAAACTTAGACTCCCTAGAACCATCGGGAAGTCATCTACATAACTCATGGGAATCAACCGACCAGATTCATCCATCTCGAGACCCTAAATCACATAACTAAGCTCGCTGCCCGAAACCAGAGACTGAACAGGCACTCAGACTTGCAAAAATCATAACTAAATCATTATCCAACCAAAAATTGCGAATTAATACTTTCCCGAAAACCATTGCAATCACCCACATAACTCTAGGAGACCCCAAACGCTGAATTCACTTGTAACTAATTCAACCTTGCGAATTAACAGAACTACAGAAACACTGATCTACAACAGCAGAGTACTAATCTGACTATTGGTGACCTATGCACTATGTTGGGCTGGGGTGTTACACGCACGGCCCATGGTGCAATCGACACATAGAATAATCTATTCTACACTCAGGCGAAGAAAAGCGCTACCATATATGTATGTAGAACGCGCTAAAAAGCTATTCTACGTGCGGCGTGCCAGCCCACGTGGGATCAGCGGTAAAACATATGCCCGTGTTACAATCAGTGGTAAAAGTCTCGGTATCATCCAATCTAGCAGTAAAACCCATGCGGATCCTTGATTGGAAGCAATAACTTTTGATTGGAAACTCCTATTCATGAACGGTTTACACCAGTAGCTTGGTGACAACAAGGGTAGTAGAATAAAATAAGTCTCGCCAACAAAAACCTCTCTGTGCGTTTACTAAAAAAGATTTATTGCATCGCTAAAAGAGATTTACTACAACCTTCACATGACTTTACTGCCATCTTTGCCAACTATTACAAACCAGTAGACAACCAACTAGGAAACAATCAGTTTCTTGTTTTGTACGTGAATGTGTCTTTCTCTTGTTTTAGTAAAACTTTTGATTGAAAGCTCATTGCGAGAAGTTTACACCGGTAGCTTGGTGACGACGAGGTAATAGGATGATATAAGTCTCGCAAATAAAAATCTCCATGTTTGTTTACTAAAAAAGATTTATTGCATCGCTAAAAGAAACTTACTACAACCTTCACATGACTTTAATGTCAACTTAGCCAACTAGTACAGACAAGTCGATATCCAACTAGCAAACAATCAGCTTCCTTGGTTTGTACATGAATGTTCTTTTCTTATTTTGCAATAATTTTTATTGAAGCTCCGATTCACAAACGGTTTACACCGTAGCTTGGCGACAACAAGGGTAACATAATGATATAAGTCTTGTAAATAAAAAACATCTCTATGTGTTTACTAAAAAAGATTTACTGCATCACTAAAAGAGATTTATTGCAACCTTCACATGACTTTACAACCATCTTTGCCAACTAGTACAGCATAAGTAAACCACTAATTAGAAACAATCAGTTCCTTGTTTTGTACGTGAATGTATCTTTCTTGTTTTAGCAATAACATTTGATTGGAAGTCTGATTTATGAACAGTTTACACGGTAGAATGGTAACGATGAGGGTAATGTAATGATATAAGTCTTGCAAATAAAAATCTCTTTGTGCATTTACTAAAAAAGATTTACTACATCACTAAAAGAGATTTACTCCAACCTCCACATAACTTTATTGACAACTTAGCCAACTAGCACATACTAGTAGAGAGCCAACTAACAAACAATCGGTTCCTTGTTTTGTAAATGAATGTTTATTTTCTTGTTTTCCCATTAACTTTTTATTGGAAGCTCTGATTCACAAATGATTTACACCGGTAACTTGGTGACGATGAGGGTAATAAATTGATATAAGTCTCGCAAATAAAAATGTAATATCTTGTTTCGCTTTAGACAGGATAATTTATTGAGAGAATGGAACTAACAAGAGTTCAAAGGGGGTTTTCGCTTAAAATGGAAAACCTGGGCTGCGGGCTCTCGGCCCACAGTGTCGCGGCCCAAGAGGGAGCCAACCATAACCCTAGCCCCAACCTTTCTCCCTTGCACCACCACCTCCAGCAGCCCTTCCCCTCCAAGCCGCCACTGCCCTATTGTCTCCACCCCTTGCAGCCCTTTCCACCCCTCTCCTGCAGCACCGCCTCCACCACATCGACCAGAGGAAGGAGGAGAGGTTCTACCAGGAAGAGAAGGAAGGGAAGGAGGAAGAGGAAAGAGAAGAGAAGGGGAAAGAGGGAAAATTCATGCTTTGGCTTCATCTCTCTGACGATAATGATCTATTCCATTTTTAGAATGTTTGGTCAAGGGGAACATGGATTTCAGTTTTGTCTAGATTCGTCAGGTTTAGGGCAGAATGTTGCGGGGATGATTAGGGGTATTTAGACTCAAAATTAGAGTTCGGTGTTATTAGAGAAAAGTTAGGTTATCACATTATCTTTTTAGAAAAGTTTGGATTGTTAAAAACGTAGTAGCAAACTAATAGATACAACCTCTGGAAGGTTGTTGTCCAGATTTTGGGCGTAATTTTAGCAGCACATATTAATCAGTAGATTAAAAATAGAAGATGGGATAATTTGGGGTTTTGGTCTTCATGAAAAGGGTATGTAATTTCTTAAGGTTTCCAAAGAGTCCAAGAACATGATTTTCGAACGAGTAGAACAGAAGTTATGATTTTTGGAAGACGTCACTCCGTGAATCGGAGTTCTTGCCGCCCGCAGTAGTCGTGGGAAAATATTAATTTGACTAACTTAATGGCAGAATGGAATTTTGGGCACACCCAGGAAGTGGTAGATAATTCCCTGTAGTTTCTGAAAAGTGATAATTCATTATATTTTCATGTGTAAATCAAAAGATATGAAAATATTACATCTACTGCTCAGAAGATGACAGATCTATCTTAGTTAAAAATGGGGGTTTAGAAGATTTAATCTGGATATTTGATCACCTAAAAAGTTGTAGAAAATTTTATATAGATTCCATAACTGTTATGGTTTCCTATTTTACGATGTGGGAGTTGAAAGTTATGACGGTTTAGTGCCGGGATAGTAGGAGGGACTGTCTGGTAAAGGGGGAAGTTGTCGAATTGGAGAGCGCATAGGAACGTTGTTGATTAAGTGTTGTTTTGTATCGCTGTAGCTTGTATTGAGTTTGGATGTTTACTGTAAGTGGAATTGCTTCGGGATTGTTGTCACCTTCAATTTATCCCGATCATCGCAACTGGAAAGGCAAGTGGTAAAATGGCATTTGAGTGCTTGAGATTATTATTTTGGTTAAGTGGATACTTGCCATGATTATTCATATGAATTATGCCTATTTCATTTTTCTCACATGCTTTTGATAACTTGATGATTATGATTATGGAAGAATGATGATTATATCATTTGCTAATGATGAAAGATAATAATCATTGCATTATATGTTGAGCATTCATGAGGGGAAGATGTGATCCACGGGAGTGGAACGAGGTCCCCATATATAAGATAAGGGCAATGAGGTCCCAATATGAAAAAGGATGGGCAATTGGTCCCCGTATTAAAGAATACGGGCATGAGTGAACACCGACGGGTGCTACACTCCGCTATACCGGTATAAGCAGAAGTTGAGTTGTGACATGAGCATAAGTTTGCATTGCATTCATGATAAGTGAAAATGTGATATGAGATAATGAGAATAATGGGAATGAATTGTTGTTGAGGTTGACAAGGATTAAAACCTCTGTATATTATTTTAATATATAAAGACCATACGTCTTCGTGGTCGAACCCTCGAGGTGCACGACCACCTGGTCGTAGAGATTCTAGAGGTTATATATTGGGTACCTGTTGGGCGAAGGTTTAAGCTAAGCTCCACCAGAGAATCGCTCAGTAAAAGGTATGAACTGATACTTGGAATAGATTCTGTATATTTTCTACCGTATGATGAATGGAACACGTGTGTATTCCATGCCATACGACGTATCTCATCTAGACACACCAGCGAACAACCTCCATGCGGTTATATGTTTCATAGACATACAACCGCCGAACGGTTGATTCCGTATCAACCGTCACTTGACTCACTGCACGCAACGCCGCATCGACGCCTTCTCCGAAGTAATCGCCGCTTCTTGAGGGCTATTTAAAGATGGAACCTGGACGGATCAAGGGGAGAAGGAAGAAAAGAGACAGAGCCATCAGACTAAAGCACAAGCCATAGATTCGTGTGATAGGTCTGAGATTGTAAGGGACCAAGCATTGTTCTTAGAGCATACCTTGTAAAACCCAGTTCATATTAATAAAGAGCAGTCCCATTATTTCCTTAGATTTTCCACGTCACATTCTCCTTTTATTTTTGTAAGATCGACGTCTTGATCGTCGACAGCTGACACCGTCCGTGGGGAACGCGACGGGAATCTCGTAAGAATTTCTCGCTCATCAAATCTTTGTCCATTCCCGGTGTGATCGATGCTGTTATGGCGGAAGTTGGGATGAAGAAAATTGGTTCGACTTGGCGGACCACGCCAACCTCGATATGGACGCATGCATGCGCCATGGAGAAAACGGAATCTCTTCATCATCCTCCTCCGCCGTTCGCCATGGCGTAAATCGCGGTCGACCGGATGGATGAAGACACACCGCTACGATCGCTGGCGGTTTCAGAGGAAATGCTTCCGACCAGTTCGGAACAACCTAAAGCCTCAGCAAGCCCTGCCTTCGACCGCAAAAAGGTGACGAAAATTCAACACCGCAACCCAAGGTTCAATATACCTTTGATGCGATCATGGTTGATAGGTACTCACCGACGGCTTCTAGCAATTCCAGGAGCCAACCGACACCTGGTGACGGTGTCAATGAAACCTCCATTGGTTGTAAACCAAGTGGGGATGATAAAGCTCAGCATTCGATCGGCAATTCGCCGAATCAGGCTGAGGCCCTTCCGAAAACCTCAGGAGGTGCTGATCACCGATTGCTCTCCGTCGTGCAAGCTTCTCGCAGAAGCTCTGAAAAGCTCTCCATCGATTACGACGGAAGCTCATCGGAGGATCACTGCTGCAAGCACGAGGTCAATGCGATCGGAGATACAGATTAGAATGCCGTGTACGGTCCTCCATACGTTGCCTCACCACCATGTCATAATGGAGATGGTACGGGCGATCAAGCACCAAATGCCGGAGGTGACAGAACTGGTGGACGTTCACCAGTTAATGTGCTTGATCCTTCCCCAACCAATGTAAGGGACTAGGCAAGATCGACCAGGAGGTCGGGGGATTCAAGCCATCAAACACCTTCTTCTGGTAGAAATCCCTCGAGACCTTCGATAACAATACAAAACCTGCAGCGAGTCAGGGATATGTTAAATACTTCTGACCCTGCCCTGGCAGAGACTTCGGGTTTTGCCCAACTCGCAGGTCAAGTATCGGAGATTATCCAACAGACGATGCAGCGCACAGAAGCATATCGGGAACAAAGGCACCCGCAAAGTCAGACCATGACTTCATCGCAGCATTCTTCCCGAAGCAGGGGCCTGCATGGTCGTGTTGAAGATCAGTTGACATTGCGACCACCTCGACGATTCCGACCAACAAGTCATGAGGGGAGGAGACTATTCCAGGAATCCCCACCTTCACTTCGTCAAGAGGAACCATCGCTTGGACCTGGTGATCTTCGACATCACCTAAACCAGGCAAGTGGTCGGAGGCGTTCTACTAACGTCCACGACCGAATCGGGACATTGGAGCACTAGCAATCCGGTCCTAAAAATCGGTCTCCAACCGATTACAATCCGGCACCTTTTCAAAGAAGGCGTCACGAAACTATCACAGTCGCCGAGCTTTCTCGGTAGGGCTCCAGTCAGACAAGCCAAATAGGTTCCGATCGCCAATATGGATAAATTCAATGGGACCCAAAATCCCTTGGAATTTCTCCAGATATATACCATCGCTATTAGAGTGCTGGTGGTGATGAAAATGTAATGGCAAACTATCTTCCTACGGATTAGAAGGATCACCGATCGTGGTTGCTTAACCTTTCTGGCCGGTCCGTGTATACTTGGGAGCAACTCGCGACCTTTTGATTGCAAATTTTAGGGTACATATGATCGCCTAGAAAGGAAGACGATCTCCATAGAATACGGCAAAAATCAAACGAGACTCTCGGCAAAGACATCAAAAGATTTAGCCAAGTTCGTAACTCAATACCGAGGTTGCGAATCTTCCGTTATCCAAGCCTTCAAAGCGGGATTGAGAAATCGAAGGTTTACGGAGGATTTAGCTATACATCCCCACGAACAACCATCGAGCTCTTCAACATGGTCGACAAGTACGCTCACGCCGATGAAGCTCGAGTGGAATGAAGATGTTGATCGAAAGATAAGATTGCCCAACCCGCTTAGATAGAACGAAAAAGAAACAAAAGAAGACTCTCAAGAAAAGAAGCATGGCGAGCCAACGACAAAGAGGTTCTTGTTGTTCTGAAAAATTTACCAAAGGAAGAAAAGATTATATCGGTCGTGTCAAGGCTAAGGCTCCACCAATTATTACAAGAAAAATAAAATGGTGTTCTCTTCACCAAAGAAGTGACACGACTGCGAATTGTCGCTTGGCAAAAGAAGTCGGAAGATTATTATGCGTAAAGGACCACTCCGTCGATTCAAGAGCTCGGGAAACAAGCTCCAAGAAGGACAAAGATGGTGACGAAGAGATGGAGTACCAAGAACCTCAAAGACACCGTCGATGTGATTTTCGATGGATCTTCTTCGTACGAGTCCAGACGTCACCTGAAAGCCATGGATCGAGAGGTCAACCTTACCGAACCTTCGATCGCCGTTAAACCTTCAAGGTGGTCGAAAACGATAATCTCCTTCAGCAAAGAAGACTGCCCCATTCCTTCAAATCGACCAGGTAGGTTTCCAATTGTCGTTGAGCCTACTATTAATAACTGCAAGGTTAATCGGGTCTTGATAGATGGGGGTAGTTCTTTAAATATTTTATTTGCAAGTGCTTTGGAAGACATGCAGATTCCCAAATCCAAGGTAAAATTGGTGAAATATGCCTTTCATGGCATAGCTGCTGGGTCTACCGCTAAGCCAATAGGGCACTTATCCCTACTGGTTATGTTCGGAAAGCCCGACAACTTCCGAACAGAAAAAATTTCATTTGATGTGGTGAACTTCGAGATCGCATACAATGCAATTCTTGGTCGTCACTTTAGCAAAGTTCTCGATAGCCACGCACTACTAAGTTATTAGAGTTTGAAAATGCCGGGACCAAAGGGTGTAATCACGGTCCGAGGCGATCAGAAGATAGCCTACGCATGCGATCGAAAATACTTAGAACTGGTCAATGAACTCCCGACCAGGGGAACTAACACCGTTAACATGCAGGTCAAACATTCAAGGCCGAAGATGACACTGAAACCTTCTGACCAGATAAAAAAAGTACAACTCGACGGAAGTGCTTCTCCAGAGGGTGCCAAGATACTGGTCGGGGCAGGACTCGACCTTAAATAGGAAGAGTCGCTCGTCTCCTTCCTCCGAGCTAACCAGGACGTATTCGCCTGGCAGCCGTCCGATATGCCCGAAGTCCCCAGGGAGGTGATCGAGCATAGGCTAGCTCTACAGCCTAACAAAAAACCGGTCAAGCAGAAGCTACGGCGTTTCGCACCTGATCGAGAAAGAAGCAATCCAGTCAGAGATTGACAAACTTCTCAAAGCTGGGTTCATTCGTGAGGTCGACCACCCAGTGGCTCGCCAACTCGTAATGGTTAGAAAGGCCAATGGGAAATGGCGAATGTGTATTGACTTTACAGATCTTAATAAAGCTTGTCCGAAGGATAACTTTCCCCTTCCTCGCATCGATCAACTTGTAGACTCTACTTTCGGGTGTGGGTTGTTAAGTTTTTTAGATGTTTACTCAGGGTACCACCAGATAAATATGAGTAAAGAAGATGAACAGAAAACTTCCTTCATCACTCCATATGGTACTTACTGTTATGTAAAGATGTCATTTGGTCTCAAAAATGCTGGTGCAACATTCCAAAGGTTGATGCAAAAGACCTTTAGCCCACAGATAGGTCAGAATCTTGAAGCCTACGCCGATGATCCGGTCGTAAAGAGCATCGCCACGCGATCATATTCTAGATCTACAGAGACTTTCAATAACTTAAGACTTCATAACCTTAAGTTGAATCCAGAGATATGTGTGTTCGGGTTTCATCGGAAAGCTTCGGGTTCCTAGTTTCGCTAGAGGCATCGAAGCAAATCCAACGAAATCACCGCCATCGATCGATGCGAATCCGACCACAAAGAAGGAAGTTCGAAACTAACTGGTTGTATGGCGCTAAGTTGTTTCATAGCACCCGCTAGGCTAAAAATGATTACCTTTCTTTAAGCTTCTCCGGAAACATGGAAATTTTGAATGGACTAAAGAGGCAGGCAGCGCCTTCGAAGAATTAAAACGGTACCTTACGAGTCCCCCAATATTAGTCTCTCCGAGATTGGGAGAAACATTACTAATTTACGTGGCTGCAACGCCACAAACGGTTAGTGGTGTACTGGTCGTAGAACGAGACCATGTTCAACAACCAATATATTACGTAAGCGAAGTCTTGCATGGACCAAAAGAAAGGTATCCGCAGGTACAAAAGTTGCTCTATGGTCTCCTTATGGCTTCAAGGAAACTAAGGCATTATTTTCAGGCCCACAAAGTGGTCGTACCTACGGGATATCCCCTTGGTCAAGTCCTAGAAAACAGGGAGTCATCAGGACGAATAGCAAAATGGGCGGTTGAGCTTGGGGCGTTCGATCTCCATTTTGTCCCACGAACAGCAATCAAGTCCTAGGCAATAGCATAATTCATTGCCGAATGGACAAACCCTGACCCACCCAAGGGCCCGAGTACGAGCACCACGATGAGTGGACAATGTACTTCGACGGTTCCTTGATGTTGCACGGCTCGGGGGCTGGGGTCGTCTTGATTTCCCATCGCGAACAAATAAAGCACGCTTATTCGCTTAAACTTTCTCGCTACTAACAATGTGGCGAATATCGACGGTTTCATCGCGGACTTCAATGTCGTTCGCTCGGGATTCGCAGATTGCTAGTGAAAGGCGATTCTCAACTAGTAGCGAATCAAGTAGGGGAAGAGTATCAATGCTCTAGTACCAAGATGTCATCATATCCGCGAAGTACGGAAACTCGAAAAGCATTTCTTCTGGTTTTGTGATCCAACACATTCCTAGAAAGGAAAATTTTTCGCGCACCACTTGGCCTTGATGGCTTCCACAAGGACATCCGTCTCCGCTGAGTTTTTCTCGAGAAACTGATTCACCCTCTGTAGTCGAGCCTTCCGAGGACATAGATGTTCGCAAGGAGGTTGCACACCTTGATTCTGCAAACATGGATGCTCCACAGGTCGATGATGGTTGGCGCCATCACGATCACGGTAGAGATTGGATGACATTGATCTACAATTATCTTCAAAGATGACCTAATTCCGTAAGATGATGTAGAGGCTGATCGTATAGCACGAAAAGCCAAATCATACACTCTAATTGAACGTACCTTGTACAAACGAGGATCTCACGGAGTGTTGATGAGATGCATATCTCGCTCGGATGGCATTAAATTGCTAGCCGAAATTCATGGAGGAGTCTCAGGACCTCATCATTCCTACGTAACTTTGGTTGGTAAAGCCTTTAGGCAAGGATACTCTCGCCAACCGCCTTCATGATCCAAAAGAGCTCGTGATGAATGCGTGACAATGTCGGTTTCATAGCTGACAAGTACATCAACCGTCTCAAGCTTTGCAAACAATTCATCTTTCTTGGCCTTTTGCAACCTGGGACTAGACATTCGGGACCTTTCCCAAGAGCACCGGGGCTTTGAGTTCCTTTTCGCCATGATTGACACGCTCACTAAATGGATCGGCCGAGCCGTTGTAAAAATTACAACCGGCCGCCAAGAGGTTCCTAACAAAAGCGTGATTACACGGTTTGGTATACCCAATGATAATCACCGATAATGGTGCCTAGTTCTCGAGCAGCAATTTTCAGGAATTCTGTGAAGACCTAGGTATCAAGATACATTTCACTTTTGTTGCTCATCCACGAGCAATGGAGCGATTGAGCGAGCCAATGGTATCACAATGCAAGGAATCAAACGACGAGTGTTCACCGCCATTTCAGCGGCCGTGGGCTTGGTTCAAGAACTTTCTTCTCAGACATGGGCCGTTCGCACCACAACTAGTCGTGCGACCGTGAAACACCATTCTTTATTGTTTACGAGTCAAGCCATGCTTCCTCCGTAACTTAAAATTGGTTCGCCGAACCGATTGCTTTTCCGAAGTAATCAATGTGAACGACGACTTGACGACATCAATTTTCTTGAAGAACGACGAAATCAAGCTTTGCTACGATCAAGAATCTACCAAGAAGCCATACGTCGGCACCACGCCGTAAGGTGCAACCTCGCGACCTAGCAAAGAGGTGATTTGGTTCTTAGAAAAATTCAAAACCAAGCGGTCGCAACAAACTTTCACCTAAGTGGAAGGTCCATACACCGTGGTCGAGTTACCCACCGTGATCGATACGATTAGCTATGACGGATGGGCAAGTTTTGTCTAACTCTTGGAATATTGATCAATTGCGTAAGTTCTATGTTTAATTTCATTTCCATTCATTTTTAATAAAGATGCATTTCCTTTTCAAAACGATAAGTATGGTTGTTTATACTTATTATTCGCTGCATCCGTCATATGCCATTCTTGTTCTTGGTTGGTCTGAGAAGACACTCATTCTCTCCGATATTCCTTTTAAAAGGGATCTCAACTACTCATGGTTGCTGACTTAAATGTCACCGACCACATTGGTTTTTGTCGTGATCATTGCTTCAATGATGCGCACGCACGACCAAATATTCTTTTCTTAAAGAAACATACGAGTATAAGGAGTATGAATCCAGACAATTTACTTGGTTTTCGTTCTTTCTTGAATTTGAAGACTGTTATTTTATTTCAACATTCTGTTCTACTCAGGTTTGGCTACTGGTCGGGACACGGAAAGCCTCCTGGTCGAAGTCTCTCCTCTCTGCATGTGGTCCTACCCACTGGAAGGAGCTTCCTAGTGACGGTCCTTTTTCCTACGATCCTCGCTGTTAGTGGGATTTGAGCATGAGCACGTTTCGCGAGATATTTTACAAATCTTCAAATTCTTGAGATTCGATACGATCAGATCCGAATATTTTCTAAATAAAGGTACTTATCTATTCATTTCATTTTTTGCATACATTCTTCATGCATATCTTCTTATCAGCAAATCTGGTCTTTGTTATATCTTCCGACTACAAGTGGTATTTCATAGTACTTCGATAATGGACAAGATCTAGACTAGTCGAAATCGTCAGTTGGTTCCGACCACATGATTTCCTAATATTCACTGGATCGTTGTCATATACATTATCAAGACTCTACCATGGTCATTGTTATTACTCAATTTCTTGGTCTCATCTTTCTTTTAGTAAGGTTCATCTACTAATATAAGCAGTCGGGGGCTATGAGATATATGAGTATTTAACAACATTGATAAGACAAAGCAGGATCTTCATTAATAAAAGGTAAGTTTCATTTTACATATTCTAAATATTACATCCATTTATATATTGGAACCACCAGACTAGTCGCTACGTGATGGAGATCCGACTTCCATTTCTTCAGCAACTTTCTCTCTGAGAAGTCTTACTTCCTCGAGAAGTTTTGTTGCTTCACTTTTAGAGCAGTCGAAGTCCTCTTCCACAGCTTTAAGACTAATAGAGGGGTCGGAAGCCTTTAGTTTTGCTAAAGTAACACTAACTCCATTGACAATAGCTTCCTTCATTGTCTGGGTATGGTTTTCCCTCATAGTTTTGAGCAGGCCTTTGATCTTCCAGAAGTTGACCAAAATAGTTTATCTTTTCCGCTGGATCTCCTAAACAAGGCAAGCTTGATCCTAATCCCATATAAAAGATCATTTTGTTAAGAGCCAAGATTTTCTCATCAAGGCCGAATACAAGGGCTGCCTTTTGGCCACGCTCAAACTCGAGGGTCTTCTCCGCTCGTTCAAGTGCTTGGGTTTTTTCTGCACGAGTGGATAAAAAGAAATTAATATACTCTTTACAATTGAGTTATAGAATACTGGTTAAGTCTACGACCAGTTACCTTTAATTTTCTTCTCACAAGAGTCGAAAACCTCCTTTTGTCTGGTCATCGCATGCTCGATCAACCGGTCTTTACTCTGATTTTCTTCCCTCGGTTTTATTATTATGGCCTCTTTGGTCATGTCTCTTCTTTAATTTTCTAAATCTATCAAATATGATAGGAAGAGAAGGTTAAGTTATAAGAGATAAACAAGATGATAAAATTTAGGAAGTCAAACTAAAAGAGAAATGTTCTTACTTCTCAGATCGGAATGCTTTTGCTCCAAAGATCTTACTCGCTGGGTCAGTCCTCCGACCACAGCATATTTCTCGACCATATGCTAAAAAATAAAATCCCTTTCTTTGATAAGTTTTCAGAGAAACTTTAAAAGAAAATTTTGTAAGGATGGTCGAGAACACTTACCCGAATTGTCATATCATTATATTCTAAAAGATTGTATCCGACCAATCTCACTTGATGGTCCAAAATCATTCCCAGTGCTTCATCAAGTTCCTTATCCTCGATAAATCTTTCCAGAAGGAGGTGGAACCTGTTGAGGATCTCTGGAGATGACTACCTCCAGAGAAGGAATAAGGATTACAAGAGGATCCCGAAGATGCCAAACCCGCTGGGGGCTTCTTTACTACTTCATCCTCGCAGCTTTAGCTTTAGGAGTATCCCGATCAGAACCTCCACGACCACCTCTTCCTCAGAACCTTTTCTCGAGGGGTACTGGTCTGACACGACTGCAACACCGTAAGATCTGCTCAAAATTAACTTTCTATAGTTAAGAGGATGCTTTTTCCCTTTACCATTTTTCTCATAATCTTTAAGCCACTCATTCAGATCAGATAATGAGAGTATTGTTTATCTGGATTCTTTTTCTATCTGGATGCATGCCCACTAGAAAAAATATCCAAGATTCGACTAAACCTCATTACAAAGATATGAGCAGAATAAAGCTTTATTTCATTAAAGATCCAAATATTACAAAAACCCCTGGTTACATTTCTTCTATAAACCTTCTAAACAGAAAATCCTTCGACTAGTTTTTCGAAGAATAGCTTCAGGTTGATCGAAGATTGATTTCTGGCAGAAGGAGACTGGAGATGTATAACCAAATGAGCGCCAGTTTTGCACCTTTCTGTTGACATGAACTTCGATCTTGATTGAAGACTATACATAATGAAGTATTTACTCAAACTTCGAAGGCCATATTCACCTTGAAAACAAAAGTCATAGACCAAATTGACTTTTAGATCACCTTAGGATCACTACTCCATGGGTCTGGACCCCGAAATGGTGATCTAAAAGTTAATTTGTCCCATGAATTTTGTCTTATCAAAAGACATAAAGGTGTTATTGTTGGAAATATGCCCTAGAGGCAATCATAGAGATGATTATATTTCATTATGTTCATAACATTTGATAATATGTTATCTTGTTCCTTGAATGAATCATCAGTTATATAGATCAATGAGTATGCGACTTGTTGGTGAAACTCTTTATCATATATGATGTCGTTCTAAAAGTATCCTTGGTCGAATGTCACTGGTCGGAACACCAGTGACTCTACGACTAGTACATATATTGATTGATGACCATATTTCACCCATCATGGATATAGAGATATCGAATCAATAATGTTGACACATGTTAGAGAACATAGTGTTGGATTAGACCCACCTTGAGACACTATTGAGATTGTTATGATTCTATGTGTCGTTAGTTGGTCTCAAGCAATGATGATGTATAATCCTTAGACCTGAGATCAGCATGGTTTCCTACATGTGTAATAGCACTCTTAGGGGTTGCCAAACGCCATTCGTGAATCGGTAGTTATAAAGGTAGCTTTCGGTATGCTATGAAACATGCGGAGGAATGTGACCGGTCGGATATGGATTTGCCCTCCTAACATAACGGAGAGATGTCTCTAGGCCCTCGTTGTGGTCGAATAAAGAAAGTGCATGGCCATGCCACTAGTGATCGGGTGTCGACCACATGAAGTTATTCGACACTTGATCGAGAAAGTATTGAACAGTCCATGGATGACATATTATCTCACCCGAGTTCAACCGGATGTCATGAGGCAAAGGAGAATACACAAGAAGGTCGCTCGATTGCCGTGGTCGTCAGATCGGTCGTCGTATGGAGATGCGACCCGGCGAAGACTACTCAACATTATCACCAACTAGTCGTAAGGAGTTGCAAATGGTCGTAGTTAGATACTAATCGGTCGTAAGGAGTTACGAATCGTTGTAACTAATTATGAATCTGTCGTGACTAAGCACGAGTTGGTCGTAAGTGATAAGGACCGTCGTAGATCATATTGCATTAAGGTTCGTCCGATATATTCTGTGTGTGTTCGGGAATCGTTATGTGTCGCTAGGTACCGCCGACGCACTCGTGATCGGAAAGAGTTTCCAGTCACAACCGATTACACACGAACCTATAGGGTCACACACTTAAAGGGCTAGGATTTGATTTGGATGGTGATCCAAATTCTTATAGGCCACGAGTGCCTATTGGGCCTCTGCTCGGGACCCATTATGGATGCCTATATATAGAGGGGGTAGCATGGGGTGAGGTGATCGATCAATCTTTCCCGAAGAAATCCCAAACCCTAATAGCCACGCTCTCAACCATGCCGCGGCGCTAGCACTCGCGCGCGTGGTGTCCCCGCCTGCACGCGTGTGGATACTTGAAGGTGCCGTTGCAAAGCATCGCACTAGATCGATCCGCGACTCACGACGCTCATCGGAGTAGGAGGAGAAGGCGCGCGCAAGCACGACTCGATCGCGCCAACTCACTACATCGA
Organism: Ampelocalamus luodianensis; assembly: GCA_036346255.1. Taxonomy (NCBI): domain Eukaryota; kingdom Viridiplantae; phylum Streptophyta; class Magnoliopsida; order Poales; family Poaceae; genus Ampelocalamus; species Ampelocalamus luodianensis. Next base: position 245,266 of record JAYEVH010000138.1, on the reverse strand, counting down.
CTTACTTCCGCCACGGGTCGGTAGCCTAGTGGTAATCTCGTGATCTATTACTAGTGGAGGTTCCTTGGTTACGCGGTAAAATTTTTGTTTGTGCTATCGTTTCCTTGCCGCGATCCTACAATTATGAACTCTGGATTTCTAAAATCCATCCTTGGGAAGAGAATTTTCTATCACGTGCTTAAACTAAGAAGGCTAGGATTTTTCCTTTCTTCAGAGATCTATCCTCTAATGGTTATTTATAACCTTTAGATTGCGATAGAATTAAATAAGAGTAGAAGTCCAACGGACGCCAAACTCTTCAATTCCCAAGGCAAAGTTCTCAACTTTGAAGTGAATACAAACCGCTTCAAATACCCTTGCATTTAAATGAGCGCCACCGATACGACTTCATCGGAAGAAAAGTATTCACACAACTTATTCATTTAAAGTTCAAGGCTAGTGACGAGGATTAAAACCTCTATATATTATTTTTAATATATAAAAGACCATACGCTCGTGGTCGTAACCCCGAGGTGCACGACCACCGGGTTGTAGAGATTCCAGAGGTTACATAATGGGTACCTCTGGTCGGACGGCGCCTAAGCTGCTTTACACCGTGAGAACCGCCGAAATATATGAACCGATACTTGGAATGATTCGGTATATTTTCATCAGTATGATGAATGGAGCACGTGTGTATTCCATACCATACGACGATCTCATCCGACACACCAGCGAACAACCTCCATGCGTTATATGTTTCATAGACATACAATCGCCGAACGGTTGATTCCAGATCAACCGTTACTTGACTCGACCGCACGCAACGCCGCATCGACGCCTTCTCCGAATAATCGCCGCCTCTTCGAGGGCTATTTAAAGATTGTGGATATCATGGGGATATGCTCATGATCTTATGATCATGGTACAATTGGCAATAGCGTTGAAGGTTTGTTGAAACACTCGTTTTCAACAAAGTTCAGGTAAAACGGTACTACCGCAAGTGAGGAAGCGGTACTACCACATCGCGGTACGACCACAAGTGTGTGAGTGGTACTACCGCAGGTCTTGTGTCCGAATGGGTGGTTCGATCGAATGGTTTTAAAAGTGGTCTGAACATTCACGAGGTGGATCGGACGGTCCAAACGAGTGGTCCGAACGTTTGGTCCGAACATTCAGAAATCGGTAGGACCGCAAGTGAGGGAGCGGTACGACCGCAGTGCGGTAGTACCGGCAAGCAAAGAGCATCACGGTATTACTGCAAGTGACAAGCAGTACTACCGCAGGTCGATAGTACCAAAATGCATATGGCGGTACGTAAATTCCAGAGAACGTGTTTTTGGGGCTTTTGGTCTTCCTTGGGAATCGGTAGTTCCGCACTTTTGGAAGCGGTACTACCTCTGTGCGGTAGTACCGTTGGTTTCTTGGTGGTACTACCGATTGTGTTCTAAGTGTCGGGCAACTTGGAGAATTGGCTATGGGTTAGGTCAAGTTCATGGGTTTCAGTGTATATGTGTTGCATGATGCATGTTTTGACTAACATAGGTCAAGATGCAAAGAACTTGTTCCCGAAATCGATTTCTTTGTCTATTGTTGTGCAGGAGGCTTAGAGGTCAATGGCGGTCAACGACGAGGATGATCGGTACTAGGCTTGGAGAGCTGAGGTTCAAAACGATCGAGAATACCGGGTGAAGTCAATGGACTCAAGCATGGTGCAGAATAAACAAGGATGACCGAATAGGCAGTTCAGTGCGACGAGTTACATCAAGAGGCTCAGGGGTTGGTGCAAGTGCTATGGTGGTTTCGGTGGGAGCCGAATGGGAGAGACTTGCCGATACGAAGAGAGTCGTTGATCAACCTATACGTGGCGAAGCATGGGATTGCTTCATGAAGATTGGACTCGGTCTTTGGAAAAAGATCGAGAAGGGGTATTTTGGTAATTTCACCAAGATACCGCCTTGATAACTTTTGGCTGAACCGCAGCGTAAGTCGGCGCAAGGAGAAGTGGTTTAGGTCAAGAGAAGTTGAAGACGGCGCTTTAAAATGCGTTCGTAAGTGAAACCCGTTTGTGTGTGGGCTTAACGGGTGCCCATTAGGGTTTTTCTTTTAGAAGCTAGCCTCCACTATTGTTAGACCATGTGGCCAGGTCTAGAATATTTTAGTGATGAATAATTGACAATATTGGATACTGATGTTATTTGGCGCGTGGCGTGTGTGTGAACTAATATCAGTTAAGTTGGGAAGAACTTGTGCCGAAAAAAGATGGTGTTTTGGTCTTTGCATGTGCAGGGTAACTAGGAGGCGATCGTGGTCTACGGCGGTGACCGGGAGATGGCTTAGTGTGAAGTCATGGTCCGGAGGGTCGAGGGTGCTGAAGGAGATGGTTGGGCTCGAGTTGGGGCGCATGGAGATCAAAGATGTATAATGCGTGTTGGAGCTACGGAGAGATGATTTCTGCGGTCGAGATCTCGGCGGGAGGTCAAGTGCTAACAGCGGTGGTACACATAGGCCGCCATGTTTTGGAAGTCTTTGTACGTGAAGTCAGTAGGTAGATTAAGTGTTAATAGTGGCATGCATGATGGGTCGGGCCACATACATGATGGGTCGCATAGAGGATGTTCTAATAAGGTCAGACGTGGGTCCGTGATGAACGTGCATGTGGGGTGTAGTAGGGGCTTGTGTATATGTGCTGGTGGCGGTTTGAGAAGAGCATAACTTTTGCTAGGTTTTGAGCTCTCATGGCGGCTTGTTTGCGACACAGAGAAGAAAACAACGTGTTCTTTGTAGCGGCGATATCATGAGATGCTTCACTGTTTGGGCATCGAACTAATCCAAAAATCATGTGTAAGCTTTGATGGCCAACGTTTTTTCATACGTGAGTGATTCATTAGGTGAGTTTGCAACTTCTAGTCATCTTCTAGTCGTTCTCTTCATGGTTGTTCCAAGGCATGTAACTCTTCTAGTCATCTTCTAGTTGTTCACTTCATGTTAATTCCAGTGCATGAGTTAGTTCTTGTAGCGTATGCGTGCGTGTGTTGCGATCTTTGATCAGCTTCCAACGAGACCGCGTAGCACGTCTGCCGAGTCAATTTGGCTAACAATATTTCTTCATGTGTTTATCAAAAAGAATTAGCACTAGTTATTTAGAGAGTTAGGGTTTAAAAATCTACCACAATCCTACAAGTGGTATCAGAGCGAGGTTGCTATGGCGTCAGAGAGGTATGTGAATCGTCCCTCCATGCTAGATGGTACTGACTTTGCATTTTGGAAGTGTCGTATGCAGGCTTACATTGAGGCGCAAGGTAGTGATGTTTGGAATAAAGTTTCTAAACCTTATGTGATTCCTGATACTGTTATTGATATAAATAAAATTGATGTTGATTTAAATTCCCAAGCTCGTAACCTGCTGTTTCAAGGGATTTCTCGCAAAGAATTTGATCGTGTAGCTCATATTAATTCTGTCCACTTAATATGGAAGACTCTTTGCGATTATCATGAAGGAACCACTAAAATTAAGAAAGTGCATGAACATATTTATCAAAAAGAATATTCTGATTTTGCTATGAAGCCTGGTGAATCTATTGATGATCTTTTTGCTCGTTTTGAGAAAATATTGAGTAATTTGCACGGTGTTAATGTTATTCCTACTAAGATAATGCAACCAAAATTTTGAGATCTTTAGGTTCTGAGTGGTTGATGGTTGTCACAACTATCAATCAAACTATCGATCTAGATACTTTAACCATGGATGATCTTTTCTCTAGATTGAAAACCTATGAGATGGAAAATTTGCCATCTAAGATCGATAAAAGACAATCAAGAAACCCTGGTATTCAAGAAACCCTAGTTTGTGTTTTAGGGTTTGGAGAGAAAAGTGGAGAGGTTAGGGTTCTAGAGAGTTGGATTGAGTGTGTGCTTAAGTGTAGAGCTTTGGTCATCCATGATGGAGTGGTCAAACCAACTTCAATCTTTAATCAATCGAAGCAAGATTCATCAAGATGACTCCCTCTTTGTTCTTGCTCTTTCTTTGATGATTTTGGGTCTTTGATGATCCCTTCGTTTTCTTTTGGTTTTTTACGGTGATCTTGCTTGCTATGATATGTGGGAGTGCATCTAGGATCATATTGATCATCTTTTACCCACGAGCAAGTTTTTGGTTCCAAGTTTGATTTTAGCTCGATTTTGGAGCAATCTTCATTCAAAAGGAAAAAGGTCAAAACTTTGGTGAGAATCTTTACGATTGGTTGGAATAGGTTACTGACATCCTAGAGAAGGCTTGTTTCAAGTTTCATTAAGTTTGGAGTTGTTGATCAAAAGTTATGCCAATTTTTGATTGCGTTTTCAGACTGTTTTTCCTATTCATCGCCTGATTTTACTGTTCATCTGGTAGTACCGCACTGTTTATTGCGGTAGTTCTGATTTTACTATTCATCAATACTTTTATGGTTTTAGTTGTTGCGCTTGGGGGTTTAAATTGGATTCAGTACAAGTCTTCCGCTATGCTTATCTATTGATCTTCATCTCATAGCTATTGGAGTCAAGATGATGTTGAATCCGATCAAAGCAAAAAAAAAGATAGTGCTCCTATTCACCCACCTCTAGTCACTGTTTCGGTCCAACAAGTGGTATCAGAGCTCGGTTAGTTCAATCTTGATCTTAACCGGTCATTGAACTTGGCGATGGAGAAATACTCCACCAAACCGCATATCTTCAATGGGCTCGACTATGCCTATTGGAAGAATCGTATGGTGTCTTCCTTCAAAGCGAAGGACCAGCTATATGGGAGGTTGTTAGAGCTCTGCTCGTTTTGCCCGAGGTTGCTACGTCGGCTTCAACAGCCCTCTTGGCTAACAACCACAAGGATAAGAACCTCTTATATGCTGGGCTTGGTAGACAGGAGTATGACAGGATTTGCAATCTTGAGACCGCGCATGAGATTTGGAACACCCTCAAAACCTACCATGAGGGTTCGTCCCAAATCAAGAAAGTACGCTAGACAGTTTTTAAGTGTGAATGCAACAAGTTCGAGATGCGTCCCCGAGAGAGCATCAATGACGATTTAGTCGCTTAACAAAGTGCTTGATCGATGAGAGCAGTTGACTTCGAGTATTCTCAGTCTGAGAATGCCACCCACCTCTTGGCTGCAATCAACACCAAGGAGTTGGAGATGAAGGCGACCGCCATTAAGGAGAATGTCAATCTCTTCGATCTCACTTTGGAGCTACTTTATAGCAAGCTCAAGACTCATGAGATCAAAAGGGTTGATCCTCCCAAGAAGGAGAATATGACTTTGGTCGCTGACCCTCTCAAGAAAGCTTCTGATGGGTCTTCTGAGTCTTCTTCTGCATTCTCTTTTGCTTGTTTATCTGCAATCCCTGAAGAGGAACTTGAGAGTTTTTCTGAGTCCGATTTGGCCCTCTTGATCAAAAAAATTCACACGAGCCCACAACAATGTGAGAAACAAAAAGAGAGGTGGCCCTGTGAGTTGCTATGAGTGCAGAGAGCTTTATCACATCCAGGCAAATTGCCCCAAGCTAAAAGGTAATAGCGGCCACAAGGAGGAGAAGCTAGCTTAGAAGAAGCCTCAAGGGAACAAGGCCAAGTTTGATGCTGCCAAGCTAAAGAAGGCCGCTCACCGGGTTCTTGCCGCTCTTGGAGAACAATCCTTGAGCGATATGGACTCTGGGAGTGAGGAGGACAAGGAGGAGGAGCTCCCTCAAGACAAGAAGAAAGGAAAGGCCAAGGACTTCACATGCATATGCTTCATGGCCGACTCCATCGACGCCGATGACAACGATGAGGTACCTCCATCCTATGATGTTCTCTCTGCTAGATGCGACACCATCTTTGAGCAACTGCTTAGTCAGGATCAGGCTTTAGATATTACCATGGCTAGGAATAAGGACTTAGAGTCACAAGTCGAAAATCTAACATTAGAACTTATGAATGCTAAGAGTCTTGATGCTGATGAATGTTCTTTCTACCATGCTTTACACTCTGCATTTGCTAAATTACAATCTGCTCATGATGTTGCCTTGCACCAACTTGAAAATGATAGGACTGAACTAATTGAAGTTAAATCTGCTCCTTGTGAAAGATGTTTAGAGTCTAGCAAGTTGGATGCTTCTGGTGCTGTCGAATCTAGATTTTGCACTTTCTGCTTAGAACATGAGCATGAAGTAAAAGACATAATAGAAGCAGTTAGAGCTAAATATGCCAAGCTTAAGGATAGAATTGATTCTTCTACCTGTGCCTCATGTGAAGCTCTTAAGCTTGAAGTTGTTGTTTATAAGGATAGGCATGCTAAAGCCATTAAAGCCAAAACTTGTGAATCATGTCTTAATCTTGGAAAAGAAAATGCTTATCTTAAGGACACATTAGAAAAATTCTCTAAAGGTAAGAAACAGTTAAATAAGATTCTTTACAAGTCCAAAACTCCTTATAAGAAGCAAGGGTTAGGATAGAACTATGCCCAGGACAAATTCAAGCCAAATGTCATTCAAGTCTTGGAGAATGGGTTAGTTGAGTTCAAAACCCAACCTGCAAAAACCATTTTCAAATCTGTAGGTTTTGCCCAACCATCTGTTGAGTCAAAAGGTGCTTCTCCCAGTGGTACCAAGTACCATTGCACCTATTGCAAGAAGGATGGGCATTTGATTGAGTTCTGTTGGCGTAGGTTGAAAAATGCTAAGAAAAATCTCACTAGAATGTCATCTCATCAACCTAGAGCCTTCATGAGACATGGTTATTTAGAGAAGAAGAAACCTGGACTAGGATTTGTTTCACATGCTCATCATCATGTTCCTAGATAGGACACATCTCATGTTCGTGTAACAATTGCTCATAATAGAACATCAAGTAGGATCAAGGATAGCATTTCTGCTTTGCATACTACTCGTAGACAATGGTCTTAGTACTGGGTTCCTAAGTCATGTTTAACTAACTCTAGTATTGAGATACACCGATCTTTTGCTCCTTGATTTTCAAGGTTACCGCGGAAGGAAGAACACATGGTTCGTTGACTCCGGCTATTCACGTCACATGACTGGAGACTCAAGATGGTTGACTTCCTTCACGCGGTCGACGGGTGATGACTTCATCACCTTTGGAGAAAATACACAAGGGCGGATTGAAGGAACGGGATCGATCAGGGTGAACGACAAATTCGTCCTGAAGGACGTTGCCCTTGTGGACAAGCTCAGGTTCAATTTGCTTTCTGTCTCACAGCTTCTTGATGATGGCTATGAGACTAGATTTAAGAAAAATGCTTGTCGGGTGCTTGATTCTGCTGGTGAGCTTGTTTTTGGGATTTCTAGAGTTGCTAGGATCTTTAGAGCTGATTTTTCTGAATCTCTTACCGGTCCTCTTAAATGCTTGATCACTTCTTCTTCTGAGTTCTGGCTTTGGCACCGACATTTGGGGTACATTGATTTTGATCATCTGACACGAGTTAGCAACCTTGAGCTCATGAGAGGTTTGCCTAAACTCAAAACTATCAAGGATGTTGTATGTGCGCCCTGTAGGTATGGCAAGCAAGTTTCCACCTCACACCCTTCATTGACCTTGGTCATGATTGACGGGCCGGGATAGTTGCTTCACATGGATACTGTTGGTCCTGCTAGGGCTCGGTTAGTTGGTGGCAAATGGTACATTCTTGTCATAGTCGATGATTTCTCGAGATACTCTTAGGTGTTCTTTCTTGCTTCAAAGGATGAAGCTTTTGATCATTTTTATGATCTTGTTCTTCATTTGGCTTCTGATCTTCCCAGTGCCCTGAGAGAAATTCGCAGTGACAATGACACGGAGTTCAAGAATGCCTCATTTGCCTCTTTTTGTGCTGAGCGTGATATTGAGCATCAGTTCTCTTCTCCACACGTCCCTCAACAAAATGGCGTGGTGGAAAGGAAGAACAGAACCTTAATTGAGATGGCTAGGACGATGTTAGATGAGTATAGCATGCCGAGGAGGTTTTGGGTCGAAGTTATTGCTACAGCTTGCCATATTTCAAATCGGGTCTTCGTGAGACCATCTTTGGGCAAGACATCATATGATCTTCGATTTAGTAGAAAACCCTCTATTTCTCATTTTCGAGTTTTTGGAACCAAGTGTTTCATTCTTAAGAAAGGAAATCTAGATAAATTTGAGTCAAAGACTTTTGATGGTATCTTTCTACGTTATCCTGCACATTCGAGGGGTTTTTGAGTTTTTAATATTGAAACTAACCTTTTCAGGAGACATGCAATATCACTTTTGATGAGACCAACCCTGGAGCTAGATCAGATGTTTCAGGTGATTCACAGGTGACAGAGAGCATCTTTGTGGAGGAAGATGAGGAAGAAGCTGATGTTTGTCTCTCACCTGCTACTGCTAAGGATCCTATTCCAGCACAAGAACCTGCTGCGACTACTTCACCTTCATTTGAAGCTCCTACTGCATCTTCATCATCAGCAATACTTGCGGAGGTCGAAGAGACGCTATCTCCCCCGGGCGCTCCACTTCATATTCAGAGGCATCATCCTCCAGATCAGATTATTGGTGATCTTTATGAGCGAGTCACTCGCTCCAGGTATCACGATCCGAGTCTCTACTCTTATTTTGTATTTGTTGCTTCTTTCAAACCCCGTGATATATCACATGCTTTATCTGATTCTAGCTGGGTCAATGCCATGCATGAGGAGTTAGAGAATTTTGAGAGAAACAAGGTCCTGAACCTAGTAGAACCTCCTAGTGGTCATAATGTGATAGGAACCCGTTGGGTGTTCAAAATAAACAAAGTGAGGATGGTTCTATGATTAGAAACAAGGCTAGATTGGTAGCCCGTGGTTTTAGCCAAGTTGAGGGATTAGACTTTGATGAGACCTTTGCTCCTGTTACTAGATTAGAAGCCATTCGTATTCTGCTTGCTTTTGCTACATCTAAGGGATTTAGGTTGTATCAGATGGATGTCAAGAGTGCATTTCTGAATTATTTCATAGAGGAGAAAGTGTATGTTAGACAACCCCTAAGATTTCAGAATCCCAAGCATCCACATCATGTCTTCAAGCTTTCCAAAGCCTTGTATGGTCTTAAGTAAGCCCCTAGACCTTACTATGAGAATCTTAAGACCTTCTTGCTTAAGAATAACTTTGAGATGGGTAAGGTACACAAGACCCTATTCATTTTTACGCATGGCAATGACTTCCTGCTTGCTCAGAAATATGTAGATGATATTATCTTCGGTGGTTCTTCTCATGCTCTTGTTTCCAGTTTTTCTGAGACCATGTCCAGAGAATTTGAGATAAGTATGATGGGAGAGCTCAATTACTTTCTAGGGCTTCAAATCAAGCAATGCAAGGAAGGGTTCTAGATCCATCAGACAAAGTACACCAAGGATCTGCTCAAGCGTTTCAAGATGGGTGACTGCAAGCCGATCACCACACCTATGGCGACTTCGACTACTTTGGATCCAGATGAGGAAGGAGAAGCCGTGGATCAACATGAGTATCGCAGCATGATCGGCTCACTTCTATACCTGACGGCTTCAAGACTGGACATCCACTTCGCGGTCTGCCTCTGTGCGAGGTTTCAGGTGTCTTCGAGGACTTCCCATAGCCAAGCCGTCAAGCACATTTTTAAGTATCTTCACTCTACCCTTCAATATGGCATTTGGTATTCCTGCTCTTCTTCCTTGTCCATTCGAGGGTTTTCTGATTCTGATTTTGCGAGCTGTCGGCTAGATAGGAAGAGTACCTCAAGCACTTGTCACTTCTTAGGCACTTCTCTTGTCTCTTGATCTTCTAGGAAGCAAGCTTCTGTTGCACAATCCACTGGTGAAGCTGAATATGTTGCTCCCGCTAGTGCTGTAGTTAGATTTTATGGATGGTGTCCACCCTTAAGGACTATGGGTTAAATTTTGTGAGTGTTCCTCTTCTCTATGATAACACTTCTGCCATTAATATTGCTAAGAACCTTGTGCAACACTCTATGACCAAACACATAGACATTCGCTATCACTTCCTTAGAGACCATGTAGAGAAGGGTGATATTGTGCTACAGTTTGTGGAGTCCGAGGCTCAGTTAGCTGATATCCTCAACAAGTCTTTAGACCCAACTAGGTTTGCCATCTTGAGGAGTGAGTTAGGGGTAATTTACCCCTATGGGTTGGTTTGAGGGGGAGTTGGTTCTTTTCTGAATTTTCCTTGTTTATCTGATCTTTTCTTGATCTGTTTTTGAACTTGTTGATCTTTTGATATTTTTAGGCTTTTAAGTCTTTTGTGCATCTCATTGTATCGCATTCATATGAAAATTACAAAAGATGCATTGTAATATAAGCTTTAATGCTTATCTTTAAGATGATGAAGCTTTGCCTATTACCCTTTGAGCTTTAGTGTTTCAATTTTTGCTCAATTTCATGTTTAGTTCTTTGACTTGTTGGCACTATCATGCTTTCACATGTATAGCTAAGTCTTTGCTAGATGTGCTAGAACTTTAAGACAACTTGAACTGAAAATTGCAATTTATGGATTTTTTAGCTAGTTGCACAATTAGTGATCCTTTTGTGACATTGGCCCTGTCAAAATTGCTTTGTTAGCTCTTGAATCTAGGATTGAATATTCTGGAACTTCTTGTTTCTTTAAGAATCTACAAAAGCTCTTGTGAAAAATGAAAAATTGAATTTCAAGATTCTCATGTGGTTAAATTGTGCCAAACTATTCTCACGAGACTGTATGTCAAAAACATGAACTTGGAGATAGTTTGATGATCCAGATGATCTCATGGGGACTGCTTGTCAAAATTGACACGAACCTCAAGATTTGTCACCCTAATTGAAGCTTAGGAAGAGTTTGTGGATGGCTCCTAGTCTAGGATCTTTTTCACTAAGATAGACCTTTAATCAACATCAATATTCATTGCAAATAAAATCATTGTAAAATTGGGTGATTGAGGTATTTTGAGCAAAATGATTAAATTTGGGACTTTGTGTCTCTAGGATGGTCTTTGTTAGCTTCTTGATCTCACATTGACATTCGACAAGGCCATTATCACTTTAGGATCCTCGTTGATGAACTTGTTAATTTTGAGGTTTTGCTTAAATTGTTGCAATTCATCGCTTTATCTTGAGCCTTCTAGCTTAGTTTTGTTATATATGTCTTAACATGATCTTGCTAGCGCTTTCAGCTTTATATGTATTGAGTAATAGAAGAAATGCTAGCTTGTTCTTTTGGGTAATCTCCAAAGCTTATTGTACTAAAAATTAAAAATGAAGCCACTCCATTGCATTTCATGTATGCTCGTTTCTTATGCTTCTTCCTCATTTCTACACTTGTCATCTCGGATGAGAGGAAGGCGTGATTCCTTGATGACTCTATTGTCAAAGGGGGAGAAGATTTAACAAAAATGTCAAACGGGGGAGCTATTTGGAGAAAAATGGAGAAAATGAAATTTTATGAAAAATGATGACATAGTGAGGGGGAGTATCTAATTTGCATTCTTGTGATCTTATTGCCTTTTATGAACTTGAATCGTAATTCTTGGAACCTCACAATGATCAAAAGTCATTTTGAACAATTGTTCTTTCATATGGACATTAAGTGAGATTTTTTACTCTTCTTTGGAAATTGAAACTTTCTTGCCTTCTTTTGTCTTATCTCACTTGCTCATGATATTCTGAAGCCAGTTTGCTCATTTTTCATTGCGTTCTATTGCTTATAGACCAAGTTGTGCCTTTGTGCGAAAACGTGAGTTCTTTAATTTTCAAACCTCAAACTTACATTTTTGAGAAATTGCCAATGTGTTCATCAAGAGGGAGATTGTGGATATCATGGGGATATGCTCATGATCTTAAGATCATGGTACAATTGGCAATAATGTTGAAGGTTTGTTGAAACACTTGTTTTCAACAAAGTTCAAGTAAAACGGTACTACCGCAAGTGAGGAAGCGGTACTACCACATCGCGGTACGACCGCAAGTGTGTGAGTGGTACTACCGCAGGTCTTGTGTCCGAATGGGTGGTTCGATCGAATGGTTTTAAAAGTGGTCTGAACATTCACGAGGTGGATCGGACGGTCCAAACGAGTGGTCCGAACGTTTGGTCCGAACATTCAGAAATCGGTAGGACTGCAAGTGAGGGAGCAGTACGACCGCAGTGCGGTAGTACCGGCAAGCAAAGAGCGGTAGTTCTGCCTCATGGTATTACTACAAGTGAGAAGCGGTACTACCGCAGGTCGGTTGTACCAAAATGCATATGGCGGTACGTAAATTCCAGAGAACATGTTTTTGGGGGTTTTGGTCTTCCTTGGGAATAGGTAGTTTCACAGTTTTGGAAGCGGTACTACCGTTGTGCGGTAGTACCATTGGTTTCTTGGTGGTACTACCGATTGTGTTCTAAGTGTCGGGCAACTTGGAGAATTGGCTATGGGTTAGGTCAAGTTCATGGGTTTTAGTGCATATGTGTTGCATGATGCATATTTTGACTAACGTGGATCAACTTGCGAAGAACTTGTTCTCGGAATCGATTTCTTTGTCCATTGTTCTGCAGGAGGCTTGGAGGTCAACGATGGTCAACGGCGAGGATGATCGGGATTAGGCTTGGACAACCGAGGTTCGAACGATCGAGAATGCCGGTGAAGTCAATAGACTCAAGCATGGTGCGAATGGACAAGGATGATCGAGCAGCGCTTCGGCAAGGCGACGGTTACATCAAACAAAGCAGGGGTCGGTGCAAGTGTCATGGTGGTTTTGGTGGGAGTCGGATGGGAGAGACTTACCGATATGAAGAGAGCCGTTGATCAACCTACACGTGGCGAAGCATGGGATTGCTTCATGAAGATTGGACTCAGTCTTTGAAAAAAGATCGAGAAGGGGTATTTTGGTAATTTCACCAACATACCGCCTTGATGACTTTTGGCTGAACCGCGGCGCAAGACGGTAGAAGGAGAAGTAGTTTAGGTCAAGAAAAGTTGAAGATGGCGCTTTAAAATACGTGCGTAAGTGAAACTCGTTTGTGTGTGGGCTTAACGGGCGCCCATTAGGGTTTTTATTCTAGAAGCTAGCCTCCACTATAAATAGAGGAGGGTGCTGGTCCAGCACCTCCAACCCTGGTATTCAAGAAACCCTAGTTTGTGTTTTAGGGTTTGGAGAGAAAAGTGGAGAGATTAGGGTTCTAGAGAGTTGGATTGAGTGTGTGCTTAAGTGTTTAGCTTTGATCCTCCATGATGGAGTTGCTGTAAACCAACTTCAATCTCTAATCAATCGAAGCAAGATTCATCAAGATGACTCCCTCTTTGTTCTTACTCTTTCTTTGATGATTTTGGGTCTTTGATGATCCCTTCGTTTTCCTTTGGTTTCTTATGGTGATCTTGCTTGCTGTGACATGTGGGAGTGCATCTAAGATCATCTTGATCATCTTTTACCCATGAGCAAGTTTTTGGATTCAAGTTTGATTTTGGCTCGGCTTTGGACCAACCTTCATTCAAAAGGAAAAAGGTCCGAACTTTGGCTAGGAGCTTTACGATCTTTGGTTGGAATAGGTTTTTGACATCGTAGGGATGGTTTGTTTCAAGTTTCATTAAGTTTGGAGTTGTGGATCAAAAGTTATGCCCATTTTTTTATTGCGTTTTCATGCTGTTTTTCTTATTCATCGTCTAATTTTACTGTTCACCCGGTAGTACTGCACTGTTCATTGCGGTAGTTCTAATTTTACTATTCATCAATGCTTTTTTGTGGTGTTAGTTGTTGCGCTTGGGGGTTTAAATTGGATTCTGTATAAGTCTTCCGCTATGCTTATCTATTGATCTTCGTAGCTCTCATAGCTATTGGAGTCAAGATCATATTGAATCTGATCAAAGCAAAAAAAAAATAGATAGTGCTCCTATTCACCCCTCCTAGTCGTCGTTTCAGTCCAACAAGTGGTATCAGAGCTCGGTTAGTTCAATATTGATCTTAACCGGTCACTGAACTTGGCGATGGAGAAATACTCCACCAAACCGCATATCTTCGATGGGCTCGACTATGCCTATTGGAAGAATTGTATGCGTGTCTTCCTTCAAAGTGAAGGACCAAATATATGGGAGGTTGTTAGAGCTCAGCTGCTTTTGCCCGAGGTTGCTACGCCGCTTCAATAGCCCTCTTGGCTAACAACCACAAGGCTAAGAACCTCTTATATGCTGGGCTTGGTAGACAGAAGTATGATAGGATTTGCAATCTTGAGACTATTATTCTGTTATTCATTCAATAGGTCCTTTTGGATTTGGTCTTGCTTAATTCTTAAACTATTATTCTGTCTACTATCTAGAGTTTTAATTTCAGTGCTTGCCATGTCTTTATCCTTATGTTATTGTGACCCATGGACGTGTTTTAATATTGAATTGCTTGCTGTTATTTTATTGTTAATTGATGTAAATCTAATTGTTCAGGTAGTTTAATGGCATTCCAGGCTCAGTGTTGGGCAAGAGTATTACTGTTGGTATCTCTCTGTTTGTTTACTAATAAATATTTATTGCATCACTAATAGAGATTTACTACAACCTTCACATGACTTTACTGTCATCTTTGACAACTAGTACAGATAAATAGACAGCCAACTAGGAAACAATCAGTTCCTTGTTTTGTATGTGAATATATTTTTATCTTATTTTAGCAATAACTTTTGATTGAAAGCTCTGATTCATGAATAGTTTACACCGGTAGCTTGGTGATGACGAGGGTAATAGAATGATATAAGTATCACAAATAAAAACCTCTCTGTGTATTTACTAAAAAACATTAACTGCATCACTAAAAGAGATTTACTACAACCTCCATATGATTTTACTGTGAACTTAGCCAACTAGTACTTACAAGTAGACAGCAAACTAGCAAACAATCGGTTCCTTGTTTTGTACATGAATGTTAATTTTTTTGTTTTCACATTAACTTTTGATTGGAAGCTTCGATTCACGAACGGTTTGCACTGGTAACATGGCGACAACGAGGGTACCAGAATGATATAAGTCTCGCAAATAAAAACCTCTCCGTGTATTTACCAAAAAAGATTTACTGCATCACTAAAAGCGATTTACTACAACCTTCACATGACTTTGACGTCATCTTTGAAAACTAGTACAGATAAGTGACAACCTATTTGGAAACAATCGGTTCCTTGTTTTGTATGTGAATATATTTTTATCTTATTTTAGCAATAACTTTTGATTGGAAGTTTTGATTTACAAATAATTTACACCAGTAGCTTGGTGACGACGAGGGTAACAAAATGATATAAGTCTCACAAATAAAAACCTCTATGTGTATTTACTAAGAAATATTTACTGCATCACTAAAAGAGATTTATTACAACCTCCACATGATTTTACTGTCAACTTATCCAACTAGTAAACAACCGGTTCCTTATTTTGTACATGAATATTTACTTTCTTCTTTTCGTATTACCTTTTGATTGAAAGCATCGATTCATGAACGGTTTACACTGGTAGCTTGGTAACGATGAGGGTAACAGAATAATATAAGTTTCGTAAATAAAAATCTCTCTGTGTGTTTCCTAAAAAAGATTTACTGCATCGCTAAAAGAGATTTACTACAACCTTCACATGACTTTACTGTCATCTTTGCCATCTAGTACTGACAAGTAAACAACCAACTAGGTAACAATCGGTTCCTTGTTTTGTACGTCAATATATCTTTATCTTATTTTAGCAATAACTTTTGATTGGAAGCTCCGATTCACGAACAATTTTCAATGGTTGTAATATCCCAAATATCATTAGAGAGTGTAATTAAATGAGAGAGAATTAAAGAAATTAAAAGAGAAAATTCAGATTTTATGAGAGAATTGGACTTTGGGCCTTCGGTCCACAGCTTTTGGGCCCAAGGGGGAGCCGACCATAAGGAGACAAAAGGAGACAGTCCCCCACCAAACCCTAGACACTGCCATCGCAAAGACTATTGTAATCAGTAGTCCATGGCTACTGTAGCACCCTTTCCCTACTACTAGTGCTGCTACCAAGAGGAGGAGGAGATCAGCGAGAAGAAGAGGAGGGAAGAAGAAGAGAAGGGGAATTTCATGGGGATTCGCTGAGATTTCACCTCCCTCATCTTGATCTTCAAGGTTGACAACTCGTTTCTTCTCCGTTTGGACTATTAGTTCATTGATCGGTAGGGACTGTTAATGGATCGGTAATCTGTAGTTTCCGTTGTTCTATAGTTTTGGGTATCTTTAGTGTGGAATTTAAGGATTTCATCTCCTAGATAGTTGTAGATGACTTCATTATCTTTCTGTAGAGTATTTGATCATGTTGATCGGTCGAGTAATTTGGAAGTTATGGTTTTTACAATCTTGCTGTTGTCTAGAGTCTCTATCACATTATGGCAGTCTTAGTAATTGATAAATCAAAAATAGTTAACAACCTAGTCAGGGAAGTTGACCAACTATATTATTGTAGATAATTCCTTAAGCTTTCCAGAATATTTGAGAACACAATTTTTGGATAACCAGAATGAAAGTTATTATTATTTCAATCCTATTGTCCAGAATGTTTGTTAGATTCTGGTAGTTGAAGTAATCTGTATACTAAAAATAGTCAATTATCAAATTAGGGAATCTCACTAACTAGACTATTGTAGATAATTCTTTAAGGTTTCCAGAGAGACTGAGAATGTAAATTTTGGATAAACGATTGGAAGTTATGATTTTTTTAGTGTTGTTGTCCAGTATCGAGTTACTGCTAGTTCATCATTTTGTTTGAGTAGATCAAATATTTGAATAGTTGGGTTTGGGATTCGTGTAGGATCGAGGACGTTTAAGTGAGTGTTTTCAATTGCTTGGTCAGTGTTGTGACTGAATATCTTCTGTAGGTAGGGTAACATTGGGTGTGTTGTCTTCTTCACATCAAACCGGTCGTCATTTCTGGAAGTCAAGTACAACTTAGAGCAATAGTGGATGTTTTATGGTACAAATTGGTTATATGATTGTTATTATGGATATTCATGTGAAGTATGAGTATTTCCATTTGTTTATATGTTTTCGTTAATTGATGATGCATACAGGAAAGTATGGAATTTATTCATTTGATTCATTTCATTTCAATGAGAACCCCATATTGAGATATGGGCAATGAGATCCCTGTATAAAAAGGATGGGCACTAGATCCCCGTATTTGAGAAAATGGGCGAGTGAACACCGACGGGTGTTATACTCAGCTATACCGGTATATGTAGAAGTGGAGACATGTGTATCTTGCATTGCATTCATGACCAATGATTATGTAATTTGGATATTGAGAATGTCTTGTCATTGAAATGATGTTTCATATATTGCTTAATTGTACTTGCTGAGTCTTTGACTCACTCTTGCCTTTTATTGTTTCAGGTGAACGTTGAGAATGACATGCATTGGGTGGAAATAGCTCATGGGATGTGTAACACCCCAGTTCTTAAAGAACCTGGAATGCTACTGGAAATAAACTATTCTAGCACAAATACAAAATTTCGGCATAGTCTCCTTTGTTTAAGCAACAAATCTGAGAGTTCATTACTATCACATGGCATAAACAAAATCCTCATAATCAATTTATTCCAAACATGCATGAATATCAAAACAACCAACCAAGGTTAGTAACCTCTTTATTACAACTAAACAGTAACCTCAACCACATCATCCATGGGAGTTATTTAAACAGTTCATTTTATTCTAAATTTAGACTAAGCAGCAAACGCCTTAAGTATGTGATATAGTGAGTGCATCCACATCTACTCCCTCCCGATCGTATCGTTCCTGCCATGGGTACCTAAAACACATTAAAGCAAGAGTGAGCCCAACGACTCAAAAGTATCAACAAGGCTATAAACATGAACTCAAACATAACATCTCAGAAACCACAATCTCATTACACTAATCATAGCCAAATATCTCATGATATGCAAACTATGCAATGCTCCTTTGAACTTTATCTCTTTCGCATTTTACGGTAATGCGGGTATACAACCGTCATTGTATACCCTTGCTCGTGCCCTCTGGCACAGGGACCATGAGCCTATACACCATATGTATAGGGACCTTGCCCATCACTTAATGATGGGGACCTCTTTATTCATAGCCCACATTCCACGAATGTGGGACCTCAAGCCCGTCATCTACATGACGGGGACTCAATCAGATGTGCTGGTCACCACGTGACCAAGGCACTGTATGCTCACAACATGTATACGCACCATGATAACATATTCATACGCAAGAATACCTCAAATTCTCATTAACATTTAATCAATAACAACATACAGTGGATCCATTTAACTATACTAGAATGTCATCAAGGTAAACAGTACACATCTCATAATAGGCAAGCATGGCTATTCTATCAAGATACATCACAAACACATGAACCAAACATACACATATAATAGCCCGAATACTTGCCTCAACCGCGCGAGAACGGTGGTCGCGAAGAGGGTGCTGCCCCTGGAACCGCGCTCCCACCTGAACATAAAGGTATCCCAATCTAAGACCAACACGCTGGACCAAGAGCATAAATAATAACACAACAAAACTCGCTAACTCTCTAGTGTTAACAAAACCCCAATTTCAAATGATCGTTTGGTGCTTACTGAAAACAGCCAAATTCTAAAATACATAACTTCCTGCTCAAGAGTCCAATTAAGATGCTCTTAGACTTTCTGAAAAGGTAATTGGATTACCTAAATAAACCTAGTTGAGGAGCCCTCTTGATTCTGCCCTTAATTTCCCCTATCAAACCAAACATCAGATGACAGAATTCTCGTCGAGTTCTCTAGACAGTACGCTAAAACCACCATAACTTTTATTACGAAAGTCCAAATCTCATGTTCTTTATCTCTATGAAAAGGTACAGAAATTACCCACAGTTTTTGTTATACTGAGATCCCATGATTCTCCTTTTACATAGCAGTTTTAACCAAATTACTACAGACTGCCAGAAACTGACAGAACCACAGGACAGCAGCACTAGAAAAATCTTATCTCCCAGACCGTTAATCGGATTTGGGCGATCTTGGCGGCCAACGAAAGCTAAGAACATAACCTACAACTCTCTAGGAGATCCAAACTCCTAATTCTGCCTCTAACCATATGAAATTTACCCCGCAAGCTACTGGACGAATCTGCAATACAGCAGGCAGATTTGCAATCTAACCAAAGACTAACCGATATCTCTTCCAAGACTAGTTATCCAACAAGAACAATGTGTTACCCTTGAAGCCGCTGCAGATTTCAAACCCCGGATGGCGATCCCACCTTTTCCTCTTCTCCTTCTCTTCTCCTTCTTTCTTCCCTCCTTCCTCTTCTTTGGCGGCTACAAAGGTGCCCTTTCTTCTTCTCTTGGCCGGCAACAATGGAGGATCTTGGAGGAGGTTGAGGCGCAAGGGAGGAGCAACCAGGGGAAAGAGGCGTGGGGAAGGGAAGAGGTGGCGGCCGGGATTGAGGAAGTGGGGCGTGGGAGAGGGGAAAGGGGCTGGTTCGGCTAGGGTATAGGGGCGCCCCTTCTTTGGCCGGCCACCACAATGCCCACATGGGCCAAGCCCAAGCCTGTGTTGAGGACCAACAGCGATTAACCCCCTATCTAGGTGTCTAACTGAGAAAATTCCCTAAAGATCCCTCCCGTAATTCCATTTGATCCTCCCCCGATTAATCGATCTCTCCCGAATAAAATTAATCTCCCCCGATTCAATTCTTATCTCACTTTCGGGATATTACATTCTACCCCTTAACATGAGTTCGTCCCGAATCTAAACTCCAAACTTCATGAAATAAAAGCGAGATCGGAAACTTAGCAACAAGAGTACGCTTTGAGATGAACAAATCTGGATAAAGCTCCACATACGAGACTCCAATTCCCAAGTCGGTTCCCCCTCGAACTCATGGGACCACCGTCCCTTGACGTAACTAACATTTTACGCCTTAATACTCATCTCAACCTCTCATGAGTCACTCAACGGACACGTTTGAAGGCACGTTCTTACTCGTGGCCAACGCCCTAACGAAACTTCACGCTCCAGCTTTCTCCGAAACTTCGCCTATTTCGAAACAACCAATGTACCAAAGGCCAACATTTTCCTTTAGTACCAACCCACACAACTGCACAAAACACACAAAACTCTTGTTCCTTGTTTCAATTGATCTCTTCATTTTAACAATAGATACCTCCTTTCACTAGGAATGCACAATAGAACTCGATTGAAAATCAAGGATTCTCATCACAAACACACATCACTAACTCCCACCAAAAGAGTTAAATTCAAAACCAAAAGATTCATCATGAAACTCTTCCACTTTCAAGTAGGCGACATGCCAAAGAACACCACATAAGCTAAAGCGAAAATCACTCGAATATCCAAAATAACCATTTCCTTTCTTTTCTTAACCAAAAGAATCAAGCAAACCAAGAAAAACAGAGAACATTTCATTATCCGAGAATACCACCTTTTCCTCAACCTTTCGTGTAAGAATTCAATTTTTTTTTTCTTAAACCAAAAGATTTCAAATCATCACATATCACACTAATGCATTTCTCTTAAATTGACAACTTCAATGCTATGCTCAAACCGATTACAAAATTCACACCTATGTAGAGAGACTCTTTCATCTCACAATAACATACTCGGATCAACTTCTCTATCAAAGGAATTATTTTGACAAATGATTCCCAACATTCCTCAATATAAATTTCATCCACAATCACATTTATTCACTTTATTCAAAGTATTCTATCCAAAACAACACACTATTCAAAATTCGCTTCTGTTTCATCCGCCTCTACACATATTATTGGGTCTCCACGGTCCTAGCATAACATGCAGAGCCCCAAATTTAATCTCTAAGTCTCCTACCATGAGTTTCTGGTTTAATGGATAAGAAATCCTCACATTCGCTTACTAATATTTCACACATTCACAATAACCGTATTCATTAATATCATCATTCCTTATTAATCAAGTAACCGCTTAAAGGCGATTTATTTCACCAATCTTAGACCTTCTCTAATCCACACCAATCCAATCCAATTACACAATTGCAATATACCTCTTCGCAATACCCAAACTGATTGACCAAGATTCAAACATACTCAATCATTAACGTCAAAAGATAATTATATTCTTGACCAAGTCATTCTTCAAGATAATCTAACTCCTATGGGGTTACTCATCGAGGTGAGTCATACTTGACAAGAACTCAATAATTCCTACTATCCCATTAATTAACGCAACGATTAATTTTCTCCACACTACTACTGTCATGAACTATATCATTATAATTTCTCTACACAATCTTATCAAGTACCCAATTGCGATACTTCAATGAATTGATCACGACTTCCAAACTTTCTAATTCTAATGTTATGTGAAAATGATCACAAGATCTTGGGCCACCTCTTGCTATAGGTTCTACTAGTTGTGCTATCGTAATCTGATGGCTCAAAAGACAACATTCTATTTAACTTAATTCCTCTCCAAGGACTATTCTAATAAATCTATTTATTACTCAATGTCTCTCAAACAACTCCCAAGGGCTCACAAAGTCATCTACTAGATCACCACTAACTAGCTGCCAATACACATCTGAAGGAGCTTTGCAATGCAGTTCGGTTAAACCCTTCTTAGAAGGAGAGGCATAAAGAAATAAAATTCAACACGAAGGAAAATATTACCACAAACAGTGGTTACAAGTTCAAGAGAGACAATCAAATAATAATGATATCGAAAACAAAAAGATAAGATCAAGATTAGGGCACACGTCCCACAAGCAGAGAATAAAAACCACAAACGGGCGTAAAACAAATTCAGCTACCACATCGACAAGAGGTCTGAAAGATCACAGACGCAAGCTAGAAATATTTTCACTTAATCCATATCAGGCAAGCGATCCAATCCCTTTATACAATACATTCCATAATATTATTATAATCCCTCATCGCAATCTTGCTAACACCAAAGTAATACTCCCAGAGAGAATCATCATCGCTTCTCATCCCATCCTAAATCTCACCAAAAGAAACATAACCCACAAGGTTAAAACAAACCCCTTGCAACAAAATCATACCTATCAAATAACATCTTTGCCATGCACGCTTTCAGATATCACTTATTCATTCATCCATGCAACCATTAGTGTTGCTCAACGTACACTTCAACTATCATTGACAATTGACATCTATCTTTATCACGCATGCACATAGGGTCCTACGTCTATTTGTATTCACCTAACCATCAATAAACACCGAGTCAACCTTCCACTTTATGCTCAGAGTTTTAGGGCAAAATATAATTAGACATTCAATAATATCATCTCCTGTAAAACAGGGTCTCACAAGATGCCACCTCAACATTCATCTAATCTGTTATACATGTTTCAATCTAGAAATTTATGTATGCTCAACAAGTAACTAGTTTAAGAAAATTTCCAGATGGATATTCTCTAAGGCATCGTTCCAACACATCCTTAACATAACCATCTCGAATGGGTAGACTAATCCATTGAAACACATTACTCCGTATTACCCAACAAATCTACCAATTTTCACAATCTTAATGATTAGACCAAGTCATCAATATCTCACACTTCTTAAAAAATCTCGGATTTCTAGTAGGTATAAGCATACCTTTACTCACAGTTCATCAGGAACTACTAGAAGACAACCCACTTAAACAACTTCAATTCCAAGGAACTGGTTAAAACCAATTATGTTCCACACTATAAGTTGATAACTCATACCATACAAATTAATTGCCTTGGTTATAACCTCTCACTTAACAATAGCAAAACATCGCTAAAAGGTTGAACATCTTGTATCATAAAATCGAACCAATAAACTTCAACACTCATCATACCCAAAAGAGCTACATAAAGTCAAATCCTCCACGTACTAAAGGTCTTGCAATAGTAAATGTGCATAGCCCAAATCAACAAGCAAATAAACGGGTCCAGATTTCTAATGAGAAAGACACAATTCCAATGTAAAGATCAACCTTGACAATCAACCAAGTTCACCAACCGCAAGAAGAACCCATCGATCGGAAGAACAACGATTACTTTACGGGACAATTAAGCAAGTGGAAACAGTCCAACATTTTTCAAGACAACCCGTCAACCGCAATAAACTAATAACCCAGGAGAAAACATCAATCACCACCGACAAGAGTAACCAAATTTAAACCCAAGAGAGAACAACTCTTCGAGGATTCTCGCTAACCACACTTGTACTAAGATATCCGAGGTAGCACTTCACTATTCTTATACCGTGAATGGTGGTGTAGCCTGGTAAAGCCCAAGGTCACAACCACGACCTCAACCTCTCAAACGTGGGTTAACCCCACACAAGATAACAATAGTATTATATTATAGATATATTAGATCATGACAGAGATCAACAATACAACATAACAGGAGCGTATATGCAATGCAAAAACCCAACCCACCTACTGTGCACAGTGTGTCAATTTAATATTTCAACTACCACGGACCTAAAGCCCGCTCTGATACCAACTGTAACACCCCAGTTCTTAAAGAACCTGGAATGCTACTGGAAATAAACTATTCTAGCACAAATACAAAATTTCGGCATAGTCTCCTTTGTTTAAGCAACAAATCTGAGAGTTCATTACTATCACATGGCATAAACAAAATCCTCATAATCAATTTATTCCAAACATGCATGAATATCAAAAGAACCAACCAAGGTTAGTAACCTCTTTATTACAACTAAACAGTAACCTCAACCACGTCATCCATGGGAGTTATTTAAACAGTTCATTTTATTCTAAATTTAGACTAAGCGAAGAAACGCCTTAAGTATGTGTTATAGTGAGTGCATCCACATCTACTCCCTCCCGATCGTATCGTTCTGCCATGGGTACCTAAAACACATTAAAGCAAGAGTGAGCCCAACGACTCGAAGAAGTATCAACAAGGCTATAAACATGAACTCAAACATAACATCTGTAAACCACAATCTCATTACACTAATCATAGCCAAATATCTCATGATATGCAAACTATGCAATGCTCCTTTGAACTTTATCTCTTTCGCATTTCACCGTGTCAATACGGGGTATACAACCGTCGTCAGATACCCTTGCACGTGCCCTCACGCACAGGGACCATGAGCCTATACACCACATGTATAGGGACCTTTGCCCATCACTTAATGATGGGGACCTCTTTATTCATAGCCCACATTCCACGAATGTGGGGACCTCAAGCCCGTCATCTACATGACGGGACTCAATCAGATGTGCTGGTCACCACGTGACCAAGGCACTGTATGCTCACAACATGTATACGCACCATGATAACATATTCATACGCAAGAATACCTCAAATTCTCATTAACATTTAATCAATAACAACATACAAAGTGGATCCATTTAACTATACTAGAATGTCATCAAGGTAAACAGTACACATCTCATAACAGCAAGCATGGCTATTCTATCAAGATACATCACAAACACATGAACCAAACATACACATATAATAGCCCGAATACTTGCCTCAACACAGAGAACGGTGGGCCGCGAAGAGGGTGCTGCCTGGAACCGCGCTCCCACCTGAACATAAAGGTATCCCAATCTAAGACCAACACGCTGGACCAAGAGCATAAATAATAACACAACAAAACTCGCTAACCCTCTAGTGTTAACAAAACCCCAATTTCAATGATCGTTTGGTGCTTACTGAAAACAGCCAAATTCTAAAATACATAACTTCCTGCTCAAGAGTCCAATTAAGATGCACTTAGACTTTCTGAAAAGGTAATTGGATTACCTAAATAAACCTAGTTGAGGAGCCCTCTTGATTCTGCCCTTAATTTCCCCTATCAAACCAAACATCAGACGACAGAATTCTCGTCGGGTTCTCTGGACAGTACGCTAAAACCACCATAACTTTTTCTACAAAAGTCCAAATCTCATGTTATTTATCTCTATGAAAAGGTACAGAAATTACCCACATTTTTCGTTATACTGAGATCCCCTGATTCTCCTTTTACATAGCAGTTTTAACCAAATTACTACGGACTGCCAGAAACTGACAGAACCACAGGACAGCAGCACTAGAAAAATCATATCTCCCAGACCGTTAATCAGATTTGGGCGATCTTGGTGGCCAACGAAAGCTAAGAACATAACCTACAACTCTCTAGGAGATCCAAACTCCTAATTCTGCCTCTAACCACATGAAATGTACCCCGCAAGCTAGTGGACGAATCTGCAATACAGCAGGCAGATTTGCAATCTAACCAAAGATTAACCGATATCTCTTCCAAGACTAGTTATCCAACAAGAACAATGTGTTACCCTTGAAGCCGCTGCAGATTTCAAACCCCGGATGGCGATCCCACCTTTTCCTCTTCTCCCTTCTTTCTTCCCTCCCTTCCTCTTCTTTGGGCGGCTGCAAAGGTGCCCTTTCTTCTTCTCTTGGCCGGCAACAATGGAGGGAATCTTGGAGGGGAGGTTGAGGGGCGCAAGGGAGGAGCAACCAGGGGGAAGGAGGCGTGGGGGGAAGGGAAGAGGTGGTGGCCAGGATTGGGGAAGTGGGGGCGTGGGAGAGGGGGGAAAGGGGCTGGTTCGGCTAGGGTTTAGGGGAGGGGCGCCCCCTTCTTTGGCCGGCCACCACAATGCCCACATGGGCCAAGCCCAAGCCCAGGTTGAGGACCAACAGCGATTAACCCCCTATCTAAGTGTCTAACTGAGAAAATTCCCTAAAGGTCCCTCCCGTAATTCCATTTGATCCTCCCCCGATTAATCGATCTCTCCCGAATAAAATTAATCTCCCCCGATTCAATTCTTATCTCACTTTCGGGATATTACAGGATGATTTTCACATTGTTGCACCTCACGCCATCACAACATTACTTCATTTACCATATTAATGTTAGAACTTCTATTGTAATAATTGTTAACGTATTTCTAGTAGCTCCCGACGGACTTTATCAATGCTAGTTGATGATTTTTTTATTATTTGAAGATTACTCATGATGCTATTGGTATTCGTTTGGATTATAATAACTGTGAATTTAGTTTTCAATTCCTTGTTGAAATTTTATGTTATCTATGCTTTTAAATAAGTTTGGCTATGAAACCTAGTTTTTAGTAGTGTTGTTTTGACAAAAAAAAAATTAGTGTTATTTAAAGGTAGTAGTTGTAGGTTGCATCTTGGCTTTTGCTAAGCTGAGGTGTCCACTAGTAGCTTGCTGATGATAAGGGTAACATAATGATATAAGTCTAATAAATAAAAACATCTTCTCTAGCAAATAAAAACGTCTTTGCGCGTTTACTAAAAATATTTACTGCGTCGCTAAAATAGATTTACTACAATCTCCACATGACTTTACTGATCTGTTACAAAAAGGCTTACTGGACTCTTAATGGCACATCCAGCCAAGCGCGTATGAAAGAATCGTAAAAAAAATATAAACACAGTGATACATGCGGCAGTAAACTTGCTATCACAATTAATTTTAACCTCGTCATAGTGTGCACTGGACACATGACGTCACATGTGTTGGATCGTGGGTTAGTGCGCCAAAATGGCCTGTTCGGCGCTCCGTAGGGGTGACTCGATCCGCACACGCGTGGGTTGGCCTGACCACATAATAACTTATTTTTACGCTCAGGCGCAGATTAGTATATCTATGTATATGTGTGTATATATATCTATGTTTGTGTATGTGTGTCAATTGGGGTGTGTTTGTGTTTGTGTGTGTGTGTGTATCAATTCACATATGAGCGCATGCTAATAATTGATTAAGTAATATAATTAATTTAATTATGTATTTCTTTAATATTTAATTTAAAATAGAAAATTAACTAGAGATTTTGTTAAACTATAATTTTGCACCTTTGATAAAATATAGCTTCGTAGAATGTCTAAATGACTTGTGGACCCAAGGCCATTGCTTTAATTTAAGTAATATTTTATCCAGTAATATGTTGGTGATATGCCCTAGAGGCAATCATAGAGATGACTGTATCACGTCTATGTTTATGAGTTATTAAATAAATGTTATTTTGTTCCTTGAATAAATCATTAGTTGAAAGATTAACAAGTATGTGACTTGTTGGTGAAGCTCCTTAACTTATATGATGTCATTCTAAATATATCCCTAGTCGGATGTCACTAGTCAGAACACTAGTGACTTATCGACCAGCACATCTATTGATTGATGACCATGTTTCACCGGTCATGAATATAGAGATATCGAATCAATAATGTGAACACATGTTAGAGAACATGGTGTTGGATTGACCCCACCTTGAGACACTGCTAAGATTGTTATGATTTCATGTGCCATCAGTTGATCTCAAGCAATGATGATGTATAATCCTTAGACCTGAGATCAACATGGTTTCTACATGTATAATAGTACACTTTGGGGTTGCCAAACGCTACTCCGTAACTGGGTAGTTATAAAGGTAGCTTTCGGGTATGTGAAACATGTGGAGGAATGTGATTGGTTGGACATGGGATTTGCCCCTCCTAACAAAACAGAAGAGATATCTCTGGGCCCCACAATGTTGTCGGATAAAGAAAGTGCATTGCCATGCCACTAATGGTCGAAGAGTTCGACTACATAAAGTTATCCGACACTCGATCGTGAAAGTATTGAATAGTCTATGGATGACATAATATCTCACCTGGAGTTCAACCAGATATCATGAGGCAAAGGGATAATACACGAGAAGGTCATTCAGTTCGATCAGATACAGACTAGTCGTATAGAGATATGAGCTGGTTGTAGACTGGTCGAAGATAGTCACTAAGTGGTCAAAACCTGCTCGTAAGGAGTTACGAACTGGTTGAGTCTAAATATGAACTAGTCATATAGAGATACGAGCTGGTCGTTAGTGATAAGGACCTGGTCGTAGATCATATTGCTTTAAGGTTTGTCCGATATAATTTATGTGTATTCGGGAATCGTTATGTCCTGCTAGGAACAGCTAACGACTCGTGGTCGGAAATGGTTTCTGAGTCACAACCGATTACACATGAACCTACAAGGTCACACACTTAACGGGTTGGAACAAAACGTGTTCGGATAGGATCTGTCATGGGCACTATATAAGGAGATGCTTGAGGATATTGGGAGACATGCGAGACACGTGAGTTGCTCCACCTAAACGTGGTGTTCCTCCCCTGAACATGTGGATACCGTAGAGGTGCTATTGCGGTTACTGTTTCGCTTAAGGATGATCCACAACTTCGTAAGGATCGCAGTTGGTTGCTGGAAGAGACGATCGGTACCAAGGACGATTGACTACGTTGGATGCTCGACTTCGCTGGACGATCGACTATGACCACTTCATCGATGTGCTCTACGTTGGATCAGGCTACTCCAACTCTTCTTTCGGTGCACTGCGCATCTGGTGGTAACGATCTGTGATCATCTTGTTGCTTGGCTTCTTGGTTTACGTGATAGATTTTTTTAATTGCCAACTAGTGTAGCCTACCTGTATCCCTTCATAATAGACCCTAGGCCATTAGCAATTGTCTAGCTAAAAATTAATTTATTTCAATAAGTACAATTTAATTAAAAATAATATGATAAATATACACCACATATGATTAGGTCTTAATTGAAAATAGAAGCAAAACTATGAGTCCATGCCATGTGGGTTCCTCCCATTAGTTCTACTAAGTTGAAATAAAAGTCAGCAATACTGATGCCTATAAATGGCATCTTGATAGTTAAATGATAATCAAGTTAATTGGGATAATTAATTGCTAAATAAGAATTATTAGTCAATAATACATAGGCCTTATGTACTGAAAGGAGTAGTTAGCTACTTAACTAAAAATAAGTCATTAGTAATTGTTTTAAGAGTGCAAACTCCTTGAGAAAGTCTATTAAAATATAATTATATATGTATGCATGCATGATCACCTAAGTAGTAGAAACCACTGATTTAAATTGTATGAATAATATCTAGTTAATACTCATAGGTCTCACCTAGCTCTCAAGGAACATCATTGATAAATAGAAAATAATAAAAGAAATCATTAAATAAAGTAAGACTCATCAATCGACTTCTTTAATCATTTCCTTTAGGGAAGTAAATAGACAGTAGATTAATTAACCTCAAAAATCCATTTGTAAGTATGTTGTCACTAATGTCCAGCTAGGGAATAATTGTTGGATAATAAGGACGCTTACTCCCTCAGTGCAAGTTACTATTCCTAGAAATAAAGTAAAGGAAATAATATCCATCAGTTAGCCTAATGTACCCAATTAAATTGTTAGATATGTATATATCTTAGGGTGCTCTTTGCATATTGACCTACCCTGTACATGATATATTGGCCTTTTGGTCTATTGGAATATATCAAGTGTTCATTCCAACATGGTATCAGAGCTAGGGTTATGGTTTCCGACATGACCACTGGCGCCCTCCCCGTGGCCTTCTCCCCGCGCCGTGAGCTCCTTTGGTCTGCTCCCCGTGGTTTGTGGTTATTGACTTCCTGAATTTCCTTTCAGGTCCAAAACATAAGGGCTGTTGAAGTTATTGTTTGTTGATGGAGTGATCGTCCTTATTTTGCAAAGGGGCATTAACGTATTTGCCACTGTACTTGCATGCGAGTTTTTGTTTTTGCCACTGTTGTGAGTATGACATGTGGTCCCGAGACCCACATGTCATACTCACATAAAGTGGCAAAATCTAAAACTCACCCAATTGCAGTGGCAAATACACAATTATTCCTTTTGCAAATGGCGATAGCACGATGATTTTATTATGTAGACATCTACATTGTCAACTTCTTTTGCGTGGATATTTTGTACATGTTAAGGCTAGACTAGTATTGTGGTAGGAGTTGGAGTATTTCCATATGTTTGTCAAGCTTTCGCTTGATTAGACATTAGTTGATTGTGTTGCCGTGGCTATATTAGAATGCTCATAATTAAGAAATTGCATGCACTCTGTATGGTGTATTGCACATGTACTGTTGTGCTTATCAGAAATATCATATTTCAGGTTTATATATTTTGCATAATCTGAATTTGATCTATGTGTTGCAATTGTCTTTGATGGTTGATATGACATATTTTTTGAGTTGTATGATTGCCAAAATTGTACGTTTTGTAAATTCTGGTTGAATGGTGCAAAATCCAGAGAAAATATTAAAAGGTGTTAGCTATGTTGCAATAAATCAATTATATGTTGCTAACAGGTGTTAACTATGTTTTGAAAACATGTGTTGTTACAAAAAAAAAGGGTGTTGCAACTTTGCAACACCTTTTCTTTTGTATAACAACACATAATTTGTGTTACAGTAGACCTACTATACAGCAACACCACCAATAACATCACTTATCACATGTGTTGCTATCCATCCTAGCAACACATATTTGTAGATATAGCAATATATGCACATGTTGCTATAACCTAGTCCTGTTGTAGTGGAGCCACGAGCTCCTCTGCTTGTTCCGCTCCAACCCGAGCCGCCGCCGCTGTAGCTCCTCCCTGCAATCGGATCCACGCCGCCCCGAGGCGAATCCGCGCCAGACCGTCCCTGATTCCTCCCCGTCGATGGTTCTGTGCCCCCTTCCCCCCTGCGCCCCAACCCGAGCGTCACCGCCCAGGATCTCCATCCCGACGCGCCCATCGCCCCAGACACCGCCGAGCTCGACATTGCCGCAACGTCGCGTGCTCGATCTACATGGAGCCAACCGCCGCTCCACCGATCTATGTGGGCCAGTGGCTTTAGCTTCACTTTGGCTCTGGCTTCTCTGTGGGGACCCCGGAGTTATCTCCGTAAGACCGAGACTAATCAAGGTCTTAGGGACATAACCCTGATCTCCGAGAAATGGATTCCAACTTAACTCGGTCTAAATGAGAGGCTTAACTAGAATTTAGAGCCCCGATGATCATGCGCGCGCTCCCTGCGAGCACTACATAATTGTCGGTTCTCCAACCACCAAGCACGACACTTAGTGAGTTAAATAGGAAGCCATGAACAGCGAGCATGACCTATATTGGCTCCCAAGATCAGCGACCAATATATTCATACTCTCATTACAACGTCGATCACATCCATACAACGCTCATACATAAATAGTACAAAAGTTATACATCACAGTTCCAAGTTTACAACTACATAAGTGGCCGACTGGCCAAATTAAACAAGTTTATAGCGAAAACGAGTAAATAAACCAAAATGCCAGCAGTGGTATGCCCACAACCCATCGGCAACCGACTGGGAGTTAGAAGATAGCATACTACTCGTCGGTGTCACCTAAATCGACACCGACAAACTCATCGATCTCGATACCGTCCTCACCTGAAAAAAAGCCAGCAAACACCTGGCTGAGTACCAAAGAGTACTCGCAAGTCTTACACAAATAAAAATAGTTATGCATAAGGTCATTCAAAGGAAGGGCTCATATTGGCTTAGTTTTGCGAAAGAGACGCAACAATATACAACCTACACATACTAGTTTTTCAAGTGTCATTTCAAAATCAGATTTGAAATAGAAGTGAAGCATGTGAATAAGTAATGAACTGAGTAACAAGTAAAGCGTACAAATAGCAAAGTGGCTGTCCACTTTGATACAACAACAAGCATGAACATCCCATTCATGAAATTACCGAGTTCACCCACAATTTTACTTTCAAGTCTAACAATAGTAACTCTCGAACTCAAGCGGTTGTCCATAACCGTGGACACGGCTATTCGAATGGATTTATACCCTGCAGGGGTGTACTACTTTACCCACACGACTCGATTAGCCCGTAAGCCTCCGGATAATGACACACTTCCTTTGGTATGCCGGCCGGGGAGAATCGAGATACGGTCGTTTTCAGCAAGAAAACCCTATTGAGCTAAGTCCCCCATGTGAGATGTTTCCGGTCTTAGTACAAGTAGCATATAGCACTTGCTAAGGGGCTCACATGTTATATTGGAAATACCGATGTAATGAAAAGGTAATTGGTGCTCCCTCGCACACTATAGAACATTGACATCGATCCCTAAGGACAAATGATCAAACACAAATGCCCCTACACCACCATGGGACTTAACACAATAGAACTTTCCCCCTACTTAACCGTACAGCACCCATATACTGCGTATGGTAGCACGAATGTACTTGAATCAACGACGTTACCAAAGTTCGGTCCTTAATTGTCCAAACAAGCCAAACCACATACCCAATTCTCGTGCACAAAGCACCATCACTAACCATCACTTGTCCAGACCAAAAACTTCTTTAACATGTCAAAGTTTAACTCATAAAATAGATACAAAGATCTGAACAAAAGTATATAAAGAAAATTGTGTGTATCCCATGATTGTCGGGTTATTCCCGACAATCAAACTACCGGTTCTAGACTTGCATGGCTAAGCAAACCCGAACAATATAACTTCACACATCCTATCATAACATTTCAGTAATGGAATGATTCATGGATAGCTACAATGACAACATAATAGGAGGTGTCTAACTATTCATCACAAAAATAGCGACATTATCAAAATAGCATGCAAGCAATTATCATTGCATCTACCCTAACAAATCTGGGATCAATTATGATGCAAAAAGAAATTTCAAAGGATGCTTTCCTTGCTGGTAGTTCACTTGTTCACTCTCGGTTACTTACTCTCATACTTCCGGCAACTCGGAATCTAAAGAAATGTGATATCGAATAAACACCGAGAAATAGCCAAAACCTCAAATTGCTCAAAAATGCATGAAATTTATACAGTAGCTAGATTATGATTTTAGATGAATTTAGGTACAAAAATTATTCCATTTGGAGTTTATATGAGAGAGTTATAGTAGTTTGAAAATCAAATTTCTAGAAAATGCTGAAAAATGGTGGTTCTGTTTACTGTTCACCCGAATTTAATTATGTTGTGAAAATTTGCAGAATTCTAGTGGAGATAAAAACTACATGGTTAGATATAGAATAATATTTTATGGACAACCCAATTGGATTCATCCCATTTGGAGTTCATATGAATTAGTTATGAATTGTTGAAGTTAAAGACTTTTAGTGTAAAAATAATTCTTTTCGATTTTGCTACTGCATTAAATAATTTTTGTAGGTAGGATGACCTAGCCTCTGCCATGACAAGTGGGGTCTATGTATTTTCTTTTCTTTTCAATTTATTTCCTAAAGGGAAAACATCTACCGACAAATCTAATCTTCTCATAATCATAGACATAACCGATTCCCCGATGTTGAATCCAATCACATGCATAACACTCTCCAATCATATTCTCATATCTTGATCTAAATCCCGTACTAACCTCCACTAAGACATTATCAAGGTAGTCAATCCATCGAGTGATGCCCGAACTCACGATCTTCCAAATATACAACCTATCCAATAATTACACGGAATCCACCGACTCATGGGCATATGACCATGACTGAATCCATCGATCATTCTCCGAAAACTATTTAAGCTAATGCTAACTATCTAGCTCTACTAGTCTCGCCTTGGAAAATCACAATCGCATACACTCAATTTTCCACCGATCGAGGTTTAAGTAACTAACCGATCCCTAATGATCTTTTACAATTTAATAACATATCCAACATCTAATTGCTCACTAATCGATCTACTCATATCCATACCACCGAACTTAGTCGTGAACGACCTCTACCAATCCAATTATATATGTGCCTCTACGATCAACTAACAATCATTTATCCACTAACTCAAAGGAGGGTACAAATATACCAACTCGGCACATAGGACTTATCTACTAATCACATAGCAATCCAATCATTTATCCGCACTCAAATAATCTATTGTTTCCTTCTCCCAATTCTAGCATAAATGACTCATGCACTATCGATAAAATCATTCGATCAATTTGCTCGTGATTGAATAAATCACTCGATTCAACCTCCATATCTCCATAAATATCCACACAAGAGCTATCCATCAAGTAATAAATCATAAAATCCTTATGCGTCCTATCTCCTAAGATTACTACTCCAACATGAGGGAAAACCTCTAATTACTTTATATCCAAAGATCACCACTATTTTGCATGCTACTCAAAATAATATCTTCCGATCAATTCATCAACCTAGCATCTACCGATCAATAAGATACATATATTTCACAACAATATTCTAACTATTCGCAATTTACCGACATATCCTCACATAATCATGCCTATGCACACCTAAGACATAACCGGAGTATCATGCCGGTCGCAAGCTACCCCAACAATCTTTACATATAAATATGTATAAAAAGATGTCATGCTCATGACTAATATGCAATATGCATAACTAATATCATAATGTGATAACACAATTCAACGTGAAGTATTTTACCATGGCACTAGGCGTGCCTAATATCGCCGGACCACGTCCGCGTCCACGGTAGTCGTCCACATCCCGCTCCGCATCGGCGCCGCCATGTCATTCGCAACACGCCATGCCGCCTTGCCTCGCTCGGGCTGCCGCGCCGCTGCATGCATGGTTGTCACATGCATGCGTTGCGCTCTCCGCCGGCCCCTCCGTGCCACCGTCTTCACGCCGCTGGCTGGGCCGCCAAGCCTCACGTCCTCGCCGGCCACCTCGGCGTCAAGCTGCCGCCCTCAAGTCGCGCCATCGCCTTCCATGTCGCCACGCGATCGGGCCTCGTCCGAGCCGCAGACGCACTCGGCGCCCTCATGCCGCGTGCATTAGGCTGCCACCTTGCTCGCCGAGCCGCACGTCGCCACTGGCCGCCACTGCAGCGCCTCGGAGAGCACATCGCCGGCCTGCCGCGTGAATCATGCCATCGGCAGGTATCTGCCACTGCATGGATGCCGCAGCTGCACACCACCGAGTCTCGCGTCCTCGGATGACGCAACACTGCTGCTCATTAGACGCCACGCCGCTGGATAGCGCCGCTTGGTCCTATGCCGAGCCACCGTCCTCGCGCCGCTGCAGCGCTGGCCATGCCGGCTCCTCCACGCCGCCGGGCTGCTGGCCGTCGCCTAGCCTCCGCCGATGTCGCGCTGGGCGCTGGCCACCTCTATGTCATGTACATCGCTGGGCTGCAGCTGCCCGACCGTGCCAAGCACAGCTGCATGGACAGCGCCTCGACGCCCTCATCTTCACGCTGGGCTTCAGCACCGCCGTGCTGCTACCTTCATTGAGTCGTCTCGCCTCAACATGCGCCGCCCGGGCTGGGCCGCGTCGCTGCTAGCTTGTGCTCCCGCAGCATGCCTCTATGCGCACGGGCCGCAGCATGTGCCCACGCTGGCCACAGCACGCGCCCACGCCGTCGACCATTGCTCCAAGTGCCGCCATGGCCACAAGCTCACTGCCTAGGTCGGCCACCTCTGCCTTCCCCTTCCTCTTCTCCAAAACACACTCAAAAGTTTATGCATGCGAGAAATATTTACAGAGATGGGATGCTCTCGAGATGAGGAATGCTATGGCATAGCATGCAAGGGCTCATTTTCGGTTTAGAGCTGTGATTTTGAGAAGAGAAGGTGGGAGCTTGAGCTTGTGTGAGAAAGAAATGGAGGTGTGCTTTGGGGAAGAAGTGGCGTGGGAGATGAATGATTCGGCTGGACAAAACGAAATGGCAGTGGACAGCAATGTGTTTGGCTGGGATCGACCAAGGGAAAAAAAACAATGAGGTTGCTTTGCAAGTTGGAGGTGTTGGCAGTGAGAGATACTAAAAAAATATGGCCATGTGGTAAGTGTGTCTCTAGGCTGAGAAGAAAATGGCTAAGTGGTTTGGCTGTGGGATGAATGGCAATGCTTTTGCATGTTGGATAGAGTATGGCAGTAAGACAACAAAAAAAATGGTAAGGTGATGGGGTTGTTCAGCTGAGAGTAGAGAATGGGCAGTGAGTGCTTTGGGTTGGGAATGAAGAAATGGGGATGGCATGTGGTGGCAGTGAGTAAAATAAAAAGAAAGGAAGGTGGCAGTGTGAGGGTCGTTCTCGGTTGGAGATAAAAGCAAAAGGTCATGGGATGGAGTTGAACAAAGAATGGGAAGATGGATATGTAGGCTTAGGTGTTGGAAGAATAAAAGAAATGGTAGTGGTGTGGTTTGATAGTGGTGCTCTCGGTGGGAATAAATCAATGGGGAGTTTGCAATAGGGAGATGAATAAAGAAAGATGACTTTGTGGGATGAGTGGTGGTGTTTGGCTGGGCAAAAACCAATGGATAGGGAGGTGTGAAATGGTAGTGTGTATTCGGATGGAAGAGGAAAAATAACATTGAAATAAATTACAGTGTATTCCTTCCTCCTTTTCTCCTACTCGCTCGAACGAGCTCGCATGCGCGAAATAACTACTAAAATAGAACGCTCTCGAAACAACGATCGCAATAGTATAGCATGCGTTGACGAATTCTTAATTTTTGGTGACGATTGTGAGGAGAGAAGTTGGGGAAGAGAATGGACACACAGGCGTCTCGCCAGCGGTCAATCGGACTGAAAAAGAGCGATGGTACTAATGCATGCATCATGGTATGATTTTTGAAATGCATGTGAAAACAAGAGATCAA
Source organism: Ampelocalamus luodianensis (assembly GCA_036346255.1). Classification (NCBI taxonomy): domain Eukaryota; kingdom Viridiplantae; phylum Streptophyta; class Magnoliopsida; order Poales; family Poaceae; genus Ampelocalamus; species Ampelocalamus luodianensis. Next base: position 208,814 of record JAYEVH010000138.1, on the reverse strand, counting down.
TACAATTAATTTTAATTTTAATTTTTTTTTTGAACATGGTCTTTCAAACAATTTGATTTTTTTTAAAAGCCACATTTTGATTAAACACTAAAAAAAAACTAGAACATAGCCAAAAATTTAATATATCGCCAAATTAAATATTAACATCCCGATTCTGAAAATCGGTGTTACATTCTCTCTTTGGTTTCGACTTCTCTTCGGCTTCAACTTCTCCGACTGCTCCGACTTCTCTCGGCTCTCGATCTACTGAGCCACTACACGGCTTCGCTCCCGAGCGCACCGCCTCGACTCAATTCGGTCAAGTCTCCACCGATGGTTACTATCGGAGGCTCCTTCTCCATCCCGCTCCCTAGTTTGGTTCGTGGGACGAACTTTAGGGAGTGGGCTATTCACTGAGGATTCACCTCAATAACCAACGCCATTGGGGGTTATCTCACCAGCAAGCACCCGTACTCACCTCACCCTACACTGTCAATTCTCCTAGCTCTTCCTGCAGATGTGGATCAGGCTGCCCAAGAGACTGCCCATGCTACACTAGAGGAGGCCCTGGAGCTCTACCAGTCTGAGTGGCACACCTACGAGAGATGACATGATGTCAAAGTTCGTGCTATTGCCATCCTGGTGGCTAGCATGCTCTTGTCCATCTCCAAGGATGTGGCAGAGCTGCCGACGATGCAACTGATGCGGGAGCTCCTCCGAGCTCACTACCTCTCTGTCGTGCACGAGCCGTATTCCCTTCAGCAACTCGATACCACCATGGACGACTTCAACCAGCAGATGTCTGATGTGAGAACCCTAAAACTTAAAGTAATTTAAACAACCATAAACGATAATGAGCAGTAAATTAAATCCATCCAAGCAGTAATCACAAACTAATAATGAACATATCGTAAAAGAATTTAAATACAAGATTATATTACCAAAAAGTTACAACAAGGCTTCCAAATCAAATTTGCATTATCGATAAAACTCAAAGTCAATAACAAGAATTTATTTCAAGCAAAAGTAGAACCTTAATACAATCTCCGACATTAATTATAGAAATTCTTTACATCAAAGAACAAATAAATATTACAGCCTTGAATACAATACAAAATAAAAATTACAACATTTATTTAGCTACAAACTAAAGTCTTGCATATAGCCAAAGCTTTGCATCTTCGCTCATATATCGCCAGCCGTTGACACCCTCCTCGGTCACTCCAAAACCCTGCCCACATTTTCATCGTCCGCAAAAAACCAAAAGACAAGTAGCAAACCAAAAGCTTTAAATAGAGTTAGAGTAAAGAATGATTGTCGTCAGGTCGCATGAAGATCCTCGAAGTTCCCAAATTTGCCTAGGTCAGTCGGCACCATCTCACTTCAGTGTGTTTCATCACCCAGCAATTATAAGAAAATCCGACACTCACATTATGCCAACTTACCTTCACCGCAGAAAATCCGAAGCATAGTGTCAAAGACCACCTTTGGACCAAAGGTCCTTAAGCCAATAGTCAACCATGAGAGTGGAAAGGATAAGGAAGGGGCAAAGTAGGCATGAACAGGCCAAGAGAAAGAGGCATGCCTAAAGCCCCTCTATCTTAAGTCCTCCTCTCCCACAATCCCTCACTTATCCCATTCACAACCGAGAGCAAGCAAGCCTCACAAAGCCAACCCCAAGCCTTACTCTTCCAGTCAAAAACCGAGAGCAACCACACCAATACACCATCCACAACCAGCACAACCAACAGCCAGGCTCCTTCTGCCACTGCAAGCCAAGAGCAGGGAGCAAGCTAAGACAGCACCACCACCCCCCCACTGCCAACCGAAGGAAGAACAAGCCAAGCCTCACCACATCACAACAACATACAAAACCACCCACAGAAAGGAGTAAAGGAGGAGAGGAGCATCAAGGGAGTCGAGGAAGACAAAGGGAGCGGGAACGGCACCAAGAACGACCAAGAACGGCAAACGGCCACTGTGGGACCACGCTGCCGACAAGAACAAGGAAGGACAGAGGACACCAAAGGGAACAAGGAGAGCACCCTCACCATGGCCATCATCATCAACCAAGCCCTTCCATTTCCCAAGACAACAAAGGTAACCCACGATTCCCTCCCACATTCATTTTTTCCCAATCCGAAATAAACCAAACTAGGCACAGAGAACACATTCGGCAATAACCACAACATCCACCCAAATCCATCACAGAGCAAGGGGGGACTGAGTAGAGAGAGTAGAGGGAGTAGAGAGGGGAGTAGTATACCTCAATAACCACGGTAGCACCACCGCCAGCAGCTACAGGCACCCGACGGCCTCAGACTCCCCGGTGTGCGGGAGGCCTCGAGTCCCGCCATAGCTAGCCAGGGTAGCCACCCCATCACATCCACCATGCATGAGCAACAATCACCCCCACATTAAAAAATGAATCAAGCAAACCCTAAAAAAACAAAATCTCAAAATCACAAAAGGGAAAGGGGGAAATCAAATCTAAGGAGAAGAAAGCCAAACCACGGCCTCTCAACTCCCAAAATCCGGCGGGCCAAGCACGGGCAGGCCGAGCAGTAAGGCGTAGGCAGACCGAGCCGCAGGGCATGGGCGTAAGCTGGGTGGGCCAAGCGCAGGCGTGAGCCGAGCGGCAGGCGGCCCAGTGCAAGGAAGTTGGGAGTAGGCCAAAGGCGGTAGTGCTAGGGAACCACCCAGAGAGAGAGAGAGAGAGGTTTTCCTCAAGAGAGAACCGAGCGACCGAAGCAAGTAATAGGAAGAAGAAATGGGGAATGAGGTGAAGAGAGGAAGCAAAGAGATAAGCCAAGGGCATTCGACCGAATGGATGAGAAGGAGAGGGAGTGAGGGATTTAGTGAGAAAAGGGGTTGGGTGAGAGAGGGAGAGATTAGGTAAAGAGAGAGAGGGATTAAGAAAAGAGGAGAGATTAGGTAAGGGGGTAGAGAGGTAAATTCTAGTTAGAATTAGTACTAATAGATTTAGAAGTAGAAGTGAGCACCAGTAATAATAAGTGTCAGCGCTGTGTAGATATTGGACTAAAGAACTTTATGAGCCTCGTGAGGATCAATAACGATGACCGATTGTAGAAAATAAAAGCAAGAAAAGTGTGCAATATTAATATGAGACTTTTAAATAAATTAAGTCACCAATAAAACTCACTAAATTAGATAGATAATCGATGCGTTAGAAAGGATTTAATCATGATAGAATAACTAAATTAAACAACCCCCGGTAAATATCACCCCTAAAACGAACTAGCCAAGGTCCATTATTAACAAACGCAAGAGTAGGCAACTAATGATTCCAGAGCCAATAGACTGTAGAACAACCGTAGTTGCGAAGTGTTAACCTAAGGGGAATCCAAAAAGTTTATTAAATTAAAATATGCTAACAAAGAAAATCATCTGATTAATGTACACATAGTAGCACCAAAAGCAACTAAGTATTTATTTATTATTCGCATCTGTCGTATAACTACAGAAGACGAACCAACACAGACAGGAGTAACTGATCCAGAATTCATTGACACAAATCTTTACTACGAATATAAAGGCAACCCTATTCTCTTGAACATCAACCTAGTTATATTAAAATTACCTTTTTGTATCATTATATATATGTGCATTAAAACTATCTCTCAAAATCAAATAGGATAAAAGAGATAAAGAGAAAAGAGCAGTACAAGTGAGAGGAGCAGTTGTGCTGTAAGAGAAACATTAGGATGGTAAAGAAGGGGCCGTGGCAGGAAATAAAAGAGGGAAGAGGTGGGGCCCTTTACATATGGATAATATATAAGGACCAACAAAACTCTCATTCGGATAAGGGACCGTATTTAAGTGCCAACTATTTTCCCATTTCAGTGGGCAGAAAATGCTATTTGTTACGTGGCTATACTCTCCACATCGGGTGAGTAATATGATGTGTGAATTATGGAGGAACCCAGGAGAGTAGCGCAAGGTGGAGTGTTGGGTGCAGAGATGACCGGCCCAACCAACATTATTGAAACTCGATGAGCGCCCCAGGACACCGACAAAAAGTAATGAGTGGAGACTTAATCATGTAACTTGGAAAATATTTTGTACTCTAAACACGAAACCGCATTAAAGGAAATGCGAAAGACCTAGCTCAAAGAGAGCTCAGAGTAGCTATGGGTAAAGTGGTACAAAGCCTGTGTAGTGCTATATATCAAACCATGAATTCAAGCCTATCTCCTATATTGGAGTCTACAGTGACTGCTAGTGGTTTATCTTCTTACCGAGTGACAAGTTGTCTTTTTAGTATTAAAATTTGCCACTTAAGCTCTGATAAAATATTTTCCAGAGAAAGAGATAAGTTAGAAAATGTGATAACGAATGGAGATGAGTCATACAGTGCATCTTTGCTAATAAATGCTTGTTGAGTACACTAGTACTCATTCTTGTTATTATTCTCCTTTGTTAGATCCTAGTCCAGCTGGGAACTATCCCGAGTGGGATGGAGGATACGTAGGTACCAAGGAGACCGCAGGAGACGAGGGCGCTTACTACGAGGAGTAGGGCAAGGTGGACAACTTATTCGGCGAGTGGGACGAGTAGGCACCTAGTGGAGCGGGCGGTGCGAGGGATTTAGTCCCATTTTGCGCTTGTAAATTATTACTTGTATTAAAGACCATAGCCTTGCATGGCTAACTCATCGTAATAAAGTATAGTTTGTATTTTATTGTTCTCTCGTTAACTTTGGTAAGACTTATTATTCGTCAGAGCGGTGTCCTACCGGGTAGACAAATAATAATCTATACTGGGTAGACGAATAATAATCTATATGCTTAAGTGTGATTACCCTCCGGGGTAATGACACGAGGTGCCGCACCTGAGGTGTGGTGTTAACTCGACTCTCTTGGGTCGGATGTTTGTCAGACTTGTCCCTACTGTGTGCTCCTCCACGCTCACTAAGAGATTCATCATCTCTATAACTTTCTAACACATCTCCAACCTGAGTTTGAGACCGTGTGTGTGCTCAGCTCCTGACTCGCCACCCGTGCCCGACCATGGTGAAGGCTCTCCCGAGTGTTCGTGCTGAGGAGACTCACCATCATGGTGTGGCTCAGATACAGGTTGTCTCGTCTGTTTCAGTGCCTACTCCTTCAGCACCGACTGTGTTCTCTCCAGCTCTCAGGGTACCAATGGTTGTTGCCTCTACTACACCTATTGCCAGCTTGATAGCCACATGTATCGTGACTACTAAGAGCGGAGGAGGACCAGGTCGCCGGTTGGACATCCCAGAAGGCTCTGGAGATTTCTCCCACTCAAGAGCTAGTGTCTCTCACCAGGGCTCCTTCAGTGATGCCACGTAGCAGCTCCTTTTCCTGCTCCAATGCCTCGATGTCAGCTCGTCCTCGGACTCCCCGGGTTCTACTCATCTAGCTCTGGCTTCTCAGCAGTCTTCCTCGTCTCCGCTTCCTCCCTTGTCATATATCTTATCTCCATGGATATTGGACTCTAATGTTTCCTTTCACATGACACCAGATTCTATCCACCTCACTTCTATGAGTCCCACGGCTCTTCCTTCAATTATTCAGACTCCAGATGGTACCTCTCTTTCTATTGTAGGCCGAGGCACACTTTCCACTTCTTCTTTTCATGTTCCTACAGTCTCTCATATTCCTTAGCTTACTATACAGCTTACGTCAGCTGGTCAGATCACTGATCATGATTGTTGTGTTGTTCTTGAGTCTAACACTTGTTATGTCTAGGACTACTGCATGGGGACTCTACTTGGTACTGAGCCCTCGACACCGTGATTCACAACATCTTTCAGAGCTCGACTGGTTGCATCTTCCTTCCACTGTCTCCACTAGCTAGTTAGACACTACCACTGCCTCTGGTTTTGCTGCATCCTCTACTACTTCCTTCGCTCAGTGGCACCATCGTTTGGGTCATCTCTGCAGATTGTATATGTTGTCACTAGTAGGTCATGGTGTTCTTGGGTCTATTTCTAGGGACACCTCTTTACATTGTATGAGTTGCAAGCTTGGTAAGCAGCTACATCCCCCTATCCCTGTAGTGATTCTTTTTCTACTCGTCTTTTTGATCTTATTCACTTTGATGTTTGGGGTCCGGCTCCCTTCGTTTCGAAAGATGGTCATTGATACTATGTGAATTTTGTTGATAATTATTCTCGTCATACTTAGATATACCTCATATCCTCTCGCAATCAGGTTCTATCTATTTACCACATGTTTGCCACCATGGTTCGCACTCAGTTTGATTTGGTCATTCGTGTCTTTCGTGTTGACTCTACTAGTGAGTACCTGTCTGCTGCTTTGCATCGCTTTCTCACTGAGTAGGGTACTCTTCCCCAGTATTCTTGTCCTGGTGCTCATGCTCATAACGATGTCTCTGAGCATAAGTATCGTCACTTGCTTGAGATAGCTCACACTCTCACGCTTGCCTCTTCTGCTCCACCTCACTTCTATGTCGAGGCTGTCTCCACTGTTGCTTTCCTCATCAACATGTTGTCTTCCAGTGCTTTTCAGGGCTCTACTCCTATCGAGTGTCTCTATGGTTGGGCTCGAAAGACAGTCACCTTCGCTATTTCGGCTATATCTGTTTTGTCCATCTCCCACCTGACTACTCGGTCAGTTGCGTGGGAGTTTCTTGGCTACAGTCTTGAGCATAAGGGTTATCGCTGTTATGACCCTGTTGCTCGTCAGATGAAGATCTCTCATGATGTCACCTTCGATGAGTCTCGACCTTAGTACCCTCGTTCCCCTACTGTCAGCTCATATTCTCTTGTTGAGTCGATCTCCTTTCTGATTTTTTTCTAACCCTTAGCTTTCCACTTCTGTTTTGTTTCCACCTTCTTCACTTCCCCTCCTCCTGCTCCACCTATCCCCTCTCCGCGGGAGTTTTCTTCCAACTCCTTTGTTGAGATTTCACCTTTTCCCTTGCACTACTCTCGTCGTCTTAAGCCTACTCCTTCTCCAGTTGATCCTCCGTCTTTGCTGGACCCTGTTCCCAGCTCTTCTTCTCTGTCCTTGCTGGGTCTTGCTCCGCCTTCTCCTCACAGATATGATCTTTGTGATCGTCACACTATCAAGCTTCTTGAGTGCTACAGCTTTGCAATCACTGCTCTTTCTGAGCCTAAGACCTACGGTGAGGCTACTGCTCACCCTAAGTAGCAGCTCGTGATGTCTGGGAAGATTACTACTTTGGAGCGTACTGGCATTTGGGATCTTGTGCCCTTACCTGCGCGTGACGCTCCTATCACGTGCGAGGTGTACAAGATCAAGACTCGCGCGTACTGGCACAAGGCTCGTCTTATGGTGTACGATTTCTAGCAGGAGCATGGTCGTGACTACGATGAAATTTTCGCTCATGTCGCCCACATGACTACTGTTTGCATTCTCCTTGTTGTGGTCTTTATTCGACAGTTGCCCATCTCTCAGCTTGTAACATCCCAATTTTTGGGTCTTTTAAAAAAATTAAAATAAAAATAACGAGTTGAATTTTCTTGATTTGTTAAAGCTTAATTTGAAATTTCAAAAAAAAACAATTTAATATGAATAAATCAAACTTCAATTAAATTCAAAAATTGGTATATTTGATTTTCTGAATTTTTGGGCTTTCTAAGTTCCTTTGTTATTCCTTGGAATTCTACTTATTTTATTATTTTTCCAAAATTTCTTTTCTTTCTTGTAAAATTTAATTTAAATTAATTATTTCAAAGTGTTGGCTTTTAATTTGGAATTCTTCCTTACATAAATATTATTCAAATCAAATCCCAAATATCAGTTCAACCCCAAATCAAAATCCAAATTCGAAGTCTCAATTCAACTCTTTGTTCTAAAATTTAATCTTTTTGCGGCCATTTCTGAATTCAAATTTTCCTTTGAATTCATCTCAAATTTCAAATCTCCACCGAATTTTAAAATTCAAATTTTGATTTGAATTTGTTCTGATATGTAAATCCCATAATTTCATTTCATTTTTATTTCTTGGTTGGAAATCTTTTTCCTCTTCTTTTTCCTTTTTCCTCTCTTTCTTTCCTTCTATTTTCCTCTTTCTCTTTCTTCTTTCTTTCTCCTGCTCTCTGTTCCTTGCTCTATTGCTTTATGCTCTGGGCGCCAGCTTGAGTGCCTACCTCTGCCTCGCACCCACGCCCCTGCCCTGGCCGCGTTCCCCACCTTCTTTGCCGCCTGGATTCCTGCCGCACCGCACGCTCCCGTGCCCATGTCCTGCGCCGAGCCACCCATGCCCATGCCCTGTCCCGCGTAGCCTGGCGCGCCATCCGCACCACTCCTCCTCGACCTCATCTATAAAAGGGAACCCTCGGCACCTCCTCTACCTCCTGCCCCCCCCTCCTCAAACTCCCTCTTGTCCCGAGAGCGCCATAGCCGCCGCAGCCGCTATCTTCTCGAAGTCCAGCCACCACCGCATCTCCTCTTCTTGTCGCTCCAGTGAAGTTTTGGCCCACCGAATAGCATCACGTCGTGTTCCCAAGTGCCTTGAGTGTTTCCCCTCAACCAATTTCGCGATTACCATAGCACATCGTCGGATTTCTTTGTCTTCCCTGTCACCGACCGAATGTCCTCCATCGCTTGATCTTCTTCTCCAGTGAGTACCTCGCTGAGTGGACCGTGTCACCTCGCGTTCTCGGTCATCCTCCACCTATCCCCCACCCCATTTCATCTTCTCCGTCACCGTGGAGTGCCACCACCGTAGCTGCCTCTTTTGTGCCACCGCCACCATCGCGCCACCTCCTGACCATCTCCAGCCTCCCCGACCGCCTACACCTTCTCCACCTCCGGCATAGCTCGTGCTCACACCATTTCCCCGTGGCACCATCGCACCGCCGCTCTTCACCAGCGTGCCCGTGTGCGTCGTCGCTCCTTGCATCACCGCCGCCACCTCGGAATAATGGTACACATAGTTAGTCACTAAGTCAGTATCTAAGTGCTATGCTTAGCCTTCCTTATATACACTGATATGTGGGCATTAATTTGCTCTGACATCATTCAAACATCAAAACTTGGTTTTGGGTAGCCATTGGAGGTAAATGGCTGGCATGTTGAACTTAGCAAATATTTTCCAAACAAAAACTCAAACACTATTTTAGACTTGGGCGGATGGCAAGTGGGGTGGGTGCGAAGGTACCACGAGAGCTGGTGATGTGGTAATTCTGCCCGAGTCAATTAAAGACCAAATCTTGTGATGACATCTGGAGCACTAACAGTACAACCACAAGTCTATAATGTGTATGACCTGACCAACTAATTTAGCAAGTTGTGATGCTATTGTCATATTGTAGGCGTTTGGTCGTGTTGTTGGACTTGAGCTATAGGAGGGCACATCTTTGTATACGCACGCCTTGAGCATTGTGATGGTACTAAGTCGGGATCTATCTCGCTCCTCACCGGTGGTTTCTTGGAGTTAATCTTGTTCACATGCCCAAAGATCGAGCCATTGGATGGTGTAGACGTAGTATTATGGAGAGTTATTGTAAAGATCTTGTTATAATCGTCTTAGTCACACGCCTAAAAAGCGTATCATGGCTAACATTATGAGTTGATCATATCTTATGAATAAAGTTGTACAATCTTTGCAGAGTGAAAATCGTGCGACACCATTCCCACATCATAGGTGATGCACGGAACTTGCTTGGTTAATCTATATTTTATAAAAACCATTTGTGGTAGGATGGAAATGTCGGGTGGATGGAGGTGCTCTGAAAATTTTATAGCATGAAGTAGATGGAACCATTATCACTCGTGGATGGATGGAACCTTCAGAAACCATTGGATGAAACATTCGCTAGTATTATACAACACTACTTAATTTTATTAAAACTGGTTTAGTGGAAATGCTAGGTCTCAAGACTTATTTACTACTTAATCTATTTCAATTATGGCTTTAAGCAAATAAAAGAACCTCAAGTCTTTCATTTGATCAGTTTGTATCTCATCAGAATCGTATTACGTGTATTGGCTTATGAGTATGGTTGTGTACTCTCGTTTGATATTATCATTCGATAAGTGCAAAGGAAGAAGGCTCTTTGGGCGTTGATCGTGTTCGACAAGACTGAAAATCGAGGAGACCAAGAACTAGGTCGCGAGCCGTAGTCGATTGCCTATTGGCATATCCTGAGAGTCCCGGTCGATATTTAAGGTATTTTGTCTGGTAGGCCCATGTTAAGTCAAGTGACCGTATGGTCTATTTACATACTGTTTAATGTTATGCGATAGTTTCACGTTTGCTAGATATATATTTAATATTCAATGATGTACCTGTATGCACTACCTACTAATTCAGGACTAATGCTGATATACACATATAGTTCCAGACCATAAATCCGGATCCCGACAGACAGTGGTGTTGATCTCTGCATTTCTAATCAACCGGACACAGCAGAGCAGCAAGATATCTCGTTGTCTTCAGAAACTGACAAACGCCCTGCGTTCACAAGTTACACTTGTGGAAGAGCTGTCAAGATGTATACAAGAGATAATAATAGAGTAACATCATAAGCTTACAGATAGTGACATGTACAGAAATCATGCAGTGATATTTTCACCGAAAATGAGTGTGTTTACTAGTTCCCCTCCTGTGCTCCCTTAGTAAGTTGGTGTTCCTCGGTCGGCCCAGTGGTGGATCCAGAAATTTTGGCATGGGTTTGCAAATTTACTACCAAACATGAGAAAATCTAGTTTTAATAACATTTGTTGAACATAATTTAGTCACTTAGAGCTATCAAAGGAAAATAGCTGTGCAACCACATCACTGAGTGAGGTTTCCTTTAGCTCATGGAAGGAGGTCAAGTTTAAGAGGATTCGACCAAAGATTCCATACACCATTAACATCATTTCTCACCTTACCTTAGCCCTATCCACTCCATCTTTTAACACATAAGCCTGCGTGGCCGAGCTACGAGATCGTCGCGTTTTGAGTACAGGAAAATCTTAACTGGCGCAATCTTTAGATCTCGAACGCAGGAACGAACCAAAGAACTTGCAAAGAACGTCAAGGTCACAGAGAAAGGAGATATCCGTTTGATTCCACTGTTGCTTTTGACAAAAACGTCACCTTTCAAGCCAAAGAATACATGTCTGAACTTGCAACAGTTCATACTAGTCTGAAGTCTGATTGGCCAGATCATGAAGATTAGAGCCGTGTCTTCGTGCAGAAAACCTCTGTTGTCAATGGTGATTTGGGCTGAAAATATGTATGCAATATGACCGTAACGGTAATTCGATAAGGTTTCTCTAACATGACTAATACTTCTACTTGATTTGATCAAGTAGACCTATGTTGGACTAGTTTCTTCAAGGTAGAGAGGTCCCTGTTACACTTCAGCTGTCTATAATGCAACCCTGGTACAGGACATCGCTGGCCCATGCAGCAAAACGATTAAATATCATTCGAGTTTGACATACACCATCCAAATCTGATTAGTACAATACAAACACGGCATGGGGTTTTCATGGAGTGACGTTGCACACTGGTTACATCAAAAGATAAACATATAGTACATGTTGTAGTATAGTTATAGTGCCTTTTCTTTTGAGAGAGGTATATTGCATTTTAGTTGATTGTTTTCAGAGAAATTTTGCAGCGAAAGAATGCAGGGAATCTCTTCGCTATGCGTTTCTTCGGAGATAGGCAAGGGAATCGTGTCTGTCCGGCAGCTCCCATCGCTCGGCGTCAAATCGTGCCCCCCAAAGCCGGCGACCCCGGCCGGACAGCGAATCCGCCGGCCGTTGGATCACGATCGCCCCGTCGCCGTTGGAACCCCACTCCGTCACGCGCGCAGCGCAGCGCAGAGAGGACAATAATAGCGCGTCGCTCCGCGTTGTGGGCGAGCGCGCAGGGCCCACGCTTACGCGCGCGCACTGCATTCGGTTGGATGCTTTGGATTGGATCGACTCGACAGTCGACACAGAGGAGAGGATAAGTAGATAACGGAGGCCTAGCCGAGAGGTTGATCCGTGACCCTGCGAAAGGGCGAGGGATACTTACTGAGAAAAAGGCTTGAAATTGTGCACAGACGCGCGGGCACACGGCTCATCCCTTCGATAGCTAGCATGACAGTATATGCATTACATGTCTATTCACTACGAGGTAGCTGCGTGTGTGATGAGAGCGAATTGCTTAACCGTGAAGCAGTAGCCGTAAGGGTGAGATATTTAGGTATAACCAGCAAGGTACTCATGCGTTGTAACGGAGTCGTAAGAGCGTGATACGTGTTATCAAACGTGATGATAAACCATACAATGAACATATGTTTTTTATCTTACACATATAGCAAGAGTGCCAAAACAAAATCTACACACTTAAGTAGCAATGTCTGCAATCTAAGGGATATAAATTTCTGAATATATAATCAGGTAAATTAATTCCAAAACCAAGGGTTGTAACTATGAAACAAGAGTTTTAATTATTGTACTAAAAAGAAATCGATACCAATGCCTGGCTCTTACCATCTCTTCATGCATCGCGATTTATATAAGGGCTCTAACCCAATACACTTCATCAATCATCATTATTGTACAAGAAATATTGTATCCGTAGTCTAAAAAATAACTCTCCACAAGATCTCAACTGAACTCCCATATGCTACAAGTCTACAATTCCAGAAGCAATCAGACAAATTAACTCCAGAACCAAGGCAAAAAAAATAAAAATTCTTCGTTGGATGCTTTCCTAAAAAACATATTGCATAGACTGCAAAGGAAAAAAAAAGATTGTCACTCAAGTGGATACCGCTTGGCATAGTATAAGGACCGGCTTATGCTCTACGGATTCCTGTTACTAAATGGATGATGTGCATGGTTCCCTGACCGATAAGATTCAAGAATTCAGTAGAAATATAAATGTTGAGGCATATTTTTTGAAATTTTGATTTCTCCATAGTATTGTTCACCTTTCACAACGCTATATGATGTTGGTGGAATGCTTTCTTCCGTATAGAACTATAGATTTCCTCCAATGGTATCCTGCAAAAACCAATTTAATTGATAAAAACAATAAGTAACCAATTATACAAATCTATCCAAGCAAATCGAGAAGGAAGCTTTAGTTCATAGAAAATAAAATTCATACTTTGTTTTTTCCTGAATGTTTCTACAGTACAAACAAGTTGACCTCAAAGACTTTAGGATTTCTAGTTCACAAAAACAAAACCTTGTTGGCACATTCATAAACTAAAAATCGATGGATAAAATGAACTAAATAGAAAGCAGAACCAACATGGATCTTCCTGGTTCCAAGTGCAAATAAAAATATAGAGGAGGCATCACTTGTAATCTCACTATTGTGTAGTGAGTAAACAACTAATGTATTGGAAGCAGCTTGAGCTTTAATAATCTAGACCAACCCCATAAATGTGTTTTATTTCTATAACAAAAGATGATTTGTATGAGCCAGAGTATAAAAGACTTACCTTGCAGCATGTTGGTGTGTAGCAGGATGCTTGCATAAAAACATTTCTCCCACTTCTTCCTACCCAAATTATTCTTTAGATCATCAAGAGTCAACTTTCTAAAACCTCGGTATCTTCTTGCTCTTCCCATTGTTTGCATTCACAATGAGTATCGATGGAAGTAGCCAGAAAGGAAAGACATGTAAACAATAACCCCTGCATGCCTGTACATGCTTTTTATACATGAACTAATGTGTGCTACTAAACCAGAAATCATTGAGAGGCTTAGATTTCCCTCCATGGAAATTTGTTGGTGATATGCCCTAGAGGCAATTATAGAGATGATTGTATCACGTCTATGTTTATAAGTTATAGAATAAATGTTATTATGTGTCGGACCTAGGAGTAACACCCTCAAATCCTCTGTGTATTCTGAACTAGTCCTATGATCAGTAGCTAGTTCACACAGTAAACAAATATGATAACATCCATAATTCACATAAATTTATTAGTAAATATCAGAGTTTATTAAAAGAAAGGCTTACGAACCAACAATAAACAACACAACGGAAGATGAAGAAGTAGTAGTAGAGCCCAGCTAATCCGCCACAGGCAATCGACTAGGGTAGCGGCCTAGTCGTCGAGATCCACTCCGGTAGCGAAGTCCTTCTCCTCTGAACAATATCTTATTAAGCAAGGGTGAGCACAAAAAATGTACTCTGCAAGTTACACCCATAACAGAGTTAATACATGCATGGATATTATCAAAGGAAGGCTTTTAGGGTTATTTGTTCAAAAGCAATATTTAACATTTTAAATACAATACTAAGTTCAAAAGTAGTTATACTATATCTAAAATCAAATTTTATTTCTAATCATCAATTCTTGAGTGTAGGATAAACCTCCATACACAAATGGTGAAGGACTAACCCCCTTGCACTAGGCTTTCTGCCCAATTTTCCCACATAGAATAAACATCCATGAAATTATTTTTGTCAAAATATTTTTAAAATAAAACCATAGTCTAATCCGCGAAAGGCTTTGCTCAGCATGTCTATGACCGTGGACATGACTATTCGAATAGTTTGACACTCTACAGAGGTTGTACAACTTTACCCACAAGAGATAATTAGCTTTTCATGTCCGTCTGATACACTTCCGTAGGTGTGCGACTAAGTGATAATCACAATGCCTTTACAATGCGTCATCTCAAAGTAGTCATGTCCGCTAAGGTTTCACTTCCTTTGGATTACACCATTCGCCGAAAGCCCCCTCTTGCGTCACGTGGGAATACATAAAAAGTAGGTCATTCTGACACCCACACATCAACATGGCACAACTAACAATGGAATGTTGCAAATTAATTAGCCTGGTTTGTCTCATACCAGACTTGTGGTGGTACGATTATGGCTTATCAATCTGTAGCTCACAGACCGGTCCTTAATTGACTAGGCGACTTTCAAAACAATTCTTGGGCCTCAATCATTCTATGAATTGAGCCTATGCATAAACCTGCACCCACCAACTTTCCAATTCGCCCAAGTCCAAACCAGTTTTTCACTTTACTTTTCAAATCATTTGTCAATTTTTATGGCACACCAATGCCACAAACACATATTAAACCATATTTGATTTTTGGCTGAAAATTCCCAAATCAAATATTTCAGATCTAAGCATGGCTAAGCTAAATTTTTTCCAAAATATTCTAGTTCATACTGTTGCATAAACTAGATTTTCATCTAAGGTATCAAGGTATGTTTGATTCAATATCAAAATTGTCTATACAATAGAATTGGGAACAACTATAAATTTAAAACAGGAATTTAAATTAACTTGAATATAAATAAGCATGCAATAATAATTCAAAATAGAATTTAAATAAATTTAAAATACTGGGATCAAATATGATCAAATGATATAACTTGCCTTGCTTAATTAGTTGTTATTCTGAAACGGCGTTGAAATCTGACTCTCCAAAGTCGTCGAAATCTATACACGAAAATAAATCAAATTCAAACAAAAATCAAATAAAACTCAAATAAACTCCAAATTAAATAATTTTGGTATAGATAGCTAGATTTTTATTTTACATGAATTTAGAAATTTGAATTGCTTGAATCAGAGCTCGAACGAAGGAGAACGGTTTCTCGGAAGATTGAAAATCACATGAAATGGTGAAATTGGAATTTTTAGAATTTATGGAATTGTTTTTCTAAAGGAAAAACAATTACTGCATCATGATGATTTCAGCAAGGTGGTTTTGATTTTTGGCCGAATTGTTTTTCTAGAGAAAAGGGTAAATTGCCACATAGGCGTTGACTGGGCAGCCACATGGGCGATGTTGGTGATGTAGCATGACGTGGCGGTGCCACATCAGCACAAAAGTGCCAGTGGCTCTGGGACCGACGGCTCCGACGAACGGCGGTAATGGCACCAATAGATAGAGGAAGAGATGTGGAACAAGATGCTCAACTTCACAGTGGTGGGATGCGGAGGGCTGGCCGGCGGTGAGGAGCTTGGTGGCGATGTGTCGGGTTGAAGGTGGTGATGACTTTCCGGTGAAGCTCCGTGAGGAAAACATGACCACGAGGTAGAACGTCGAGGCGGTTACGGAGGTTAAGATGATGTCACCGAATAGCCTTGCATGGCGGCACTAGAGGCGGAGAGAACTTGGCCGCGGTGGTAAACTTCAGTTGCGGAGTAGAATGAGAGGAGGAGGTGAAACTTCGGGGATGAGGTGGGAGTAGAAGGCTCCGGTGCTCTCCTTTATAGGGGCGAAGGTGCACGGATAAGGAGATCGGGTGCGTGGGAATCTCGGCGGTTGCGCGTCTGCGCAGCGTGCGTGAAAGAATGGATTGGAGGTCCGGAATGGAGTGCGGCGCGGTGGGAGGTCATGCACGTGCATGGGAAATAAGGGAGAAAAAGCAGGCGGTTGAGGAGCTTGCGAGAAGCAACAATGGAGGCACGGTGAGGAAGAAAGGGAAACGATCGAGGAAGAAAGAGCTGACATGGTGGGGTCGAGTAGAGGTGAGAGGGAGAGAGATAAGAGAGAAAAGGAGGCTGGTTGGGCCGGCGGGTGCAATGGGCCAAGGGGAAAATAAAATGGGCCAGAAAACTGGGTTTTGGCCCAAAACGGAAAAGGAGATTTTAATTGATTTTCTAAATTTTAGAAATAGCAACAAATCAATTAGACTTTTAGAAAATAGTAAATGGAGTTCAAAAATTCTAAAAAAATCCCAAAAATTCCTGGAATTATTTTTAACTTAATAAAATTATTTCCAACTTAAATTTGGATTTTATTTTTGCACATAAATTATTTTTATTTTCTAGAAAATAGGAAAAGCCTTTTTAAAATCCAAAAAATTCAAGAAATTAATTAAAAAAATTAAATTTAAATCCAAGAAAAACACGAAAAACTCAATAAAAAAAAAATTTGACTTTTAAAATCTTGGAAATTCTAGAAAAGCAAAAAAACTTTTAAGATCTTGGAAATTCTAGAAAAGCAAAAAAAAAACTCTTTTAAATTCAGAAAATTCAATAAAATAATAACTTTATTAATTTATTTTTGGTAACATAACTTTGGGATGTTACATTATGTTCTTTAGATGAATTATCATTTATAAATATTAACAAGTATGTGACTTGTTGGTGATGCTCTTTAACTTATATGATATCATTCTAAATATATCCCTGGTCGAATGTCTCTGGTCAGAACACTAGTGACTTATCGACCAGCATATGTTTTGATTGATGACCATGTTTTACTGGTCATGGATATGGGGATATCAAATCAATAATGTGAACACATATTAGAGAACATGGTGTTGGATTGACCCACCTTGAGACACTATTGAGATTATTATGATTTTATGTGTCATCAGTTGGTCTCAAGCAATGATAATGTATAATCCTTAGACTTGAGATCAACATGATTTCCTACATGTGTAGTAGTACACTTAGGGGTTACCAAACGCTACTCCGTAACAGGGTAGTTATAAAGGTAGCTTTCGGGTATGCTATGAAATATGCGGAGGGATATGAGATTTGCCCCTCCTGACATAACAGGAGAGATATATTTGGGCCCCTCGACATGGTCGGATAAAGATAGTGCATGGCTATACCACTAGTGGTCAAAAAGTCGACCATGCGAAGTTATCTGACACTTGATCGAGAAAGTATTGAACAGTCCATGGATGACGAAATATCACATCTGGAGTTCAACCGGATATCGTGAGCAAAGGAGAATACATAGCGGTCATTCGGTCACCGTAATCAAATTGGTCATATGGAGATACGGACTAGTCGTGAATGGCGGTGGACATGATCTCTAACTGGTCGTAAGGAGTTATGAACTGGTTGTAACTAAATATGAACTGGTCATATGGAGATACGAGCTAGTCGTAAGTGATAAGGACCTAGTCGTAGATCATATGGCATAAGGTTCATCCGATATAATATTTATGTGTATTCGGGAATCGTTATGTCCTGCTAGGAACCGCTAACAACTCATGGTCGAAAAGGAGTTTCCGAGTCACAATCGATTACGCATGAACCTACAGGGTCACACACTTAACGGGTTAGAACAAACGAGTCCGGATAGAATCTGTTATGGGCTCTTTATAAGAAGATGCATGGGTCTATTGGGACGGATGTGAGTTGCTCTACCAAAACCCTAGTCACCATCTTCTCGAAGGCCCTACCGTGTACGTTGGTGCTAGCACATCGGTATACGGTGTTCCACCCCTAGACGTGTGGATACCGTAGAGGCGCTGCTACGGTTGCTACTGCGCTGATCGAGGACGATCCACGACCTACGCAAGGGATGTCATAGGTTCCTGGAGGAGACGATTGGTGCCAAGGACGTTGGATGATCGAATACGACTACTACATCGACGCACTCGATGTTGGATCAGGCTGCTCTAAATCTTCTTTCGCTACACTACGTGTCTAGTAGTAATGATCTATGATCTCTTGCTTGAATGGCTTCCTAGTTACGTGGTAGAATTTTTTGAATTGCCAACTAGTGTAGCCTAGTCGTATCCCTTTAGTGGTATCAGAGCCATCTTGTGTAGTTTTTTATCTAGATCGGTCACATATATTTGATATGTGGTAGTAATAGATTGGATATACTACTGTTCTGATTTGGTAACCTAGATCAGTTCATATGGATGGAGTGGCTTAAGCAATGGTTGATAAGATCAATCAGTTTCGATGATAGTAGATGGGTTTGCTTGAGGTATGAGTTGATAGCACTAGACGATTAACTGCACTTGTTCACGATCGCATTGCATGATACTCCTACTGGTCGAAATTCTACCATCGGTTATTCTGCGACGCGTTGCCGTATGGAAGTAGTGATCAGATAGGTTCAGAATAGAGTTAATATGATTAATCCGATGAATTTCAAGGCTCGATTACGTGAATAAGATTCATGTCCCAGAAAATGTTTTCAAGGGTGCTTCCCTCGACTCGCGAGGCGTTGCTTCGAACCTCGCTCGCTAACCGACTAGCGGGACCGCCATGCTAGGTAATCGTTGTCGTGTTATATAGTATTATGTGTTCATGTCACCCGATAGAATTGGATTCTATGCATAACACCTTTTGCAGGGATTGATGTGAATATTATGGCACATTAGGTATGTGATGCATGTATGGATTTTTCATGGCCTGCATGTCATGCTGTGTTATAGCCATCGAGCTACATATTATTATATAACGGTCTGCGTGCCAACATGTGATGCTTGATATTATCATATGCAATTCATTACTAGCTTTTAGGAGTAATTTCTTAGTAGGTGAATGTGGTGATTTCAAGCATGATGGCTCGATGGATGGGAAACATGGTGATGGAGATTGTCAAGTTAAGGGTCATACTATTTCACAGTTTAATTTGATTATCCATGAATATTTATTTTGTTCCTGTTATGCTATTAATCATGTTTTTATCATTAGATGTTTTAACATGATAGAGTAGTATCTCTCAAGAAAAATTATGTAAAATTGATGCATTTCCAATTGTTGCGCCTATCGTGATTTTGATCATTAATTGATAGGTCTATCAAAGTAGGGTACCATTAACTATCTTAATAAGATAAGGTGGGTGTTGGACACCCACATGTATAATATTAGTTTAACTTGACAAGGCAATCAAAATGGTTTTGGGCCTTGGGGAATAGTATTAGTCGTCGGGGCATAGTGATGCTATCTAACAAACAAGAGTCATATGAGATATGATTGGCAAGGGGTTGCTTACCTAAATCACTAGGTTTCTAACAGTGGTGCGAAAGCTCACTATTACTTAATGATATATGAATCTTGAACCCACTATATGAAGTTAAAGGAAAACTTGGTTTCGAACATATAGTGAGAGTATCTTTTATTAAAATGTTTAATAGAAGATCTTATATAAATATAGTGCTGAATTTTTGCATATACATATTTTATGTTGTAGATCATGTCACCTAATACGTTCCCCACACCTACCTTTAACTTGCGATCTATTCTTGAGAAACAAAAACCGAATGGAACAAACTTCATTGAATGGTTTTCTAATATGAGAATTGTTCTCAAACAAGAAAAGAAGAAATATGTTCTAGAGGGTCTCTATCCCAAGGAACCGAATGCAAATGTTACTCATACTGAAAAGAATGCTTATGAGAAGTATTGCAATGACGCAGTCAATATACACTGCCTTATGCTTGCCACCATGAACTTTGAGTTTCAGAAGCAATATAAGACCATAGATGCTTACAATATGATTGTGAGTCTGAAAGGCATGTTTCAGGACTAAGCAAGGGCAGAGAGGTACAATACCTCTATGGCATTGTTTTCTTATAGGTTGTCAAAAGGTATCCCAATCAGTCATCATGTGATCAAAATGATTGGTCACATTTAGAGCTTGAAAAAACTTTGTTTTCCCCTTAGCCAAGAGTTGGCTACTGATGTGATTCTCTAATCGCTCCCTACGAGTTTTGAGCCCATCATATTGAATTTTCATATGAATGGCATGGAGAAGTCAATGACCGAGTTGCATGGTATGCTTAAAGGTGTCGAGGAGAGCATCAAGAAAAGTTCTAATCATGTGATGATGGTTCAAAAGACTATTGGCTTCAAGAAAAAGGGTAAGTCTTGGGGAAAGGAAAAAGACAAAGGAAAGACTCAAGATGAGATCAAGAGTCTCAAGTCTAAGCTTAAGAAGCTCAAGCTAGGTCCTAAGCCTGACAGAATGCTACCATTGTCATGAGACTAGACATTGGAAGAGAAATTGTAAGAAATACTTGTCAAATATGAAAAAGAACAAAGGAAGTAAGACTTCTAGTTTAGGTATAAATGTTATAGAAATTAATATTGCCACTTCTCCTACATGTTCTTGGGTATTTGATACCGGATCGGTTGCTCATGTTTGCAATTCGATGCAGAGACTCATAGGGAGTAGAAGTTTGGCAAGAGGAGAGGTTGATCTTCGCGTGGGCAATGGAGCAAGAGTTGCTGCATTAGCTATTGACACGTTACCATTAGTTTTACCCTCAGGAATAGTTATGGAATTAAATAATTGTTATTATGTTCACCTTTAAGCAAAACATTATTTCTACTTCATGTTTAGGAGCAGAAGGTTATGAGTTCAGAATAAATAACAATTGTTATTCAATTTATTTTGATGATATGTTTTATAGTCATGCTCTATTGGTGAATGGATTATATGTTTTGAATCTTGAGGATGTGTCTGTCTATAACATTAATGCTAAGAGACTTTGACCTAATGATTTGAATCCCACTTTTATTTGGCATTGTCGCTTAGGTCACATAAATGATAAGCGCATGATGAAGCTCCATAAAGATGGTTTTCTAAACTCATTTGATTTTGAATAATTTGAAATATGTAAATCTTATTTACTTGGCAAAATGACAAAGGCGTCTTTCAAAGCTATAGGTGAGAGGGCAAGTGACTTATTGCCCCTTGTACATACGGACGTATGTGGACCAATGAGCACTTTGGCCAAAGGTGGTTTTTCGTACTTCATAACTTTTACTGATAACTTTAGTAAATATGTTTACATCTACTAATAAGGCATAAGTCTAAATCCTTTGAAAAGTTCAAAAAAATTTAGAATGGGGTACAGAATCAACTTGGCAAGACAATTAAATATCTACGATCAAATCGTGGAGATGAATATTTGAGTCATGAGTTTGTTGATCATCTAAAGCAATATGGAATTGCTCCATAACTTACTCCACCGGGAATGTTTCAATGGAATGGGGTATCTAAACGACAGAACCGGACATTGTTAGACATAGTTCGGTCAATGATGAGACAATTTGATCTACCATTGTATTTCTAGGGATATGCTCTAGAAACAACGGCTTTCACTTTAAACAGGGTTCCATCAAAAACGATAGAGAAGATACCATATGAGATATGGACCGGGAAGTGTCCTGGATTGTCTTTTCTCAAGATATAGGGTTGTGAGGTATATATAAAACGTTTGACATCTGATAAACTCACACCCAAGTTAGATAAATACTTCTTTGTGGGGTATCCTAAAGAAACTAAAAGATATTACTTTTATAAGCGGGATGATGACAAAGTGTTTGTTGCCCGAAATGATGTCTTCTTGGAGAAAGAGTTTCTTTCCAAAAAAAGTCAGTGGGAGCAAGGTTCAACTTGAAGAAATTCAAAAAACATCTGAAAATATTTCAACTCCTATTGAACCTCTACATGATGAACAAAATATTGTAAAACCTGTAGATGAGGCATCAGCTCTACGTAGATCTAAAAGGTCATGTCAATTGCCTATAAGGTATAGGCATGATGTTTTATTATTGAATAATGATGAGCCTAAGGATTATGAGAAAGCGATGATGAGCCGGACTACGAGTCATGGCTTCAAGCCGTGAAATCGAATTAAAATCCATATATGATAATCAAGTTTGGAACTTGATTAATCCACCTAATGGTGTTAAAACATTAAGTGTAAATGGGTTTTTATGAAAAAGATAGATGTGGATGGAAATGTTCACATTCATAAGTCACGATTGGTGATAAAGGGTTTCAAATAAATTTAAGGTATTGATTATGATAAAACCTTCTCGCCCGTCGCTATGCTCAAGTCTATCTAGATCATTCTAGCTGTGCTGCATATTTCGATTATGAGATGTGGCAAATAGATGTCAGAACGGTTTTCCTAAATGGAAACCTAAGTAAGGATGTGTAAATGACACAACCTGAGGGTTCTATCAATCCACAAGCAGCTAGAAAGATTTGCAAGCTTCAGAAATCCATCTATGGATTAAAGCAAGCATCTCGGAGTTGAAATATTCATTTTGATGAAATGGTCAAAGGATTTGACTTCATCAAGAATGAAGAAGAACCTTGTGTTTATAAGAAGGTTAGTAGGAGTAAACTTGTTTTTTTCTGATTTTATATGTGGATGACATATTACTGGTCAAAAATGATATTCCTATGCTTGAATCTGTTAAAACTTCATTAAAAAAATAGTTTATGTATGAAAGATTTAGGAGATGTAGCATATATTTTAGGCATAAGGATCTATAGAGATAGATATAAAAGGCTAATTGGATTAAGCCAAGATATGTACATTGACAAGGTATTGAAGCGGTTCAATATGCAATATTCCAAAAGGGGTTTCTTGCCCATGTCACATGCAATTAGTCTTAGCAAGAATCAGTGTCATTCGACACCGGATGAGCGAGACAAAATGAGTAGAATTACATATGCTTCGGCTATTAGATATATCATGTGTGTCATGCTTTGTACACGACCAGATGTGTCGTATGCTCTAAGTATTACGAGCGTATATCAGTCAGATCCAGGTGAAGGTCACTGGATAGCAGTCAATAATATCCTAAAGTACTTAAGAAGGACTAAAGATGCATTACTTGTTTATGGTGGTGAGGAAGAGCTAGTCGTAAACGGTCACACTGATGCTAGCTTCCAAATCGACATAGATGATTTCAGATCGTAGTCTAGGTTTGTGCTTTGTCTTAAGGGAGGAACAGTGAGCTAAAAAATCAAGCAAGAAACAATATTCACTACTACAAAACATGCAATAGTAGACGTCTCATCACGCATTTGCGGTTAAAATAGAACCGTCTCGTGTTGGGTGCAGTCGAACCTATCATGCATGCAGTTTGTAATACAAACCGTGCAGGATACTCAATATCGAGACGGTTCTATTAAAGAACCGTCTATGATAGTATCACGACAGTTCTATTCAAAACCGCTCGTGATAATCTCAGATCATGACGGTTCTTGAATAGAACCGTCTATGATAATTCACGCACGCTTCTATTAAAAACCGCCGCGATATCGAGATTATCATAGACGGTTTTAATAGAATCGTTACAGACGGTTCAGATCACGAACCGTCTGCGTGATAAGTACCTCATCACGCATAGTTGGTGATCTGAGCCGTCTATGATATATGATTCACAACGCGGAGTTCAAAATTTTGAATGCGTGCGCGGAGTAGCGAGTACTCTTTATATATTAATAAGGACTCCCCCAAATCTAGCGTGATCTCTGGGCTCCCTTCTCCCGCCACCGGCCCTCGTCCCTCCCATTCGTCCCGCCGCCACCCAGTGCTCCCTCCGCGGGCCTCCTCCTCCCGTCGCCGTCCCTCCCGAAGGCCGCCGCGTCTCTCCCATCGGCTCTCCTCCGCGCCGCCCCATCCCGTGCCCGCCCTCCTCGCCACTCGCCACGGTCCTTCCCGCCGGCTTCTCCTAGATCGAGGTATACATGTGTGCTTGAATATAGTTTTGTGATTGAATGTGTGCTTGAATATAGTTTTGTGATCGAATGGATGGGGAACAATGTGGCTTGATGATCTGACAAATGCTTCACTTTGCAGCCCTTGTAGTGACTAATCTAATCGACGTCGGGGATATCGGGGATGGACATACCGACGACTTCCTCCGCGACATCCAGGAGCTGCAGGCCAAGGCGGCGGAGGAGAGTGGAGCCAGGAGGTGGACGAGGTGCCGAAGGCGGAGAGGCGGACAGCCAAGGGGAATACATTTAGTATTTTTTGCGCTTGAAAAACTATCACGAGGCGGTTCAACAAGAACCGTCAGGATATTACTATCACGATTTCTTCTTGTTCGTAACCGTCGTGAAAATATACTATCGCTGCGGTTGCCGAGTAGAACCGCTCGTGATAATACTATCACTGCACGGTTCTACTTTCGAACCGCTCGCGATATTCGTATCACGAGACGGTTTTTGAACCGCTCAGTAATAATGTCTATTATCACAGACGAACTTTTTCAGACGGTTCGGAAAACCGTCTGTGATGACGGTTCCGAACCGTCTGTGATTACGTTTTTTGTAGTAGTGATTGCTGATCCTACAACAGAGCCTGAGTACATTGCAGCTTCCGAAGCTGCAAAAGAAGTTGTGTAGATTAGGAAGTTCATTAATGAACTAGGTGTGGTTTCTAGTGCTTTCAGTTCAATGGATCTCTATTGTGATAATAGTGGAACCATTGTACAAGCTAAGGAGCCTAGATCGCATCAAAAGTCCAAACACATACTTCGACGATATCATATTATTCATGAGATTGTTGACAAAGTGATGTGAAGATATGCAAAGTGCACACAGAATTGAATATTATTGATCCATTGACGAAGCCTCTCTCACAACCTAAGCATGAGGTGCACACAAGAGCTATGGGTATTATATACTTGTATGATTGGCTCTAGTGCAAGTGAGAGACTGTTAGTGATATGCCCTAAAGGCAATCATAGAAATGATTGTATCACGTCTATGTTTATAGTTATAGAATAAATGTTATTATGTTCCTTAGATAAATTATCATTTATAAAGATTAACAAGTATATGACTTGTTGGTGAAGCTCTTGTCGAATCGGATATTAATACACCTGCATCCTCTCAGCATTTCTACGACTAGTCCCATGATCGTGAGCTAGTCCACACAAGAAACAAAATGATAACAAATTCATATCACAACTTTATTAATAAATAACAACAGAGTTGATTACAAAGGAGGCTTACAGGCCAACAATAAAATAAACACAGCGGAAGACGAAGAAGTAGTAGGGTCCAGTTAATCTGCCACAGGCAATCGACTGGGGAAGCGGCCTAGTCGTCGAGATCCACAACGGTAGCAAAGTTCTTCCCCTCTGAAATTTTGTTTGCATAAGCAAGAATGAGCACAACTTCCGTGCTCGCAAGTTACACCCGTCAAGTAACAGAATGACATGCATATATGGATGTAACAAAGGATGGCTTATAAGGTAATTTGTATAAAGCAGCATTTTCTTTAAATACTTGTACTAAGTTCCAAAGCAGGTATTTTATAACTAAAATTCTCAATTTTATAGTCAGATAACATTCACACATGATTGGTGAAGGATACCTCCTATCACATGGCTTCTCGCCCAATTCCCATCCGGATAAACCAGTTTTGAAGAAGTCTTTTCAAACAAAACCAAAGTCTAACTTTGAGTAGTTACGCTAGCATGTCCATAACATGACACGCTTATTCGAATAGTTTTACACTCTGCAGAGGTTGTACAACTTTACCCACATGACAAGACTTCTCTAGTTTGTCCGACATATATCTATGCCACCGCTCACTACCTTTGGTAAGCGGTCTAGAGCACGTGTCGAGGCCTTTACAATGTTCTGTCTTAATGTATTTGTGCCCGCTAAGGTTTCACCGCCATTGGATCGGCCATCCTCGGAAGCCCTTCTGCGCGAGATGGGTCTCTTGTCGACCAACACCCATACCAACAACATAGCACCAATGACACTAAGACATTGCAAATTATTTAGCCAAGTCCCGCCCACACAGACACGTGGTAGTGCGGTAAGGCGTAGCATCATGCGCCAAGACCGGTCCTAATCGACTTGGGCGTCTTTCCATAAAACCCCGGCCTTAACCCCGACTGCAGATTAAGCCCGTGCATAAACCTGCACCCACCAATCATCCATTTCGCCCAAGTCCAAACCCATTTTTATTTTATTTTTCAAGTCATTTGCAAAACTCCCATGACACACCAATGCCAATGGTACAATTTAAACAATAATTGATTGTTGGCTGAAATTCCCCAAAATAAACATGTTTGGTCTAAAAGCATGGCTAAGCATGATTTTCTCAAAATGCTCTAGTTCATACTATCGTACCAACTAGGTTTGATCTATGGTGACAATATGTTTGCTTCAATTATCAAAGTTGGCCATACAAAGGATTTTCGGCATAACTATACATTTAAAGCAGGAATTTAAATTACTGATATAAATAAGCATGCAGTAATAATTTAAAACAGAATATAAGTAATTTGAAATAATGGGATCGATATGATCAAGGGTATAACTTGCCTCGCTTGATGAGGTGACGTTGTTTTTCTTAACAGATCACCCAATGTAACTTCGGTGTTGAGGTGACGTTGTTTTCTTAACGTGTCACCTAGTACTCACAAGCACTATCTTCGTGTAGTCCAATTGTACGATCACGATGATCATACGGTCAAAATCAATCCTCTTATGTTGCTCTTCATCACACAAATCGATTCTCGAAGTCGTTGATGATCACACAGTCAAAATCAATCTTCTTATATTGATCTTCAATTGGTGTCGAAATCTGATTCTCCGAAGTCGTCGAACTCTAATCGTGCAATACAACAAATTCAACTCAAATTCAAATAAATTCAAAAGGACAGATCAAATTAACTCCAAATATAAATATTTTGCTTTAGTTAGCTAGATAATAATTTTATATGAATTTACAAACTTGAATGGACTAAAACGGAGTTCGGGAGCAAAAGATATGAATTTTAGAAGATTGAAATACATGAAATGATAATTTAGGGTTTAAAAGAATTATGGGTCAAATGAACCCAAAATCAAATGATTTTGGTTTAGATGGCTAGATCTTGTTTTTATAGGAATATAGAAATTTGAATGGACGAAATCGGAGTTCGTATGAGGGAGAACGAACCCCGGGAAGTTCTAAATCTAAATAACACCTAATTTTCAGATTTTATTGATTTTCCCGAATTATTTTTCTAAAGGAAATCCTAATTATTGCGCAAGCATGACGTCAGCGAGGGAAAATGATTTTCCCGGCCGAATTATTTTCCTAAAGGAAATGTTTTCTTTCTCTGACATGTGGGCCCTCTAGTCAAAGACTAGGTCCATAGTTGGTCAATAGTCCACCGCGGACTCGGCTCATGGAACGGTGGCAGGGTGAGGGTGCGCTGCGCATGGATTGACGTGGCGCCACGTAGTGCGCCGACTCGGCGAGGCACGCGACGGGTGGAGCCGACGTGGCGATGACATGGCGCGCTACGTGGCGCCACGTCATCTCGAACCGGGCGGCGATCGGCACGGGCTCGCCGGCGTTGGCGAGAGTGGCGAGAGTGGATGGTACCAATAGAGGAGAAGGCGACGGAGCATGAGGCTCACCTTGGCGACGCCGCACGGAGAAATCACCGCGCGAGGAAGAAGCGCGGCGCTGCGGCTCGACGGTGAGGAAGGGGCTCCGTGGCACTCGGCGGCGGTGGCGCGCGATAGGGACGGCGAGGTGGTGGCGCTTCTTTGGCGTGGTCGAGTGGCGGGAGTTGATGACGGCGCGCAACGCGGGCGGAGCGAGCGCGGTCGTCGGCGAGATTTGCGACCCGCGATCTTGGAGGCGGAGGAGGAGTGGATGGTGTCGTCGGGTTCAGCGAGAAGAGGCGGAGCCGAGGCGCTACTTATAGGAGTCGAGGAACCGAGCGAGGAGGTCGTCGCGCGGAAGGTGGCGGCGGCGTTTAGTGCTCACGCGAAACCGGCGAAGAAAGGAGATCATGGGCGGAGTGGAGGCGGTGTTGAGTGGCGGTTTGAATGCGCACGATGACGAGGAAGTGGGAAGAGAAACGGCGCTACGAGCTCCGCAGGCGATAATGGTGGCGGTTACTCGGGCTCGAGGAAGACGGAGGTGGGAAGAAGAAAGGTTCGCGCCGTTGGATTCGCATCGGATGGCGTTGGGAAGATAGGTGGCGTGGTGCGGTAGCGGTGTCCGATGTAGATTGGAGGGCCCTTATCTCGTGACATTCGGACCGCCGAATGACTTCGAGATCCGATCGTTGGTTTGAGATCTAACGGTCGGAAAGGTGAGGAGGCGTGGAGTGCGTGAGTGCCGTTTGATGGAAATCGGGCGGTGGGACAACAGAGAGAGAGAGCGGTGCGGCGGCGTGGAGGGCGAGAACGTGTGGAGATGGGCGGACCAGTGGGTTTCAGCCCAAAGAAAATTTTGGGATTTTAAATGGATTTCTTAATTGATTTATTTCGTAAATTCAAAATGGCTTTAGAAAATAGCAAAATATATCCAAAAATTCTAGAAAAATTCACAAAAATTCCTAGAGTTATTTTGGACTTAACTAAAATAGTTCCAACTTAAAGTTGGCTATAGTTTTAGCAAATAAATTATTTTGGCTTGAAAATACTTAGGAAAAAGCTTTTTAAAAACTCGGAAAATTCTAGAAATTAAGTAAATTTTTATTTTTCAATTTAAATCCAATAAAACTTCAATAACTTCAAATAAATTTTAAATTTTTGACTTTCGAAACTTCAGAGATTCAAATAAGGCAATCAAACTCTGGCAAATTCTCAGAAAATCCAATTAGAACAATAACTTTATTTTATTTTATTTTGGTAACATAACTTTGGGATGTTACACTCTTTAACTTATGATATCATTGTAAATGTATCCCTGGTCGGATGTGACTGATCTAAACACTAGTGACTTATCGACCAATACATGTATTGATTAATGACCATATTTTACCGGTCATGGATATGGGGATATCAAATCAATAATGTGAACACATGTTAGAGAACATGGTGTTAGATTGACCCACCTTGAAACACTATTGAGATTGTTATGATTTTATGTGTCATTAGTTGGTCTCAAGCAATGATAATGTATAATCCTTAGATCTGAGATCAACATGGTTTCCTATATGTGTAATAGTACACTTAGGGGTTGCCAAACGCTACTCCGAAATTGGGTAATTACAAAGGTAGCTTTCGGGTATACTATGAAACTTACGGAGGGATATGACTTGTCGAATATGGGATTTGTCCCTCCTAACATAACATAAGAGATATATCTGGACCTCTCAATGTGGTCGTATAAAGAAAGTGTATGGTCGTGCAACTAGTAGTCGAAGAGTCGACCACATGATGTTATCCGTCACTTGATAGAGAAAGTATTGAACAGTCCATGGATGACAAAATATCTCACCTAGAGTTCAATTAGATATCGTGAGGCAAATGAAGAATACACAAACAGATCATTCAATCTGACTAGATACGAACTGATCGTATGGAGATACGAACTAGTCGTAAACTGGCCGGGCATGATCTCTAATTGGTCGTAACTAAATATGAACCGATCGTATAGAGATACAAGTTGGTCGTAAATGATAAGGACCTAATCGTAGATCATATTGCATAAAGTTGTCTGATATAATATTTATGTGCATTCGGGAATCATTATGTCCTACTAGGAACCGCTAACGACTTGTGGTCGGAAAGGAGTTACTGAGTCACAACCGATTACGCATGAACCTATAGGGTCACACACTTAACGGGTTGGAACAAACAAGTCTGGATAGGATCAGTTATGGGCTCTTTATAATAAGATGCATGGGGCTATTGGGATGGACGTAAGTTGCTCTATCAAAACCCTAGCCACCATCTTCTCGGCGGCCTACCGGCGCATTGGTGTTAGCACACCACCAGCACGACGTTTCACCCTTGGACGTGTGGATACCATAGAGGCGGTGCTGTGGTTACTGCTCCACTGATCGAGAATGACCCATGACCTACGCAAGGAATATCATAGGTTGCTGGAGGAGACGATCGGTGTCAAGGATGTTGGATGATCGACTACAACCACTACATCGACGCATTCGACGTTGGATTAGACTGCTCCAACTCTTCTTCTGCTACACTGCGCGTTTAGTGGTGACGATCTATGATTTCTTGCTTGCATGGCTTCTTGGTTTACATGGTACAATTTTTTGAATTGCTAGCTAGTGTAGCCTACCCGTATCCCTTCATTTGTCATAGTTGTAAGCAATTGTTCAAATTAATACCATGAATACCAGACAACGGTTGTCATCGACTCACGTTGGCTGGGGACAATGTTGGCAAGAATCAAATGTTTTCATCGTCAAGCACTGCCGATTCGGAAGGGATGATGGTGGCGGACACGGCAAGGATATGTAAGCCCATGACTCCATGAGACTGGAGGCCTGGTTACGGGCTGAACTCGGAGGCATCGACCCGACGCCCACATGAATCCACCAAGCTCTCACTATGCAGTTGTTAATAGCGAATTGGCAGTGGCCCTCTAAGCTAGCTGTAGGTGACGGTACCCAAGCCCCGCAGCTGATGACAAGGGCAAGCACATCTGACTAAACTTGCAGCATAGAAGACTTGGAAACTAAATTATAAGGAGCAAGCGACAAATAAATCAAGAACAGAGAAAAGAAAGGGAGCCCTCTTACCACGACGAGCCGGTGAAGATCTGTAAGCAATAGGCCTTCGACCCTCCACGTCTCTCTTGTCTCATAATCTCTGCCTCTTATTGATCTTATTGTGTTCCTCCTCGGCGCACAGTCGGCTGCGACGACTAGCGATGTGGGCGACAGTGGGTGGTGGCCGCCGCGAGGGTGTGGTTCGGCGCGTTGGGCGAGCGTGTGGGTTGCAGGAGAGAGAACGGGACAAGGGGAGTGGAGGACGAGGTGCTTGGAGAATGTAAATTGCGTTTTCAAGAGGGGTGAGATGGTGGGCAAGGCGGCGGTTTTGGGACGGGAAACTAATTCAACACGCTGTGAGCGAGCGAGACAGCGGAGCCGTGGGAGGGACAGGCTGGGCCCACCTATTGGTGCGTCTACGTAGTGGTTTTTTCCTTTGCTTATTCGACGTGGGGTGGGACTATTCCTCCCGCTGCGCGGGGGTAAACCCCTTTCTTTAGTAAACCCCTTTCTTTATTAGTTAAGAAATAATAAGGGCATGTAGCCACCTCTTTGTAATGCCACATATGATTTTTATTGATGTGTAAAAAAGAACAGGAAGAGAGACAACCTAAGCCCATGAATCAAAGAAATATATGTATCGGAATACCATTGTATGAGTTGTTGTATCTAAAAACATATTTTTTTATGAAAGAATTAAAATATTACGGGGTTTATAAAGATAACTCATCGTAAAAATTATCTTTAATCTTTATCTCTAAATGATACGTAGATAATAGTCTCTATCTTTGTACATGCCCTACTACATATGATAAGACGCATAACGGAAAGATGTGCTCCCATCCTTCCCTTTAATCCGTCAAGACCATCCTTAGTGGATCGGACGGCGGGCACGCGCGTGCAGTCGTTCAACCACCACACCGTGTCCTGCCGACTCCGTGTGTACTGCACAGTAGCAAAGAGTACAGTAGAATTAGACCGAGCAGTCTTGTACCGTCGAGAGTAACGACAATTACAAAGCAGCCAGCGCACCACCCTCCCTCATGTAGAGCGAATCCCGGCGCCCAGCCGCCCACCCCACCCACCGTTCCCCCACGTACGAACGCCAATCACCGCGTCCGGTCCGTGCGCCCCCTCAGGCCGGACGAATCACTCATTCGCAGGGAGAGGAATCGGGAATCGCATATCATTGGCACCACGACCGCCTTTCCCGAATTAAATCTGGTCGTCTTCTCGGCCGCCAGTACGCCAGCAATCAACCACATGCGTCCCGTTTGCCGGCCGGCCAGGCCAACCACTGCTCCTGCGTCCGCGCCCGCGCCCGCGCGCGCACGACCGGACCGGACCGGACCGGAATCGGGAATAGCATATCATTTGGCAGCTATTTTTAAAACGAAATTGGAAAACTAGCCACATGAATAAAATGACAAAAAAAAAACACCCTTAACTGCAATCACGGCACGCATGTCGCGATCCAAGTCAGCGGCAGATACGCATGCTAGCACGGCAGGATTGCCTGCGCACGTACCTGCCGTTGTTGGCTAAGACTGTGGCGGTTAGAGTGCGGCACGTCGTCTTTCGTGTTCTGGGATTACGGCATGTAGCTTACCACGATCTCAATCGGTGACACATGATTTTTCATGATAAGATTATACGGTATAAGTGTTATTAGTACTTGTTTCGTTATTTTCTTTACAAACTCGCTATTTTAGCCCAAGACTCCGACGGGGGCGTGCGCGTGTCGACAACGCGCTGGGCGGCCCGCTATTATTACCGCTCCTGCGTAGCCACCGTCGCCCGCAGCACGCCACGGACCGACGCCTCGGCACGGGCGGGCTAGTAGTTCCTGCGCTCGGGTGGAGTCGGGCGTACGTGGTATCGAGCGAGCATCGACTAGACGGCTAGGCTACTCGTGCGGTTGGTGTGTACTGGGGTGTGCGCCGCGCGCGCTTTCTCCTGTAACTGTAACACTAGCACGGGAGCACCTTGTTGTGTTTCCCGGACCGTGCGTCTGTCTGTGCATGCATGATTGAGGTAGAGGAAGTCGTCGTTGCCCATTATCCACGCACCACGCTAGCTAAGGGGCCTTTCCGCTACTTGCACACGCTAGGATCGACGAACCTTTGCTTTTGAGCAATAATGAACAGTAACTAGAGAGGTCGTACGTGGAATTGTTTTCTTAGATGTAGAATATTTGGTCAGTGGGTGTCTCAGTGGATTTTACTACTGCTCCATATGTTTAGCCTTCGTTCTTCTAGATCTGGAAGATACTTCATTGCTTTTCTTCCTCTGGTTTCCGCTGTGAACCCGAGCTTGTTTGACTTTTCTAATACCTGAAAACTTAGGAATTGGTGTGGCAGGTGTGACTGTTGGTGCCACGCTTTGTGTGGCATGTCAATGAACTTTAAAATCTGAAAAGTCTAGTTCAAGAAATACCATCGTGCTATTGACCCAATTTTCCCAAATATATTCACCGAAATTGCAACCGCAGTGTTGTATGGCTTTTCTGTATTAGCGCTTATAGTCTGATTAACCTATAGTCCTTCGGTTTCAAGCTAAATTTGAACAACTTTGTTAATATCAAGCAAGGGCTTTTGGAACTACTTGTACAGATGACCGAGACTGAAGGTACTATTTTCAGTCACTGTTTTGCATATCTGGGAAGCTCGCAATGATGCTAGGAACAGTTAGATGATGTCCCATCCTCATCAAATGGCTGAGAAAATCAAAGCATATGTGCAGATGATCCGGCCTTTCAGTTTCAAAGTGGATTCCACCGCCAGCGGAGTGGGTGATGGTCAATGTTGATGCTGCTATTTTTGCTGAATCTGAGAAAACGGGGTTGGGTCTTGTGATCAGAAATCACACCGGAGAATGCCTGGTTGCCCACAACCGGCTCATTGATGCGGTTACAGACCCGGAAATGGCGGAAGCAGTGGCAGCTAGAGCTGCTGTGCGCTTTGTGTTGGATGAAGGCTTCCCAGAAATTCATTCTGGCCTCGGATTCCCAAAACCTAGTGCGTAAATTGAATGATTCATCGACGAACAGGTCGCCGATCGGAGCAATCGTCCACGAGACCACGACATTAAGCAGTCCACTGTTCAAGAGGGCTATTTCTCGTTTACTCGTGCATGTTCATCGAGTTTGTAATGGGCAGCACACTTGCTTGCAAAAGCTTCAGTTTGTGATGTTTGTTCGGTTTGGCGTTCGGAAGTCCCGGAGCTAATCCGATCAATCCTTTGTAATGATGTTCAAGGATAAATAAAGTTACCTGTTTCGTCTAAAAAAACTTATCCTACTCTTAAAAATATCTAGACAAATCGGCAAGAATTTGTTTGACCATATGTTGGAAACTGGATTCATAATTTACGCACTTCCTATCTCTCCAACTCAAGGGTACAAAATTCGTGGTACCGTCACTTGTACCGTTTGAAATCTTTAGAACCTCCACTTTGTTCTACTGTGCTAGCTCCCACTTTCTTTGCATGCAGTAGCCATTCTCCCAGCACAAACATGCTGAGTTTACTTTGCCTTGAAAAAGAATATTTTAGGCTCACTTGACCTTATCATATCTGTTGGCATGGACAGCTCTGAATAATGCCATTTGCGTATGCTTAGCCATGAACTAATGAAGGGGAGGACAAGAGGACTAGCACCTGGACGTCCGATGAATCGTTCATCGGACGCTCCCTCATCCCTATGCAGCAAGGGAAAACAAAGTATGTGACGTTTTGCATTCACATATGCAACAACGGTTAAGTAGTATTAAAAACTTGTAGAAAACACTTGATTTTTGAAGCTCATTTTCTTAATAATGTCGATATATGCTGAGTTGCATTAGAGAACTTATTCAATATTCAACTTAAATATGTAGTGCAAAAAATTTCAAAACTACACATCTACTCTAAAAATTTACATTACAACAGTGCAACATCCTGAACATGTGGATGCAATAAACCAGTCCACTTTCGCAACAAAACTGAAAGAAGTAATAAATTAAAAAAAAAATTGATTACAACATTTTGGAATACCAAATGCAACATTTCAAACAAATTATTGATGCAACAAAACGACACTCCTATTGCAACAAAAAAATTACCCAGATGCAACAAATGAACAACTTGATTGCAACAAAAATAATATAGTACAACATTCAGATAGGAAATAGTGCAACAAAGAGAAACACTTCGTACAACATTGAGAAAAGGGGCTGCAAAAAAATAGAGAAACACTTGCAACAACCTACCATAGAAGGAATGGTTGTGCACGGTGGCAAGGAGCCAAGCTCAGAGAAAGCAGCGGTGACCGGCCTTGTTGTTTCGGTGCCAGTGGGAGGGCCCCGATCGCGAAGGGGCAAGGCCGGCCTGATGCCCTTCTCACTGTCGACCACCACGATGCCCTCTCCTTGCGACCGCCGTAAAAAGAAGATAACGCGGAGTAGGAGCAGCTGGCTAATGGTGGTTGTGTAGCTCGGAGGCGGCGGCTTGCCACCGCATAAGGTATCCGACACCGTCTCCATGGCTACTCTCGCCACGATAGATGCCCTTGTGGCGCTCCTTGCAGTCGACTCAGTCGCCAACAAGCCTTGCTACTCAGTGGAATATGGGGGCAGAAGCATCGCTCTCCAATCACTTCGGTTCCTCTTATCTCCACCAACTCAAAACTCTTTAGATGTTCATGCATGTCTAAATTAAATGGATGCTTCGGTAAATTGAAGGATGGGAATCCAAAATCATACATGCAAGAGTTGATTTTGGTATTTGGGAGATAAACGGGGTTGGAGTGAAGAACTTGGGGGATAGAAGGAGAACTGTAGAAGCATCAGGGGAAGAGAGGAGTTAGAACAAGAATTTATATTTTTAAGGGTGTGTATGTACATTCTGGGAGTGAAGTGGAGCGTCCGATGCGGAGATGGCCTCCGGACGTCAGACACGTCGTAAATTCCATTAATCAATGTTTACCAAACTAGCCAATGTTCTGGAGAGCTTTCGGTTTTAAGCTTAAGTTTCAGCCTTGCAGCTGGAATTAATAATATAAGTAGGGAATTGATGGAAGCTGAGCAGAACAGATAGACATGTGCTTTGTTTGAGTGCAGACTGCAGAATCATGGGTAGCATCATGCATGCTCTAATTTGTTTGCTGCCTATTCTAGTCTGGTTTATGGCAAGACTGAATGTTCATGGTGTCTTCATGCATGAAAGCACATGAGAATGCTTCAGAGATGGCGTGCGCTTAGAGCCTTGTGTTTCGGCAAGTGCTAGTTATGTTAGTATAATCAATATCTCAGCCTAATAACAAGAATCAGAGTGGCGCAGCGGAAGCGTGGTGGGCCCATAACCCACAGGTCCCAGGATCGAAACCTGGCTCTGATAAGGATTACGATTACGATGTAACCTTTCTTGTGTTTTTTTTTCCTAATGTTTGTTGCTTGTTGCGTTCATGCCATGCTACAATATTTTTTGTTTCTGACGTAACTCGCATCGTAGCTTTTTATCCCCGTTTCCAATAACACGGCATTTTCCCGGACCTCTTCACTTCGCACCATTTGGGATTACGTATCAAAGCGGGCTTTTGTACAAGATAGCATTGTTTTAGCATGTCAATTTAATAGATCGTAATCAGTTAGCTAGTGACATTGCCCGTCGAGTCCAAAGACGATGGGAGGGACTCATGTTCAATATGCTTACGTAATTACGTTTGGTGATGAGATGAAAGGCGAAAGACGTGGATTTTAATGTTACAATGGGTAGACCATTGCGTCCCGGCCGCAATGGTGCGCTCTTTTCGCTCGTGCGAAATGATTCGTGCGTGCGGCCGCCTTGTCCCCTCCCTCCCTCCGTCGCCGTTCGCAAATGCATGGAGATTCAGGGAGATCGACGAGACGGGACGCCTTGTGGTTGTCTGCACGTCCCTCTTTCGATTATTCGAACGTAACGTCGGGTGCTGCCGCGATTGCGCCTGACGTCCGCGGCTGCTTTCAGGTGCCGCGGTGTCGAGTTCGCGGTAGCTCTGACGGCCGCGATTGCGCCTGACGTCCGCGGCTGCTTTCAGGTGCCGCGGTGTCGAGTTCGCGGTAGCTCTGACGGCCGCGATTGCGCCTGACGTCCGCGGCTGCTTTCGGGTGCCGCGGTGTCGAGTTCGCACTCGCAGTGGCTCTGACGTTTAACCCTCTGCTTCTCTCGCTACTGAACTGATCTTATTATGTTTTGTTGGGAGGGTGTTATTTTTCCCTTGCGAGTTTTTAGTTTAGTTCGGAGACCATTTCGTGACGCACTCACAGGTGCGTCTGAATAGATAGATCGTGGTCCGTGGACCTACGCAATTGGAAGTCGTCGCGTGTGGGCTGTGGCTGTGAGTTCAATTCCTGACTTGAGTGTGTCTTGCCAGCGGAATAGTTATCTCAAACAAAAAAAACTGTGTCAATTGGGTCTTTTCTTGCTAAACATAATAATTTTAAAAACATGTATTTTTTTTATAAAATTATGGCCGTCAAATTTTCCAAAACAATTAACTAAATTATGAAATTGTGCAATTGTGCAATTTTTGCATCCATACATGTAGGTTAGTATGGCCAATCGCAGATAATGGACGCATATGTATGGCTTTCACTTATTTAATAACGCAATTTCGAAGGTAATTATAATGTTCATAAAATAATATTTCTTAAAATTTTGAAATATATTTTTCAAATTCATTTTTAGAACTCCATATTGGATTTCTGTAAACTTTTGTTGTGGCTTTGGATTTTATTTCACCAATTTATATTATAGTTTTTTGTTGTTTTCAATTTCCTAACCTTAATAAGCATTTTAATTTGGTGGATTGCTCATGAACTTCACAATGTAATATCTGAAATTAATTTCATAAAAGAGGGTCCACCCTTATCGACATTGAAAAAAGAGGAGCTGATTTAGAGCAATCGACATAAAAGAGGGACTCAATTGATGAAATTGAAAACATAAGGACTTCTCTGGGACATTGAATAAAAAAGAGGTACTGTTGGTGAAAACTATTCAAAAAAGGAAGAATAAAAGTTGGAGTGGGAACTGGGCCGTCCTTGCAGCCCATTAGTCAATAGATATTAGTTTTGGGTCCATACATTGGGCCTAAAAATTAGTATAAGATTTTTTTTTTTAAAAAAAAAAGGAGATTCATAATGTTCACGAAGCTGCATAATTGAAGCTCGTAAGTACGTACCCTCATCCTCTAAAAAATACGTACCCTCAAGTGGATTAACAATGCAACGCACGACATCTTCGGCCGCCAGCTCTTTTTTTTTAAAAAAAAATGCATACCGTCAATCTTCTTTTTACTCCACAATGCATGACATCTGGTTGTTTGAACATGTTACAGTATGGGTATGTTTGATTTGAACTTTGAAGCCTAACTTTATCACACCCAACTTTAATTGTGCACAGCTGGTTTGGTTAGGTATATGTTTGGTTCACTGTCATAACTATGGCTTGTCACACTTTATTAGCAGTATGATCCACGCGTCATAGACATATTTTTGACTAACATTGCCATACTTGTGGTTTGTATTTTGTTGGTCACACTTTCTATGACAAGCCACACTTTGACTAACTTCAGCTAAGGCAAATGGCTATGAACCAAACAGGACCTGCATCTTATTTTTATGTCTCGGCTTGCGTGTGTGAAGCCGTCGTTGGAGAGAATCTTCTTTAGAAGCTAGGACAACAGATTGATGTAGTCATCTTAATGTTCACAACCTATAGGTTAAGGGTTCAAATTCATGAAAATCATAATCAAACGTTCACATAAATAATAACGAAAGATTAGAAAACTCCCAAGGCAAGCAAGTATTGTATCATAAGATACGATGAAACATGTCATTGACAAGTTAATTACTTTTTCAGTCACAAAAGAATGTTGTTTTGAACATTTACACGATCTCTAAAACACAACTTTGGCCACTAATTTCTTTTGTAGTAGATTTATAAAACCTAACAAATTATACTTTTATGATAAATCTTTTCGAGAAAAATCTATATATACAATTTTCATGTGTTCAATTTAAATATTAGAAAATATATCAATAGTTAAAGTTTAGCAAGTTTAACCATACGTATCCAAAACGATATTCTTTTGTGACAGGAGGAGAACAGAAAGAGATTAAAGGAAAACATACATGCCTTGGAAGGCGCACCTTGCAACTTTGCGAGTAGAAGTGCAAAAATAATCTGCAAGGCATGCACTGTAGGAGTACTACAGCCAGGGAGGACGGAGTAGTAATATATGGGGTACTAGAAAAGGAAGCGTAAGGTTAGACTTTGTTAATATAAAAGGCACAAGTCTAATGATCTGCACAACGCCCCATGCCTCTACTAATTATAAACACCAGATGTTGCAGTGAGAAGAACCATCTCTGTAATTAGAAATTAAAATTTCTCAGACAAGTTGACAAATTTCAAATGCAGTCCTTATTATATAACGAAAACCGATGTCATGTATTTCATAGATGCTAAAAAAAGAGAAATACGTTAGAAATTTTTAGAAAAAGGGAAAAAATGTGTAACCCTCATTCTTGTGAACCCTAATGATGATTAAACCATGGCCCGTGGATGTTATATTTGAACCTATTTAGTGTGGAAGACAAGATAGAATTAAAGTTCGTAATCAATGATTTGGACTAAAAGATAGAATGTTAAATATTTTCTCTACACACTTCTATCTTGAAATCTTGTCACTTAAATCATGTGAAGATCATTTTGTTTTTTTAAATCAAAGTGAATAATCCATCCTTTTCTGTTAGGCATCATGCTAATAAATTGGTTTTCCCCTAATCATGTTGCAGGGGAGCATTGAAATAAGTGAGAAATAGGTGTTGCCAACAAGAAAAACAAATCACTATCGCCTCCTAAAGCTGATTTCAACACCACTATAACAAGACGTGTTTCACCTCTCTTGTCGTAACAAGCGGTATCGAAGCTACTTCACCAAAACAAATTTAGTACAATTGCACTAAAAGTAGCCACACAATTTGTCATGTTTGTGTTTAACTTGGAAACCCATTTTGGCAAAACTTATCATGCTAGATCGAGTAACTTAACAGAGGTAATTTCTAGTATCCACTTCTATCAAAAGTTACTATACTTACTAGTATTATATTGATTACACTCTAATGTCAGTTTGGCCAAACAGACAAACAGACACAGAAACTGTGCTTCAACTAGTACTTCTACTACTAGTTTAGAAGCAAATTCTACCGGTACACACAGCTGGCGGCTGCTGCTGCTGCTGCTGGTGGTTTGTTATTTGCTCAGTGCAGTAGTGCACGGCATCTTTTAATTGTCCTTGAACAAATCTCCGTTGCTGTCAGCTTTGACCCCTACAAGAAAAACAGCTCATTGCTGTCGCCAATTTATTACTGCATGGCAGTAACAACGGCTCGCAAGTGGTAAGAAGTACTTTTTTTTTAACACGTTTTGGATATCAACACGAATATCAACATGGTTTTCAATACTTATCTTTGCCTATTACTTGTAACACCCTAAAATTTTGATCTGTTTTGAAGTTTTAAAAGAAAATAATCATTTGAATTTTTTCTACTAAAGCTTAATATGAATTTTCAGAGTTCAAAAGCAATTTAATATGAATAATGTCAACATCAACTATTATCAAAATTATTTTATTTGGATTCTATGTGCTTGGATATATTTTCTAGGATTTTTCCAAGTGCATTTGCTATTTTCTAATTGCCATTTGGCTTTTCTGCTATTTTCTAAAAAAAAACTAATAATAATCTCAGAATCTTCCTTGGGCTCAAACCTTAACCTCTTGGCCCATCTCCTTCGCTGCTCGGCCCAGCCCGCTTGGCCTTTGCTTCTGCCGCAGTCCAGCCCGCCCTCCCTTCGCTCCTCTCGCCGCCAGGTGGGCCCGCGCCATCGTCTTCTACCTCCCGCCTCCCTTTTCTCGTGTGACGCCCCGACAACGCCATCCTTCCTCTTGTTCGAGCTCGGTCCGACAATGGACTTCCAAATCCGGGAATCCGTCGCTAATACGGCCGTTTAAATCCTTTATCTCCCCGCAACTAATCCTATCTCTTATCTTCTTCGAATCGTATCTCAATCTTCCGAATTTCTTATCCCTTTTCGGTTCGAGATGGACTCCGCCTTCATGCCACCTCGACCACGCCCACCCCTATAAAAGTCACCCGGATCGCGAACACCTCAAACCAAACCCCGCTCAATTTCGCTTTAGATCAATCTCAGCCGCCGCTATTCGAGCTTTAGGGTTTTTCACCGAAACCCTAAGAACTTGAATTCCGCCGCCGCCGTCAGTGCTCCGTTTCCGTGGACTACGCCACCGTCATCCTCGTCGCAAGAGCTACCTCGAGCATCTCACTTTTGGGTCGGAGCACCGCTGGTTGTTGTTCCCGACAATAGCCGTCGTCGTCCTCCGCTCCATCGCAAACTTCGGTGCTCCTCGTCGACCTCTAGAGCCAAAAACCGTACCGATGTGAGCGCAATAGCGAGTTTTACCTGTTGCGTGCACTCACCATCGCTGCCGCGTCACCGCTCGCCGTTGTCGGCCGGTCCAAAGAGCCCTCGCCGCAACGCCGACATCACTGACCTCGCCATTGCCGCCCACCGCCACATCACCCTCCGTTGCTCGAGTGGCACCCGCGTGTCGCCTCATCGTCAGCCATGTCAGCGCCCGTGTGCCACCTCACCTACCAATCTCAGATCCGATCTTGTGTGAACTTAGTCCACCGTGAGCCTAGCCACTTCCAAGTGGGACCCACCTGTCAGGTTGTCTTCGTCCCGACCGAACGTCCTCCGCTGACGTCAGCCGACGTCATATTCCGGAATTTCCAATAGAAAAATAATTCGGGATAATCTGAAAATCCAATTTAGGGTATTTCTTTAGGGTTTCAATCTTCCAAAGCCCATATCTTTTGCATCCGAACTCCGATTGAGTCCATTCAAATTCCTAAATTTATCTAAATTCAAGATCTATTTATCTGGGATTTTTATTTAATTTTTAGAGTTTGTTTTCTCTGTTATTTATTTATTTGGTTTATTTGCTTGTTTGCGAGTAGACGTTGATACTTCGGGAAGCCTCGAGCAAGGAGTAGCATACCAAGATCAAGATCAATCTCTGGATTTATTCTCAGGCAAGTCGTGGTCCTTTGATCATATTGAACCCATGATTTCAAAAGTATATTATTTTATACAATTGCATGCTATCTTTATATAAATGGTTTTGGGATTAGTTATTACCTGTTGTCATTATGCCTCCATTGACTATTTGAATGCCATGAATCCTTTGTCACCTTAGAATAGGTAATTTTAGTTGGATATATTTGTATCACCAATATGGGTATCGTATTGATGCTTAGTTCAGCTTAGTTATGATGGGTTTGTCATCACATGTGTCATAATGATAATTAATTTTGACTTAATGATTTATGGAATCATGGTGGTGAGTCA
This sequence comes from Ampelocalamus luodianensis, assembly GCA_036346255.1. Classification (NCBI taxonomy): domain Eukaryota; kingdom Viridiplantae; phylum Streptophyta; class Magnoliopsida; order Poales; family Poaceae; genus Ampelocalamus; species Ampelocalamus luodianensis. Next base: position 166,477 of record JAYEVH010000138.1, on the reverse strand, counting down.
TTCTTGTTAAAATTTGGGAGCCATGACAGAGTATATCATTGGTTTTGATTAAACAAAATGGTTTTCGCTCGGGCGAGTGGTTGGTGGATAGTGGGGATGTGGATGGAACATGTCGTGGGTTTGTGGTAGTCTCGCCTGAGTAACTTGTCAAGGACTTAATCTTGTGCGCCATTAAACTGGGCTTTAACCGTACAACCACATGCCTGATGGGACGGGCCTGGCTGAATAATTAGCAATGTCTTAATTTCGGTTCTGTCATGTGAAGTGTGAGTCGTGGAAAACGTATTCTCACGGTGGCGCAAGAGGGGCCCCCGTCAGTCGGAAGACATTCGTTGAAACCTTAGCGGCGTAATCGGGTTAAGAAGGAGCCTTGTAAAAGCCTTGTGATGATCACTTAGTCGCACGCCTACGGAAGCGTGAAATGCTTGACATTATAAGTTGATCTATCTCTTGTGGGTCAAGCTGTACAACCTCTGCAGAGTGTAAAACTATTCGAATAGCCGTGCCCGCGGTTATGGACGTGCTCGGGGATTTCACACGGGAGATAGAGTTTCTTCAAAAATGAGTCGGAGTGTGGATGGGAAGTTCACTTGATGAATATAATGTCCGTTTGGTGAATAGGTCATTCACTTGGTGGTCTGTGTCGATTGGTGAATGGGGAATTCACTTATCGTTGGTTTGGTTGGGAAGTGAATGGGAAAGTTCACTGGTCGTTCAAAGAATTGTTTAATTACTTATTATTGTTTTCAAATTACGTATTTCAATCTATTTATTGTATTTATCGTAAATATTGTTTTATGCAAAAGAGCCATACAACTAACTTTTATTCAAGCCTTGCATGAATACTATTTGCATACATTTCCCTACGGCTTGCTGAGTACATTCAAAGTACTTATGGCTTTGCGCCCTGTGTTGCTTAATCTCCACATAAGAACCAGGGAACTCCGAGTTCTACTAGGAAGACCATGAATGTTTTGCAGATTAGGATGCGTTTCTCCACTCGATTACCTGTGGGCATGTTGATTGGCCATTTGAAGAGTTTCGTTCTGCTGCAAGAGTTTATTTGTTTCTTTAGCTCTGCATGGCAAGTTAAGTAAACGTTAACCATAAGGTCCAGTTATTATTATTATTTATTACTTGGAGATCTTTTTAGTTAAATCGAATAAATAGATGTTATTTCATCACTGTTTTCCTATGTGAGCTAGCTACTGATATGAGACTAGTTCAGAATACACAGAGAGTTCCTGAGATGTATTTTCGGGTCCCGACATTACTCCTTCGATTCAAGAATATGTTGTGTTGGATATTGGCACGATCTTTACTTTTTACCATTAATTTTCATATAATTATGTCAGTAAAAATTATAAAAATATTTTATTATAAAAATATTTATCATGACAAAGATAATGATACTATTCACTCATCTCCAATCTAAATATTATTTCATATATTATTAGTCAAAATTAGATATATTTGATTGCACGTTTTCTAAAACACATATATTTCTGAATGGAAATGGTACTTTTTAATTATATATTATTAAAAATTATTAAAAATATAATGATATAAAAATATTTTTATGACAAAACTAATAATACCATTTCTACGTGATCGAAGTTTTAAAAGGTTGGCTGCACGCATTTCAAAATTATACGCAAACAAGAACCGATGGAGTAAACGGGGTGGCAAGGGGTAACGAAGCAAACTCTTTATGACACAGCTAACTACTAGTCTACTACTCCATGTATACTCCGAACCAGGGGCTGCTTGGTTTGGATGCTACTCCATCAGGTCCATTTTACAAACAGCTAGCCATACGGTAGATGTACGTAGAAATTGAGCTGTTTTCCTGCTAAATTCTTATGTGCTGAACAAGCCCATCAAATTCCGACATATCCCCATTAAATCATGGTGTATCCCACGATGGCCAATAAGCAAATACAGCCCATTAAATTACTATGTTCCATGAATGGGAAAAATCCTGGGTGAATCCAGTACGAATCTAGCTTGTTTGACAATGTTCTATGGCAGCATTGAAAGCGATTCACAGAATACTTTTAAAATGGATTCTAAGTAATATTTTAAAATGGTGCAACTCCGTTACGCCGTCTCGCGCGCACATCTCTCCAAGACTCTCGAAGTCTTCCTTTGCACGGCCTCTAATAAACATACACTGTTGACGTACTCCGTACTTTGCACCGTCTCTAAGACGTAAGAGGAGGCCAGCAAGAAATATTTTAGTAGTAGTATTTAGTGTTGTTCGCCAGTTTTTCTTTATTAATGTTAGCTTTATATTCTAAACATTTTTTAAAAACCTATTTTGACCGTCAATTATTTTTGCGAAATAATTATTAATGTTAACAACAGGTATAACTGCAATGCTTGAAACAAATCTCAAAATAAATTAAAAGGTGAGATACGATATTTGATTGTTTTTTTTTTAAAAAAAAAGCAACAACAGGTATGTGCACGATCGCTAGCAAGTCATTTCAAAAAGCACCTTATTTATACTAGGGTTAAGTGGATAACTGCCACTATAAAATTACAAGTTCCGAAAAATACCATTGCAAAAACTTGCCTCTTTTGACGTCATGAAACCAAGAAACTCTTTAAAATACCAATGTTGCTTTTGTTGGACATTTGATACTGCATTCTCGTCATCTCTCTACATGCCAGAGCAAGCCATGGGCTTGCCACCGCCGACGATGAGCACTATTGCTTAATCTTTTGACATTGGTTCCCAAATCGGCGGTTCAGGTTTTGTGTTGAGCTTGCATTGGCTGACCAGTCAGACACCCTTGTCATCTCTGAATGGGCTAAGCCGCCTGTAACATCCTAATTTTTTGAGTCTTAAATTTTTTTTGAATAGTTAGTAGGAAGAAAATTCACTATTTAATTTTATTTGAATTTAATTCAAAAGCTTAATATGGACTTTTAGTAACAAAATAATTTAATATGAATAATTTCAACGTGAACTGTTGTCAAAACTATTTTATTTGGGTTCTATGTGCTTTGCTTATTTGAATTTTTGGTATTTTCTAAATTAAAAAAACTAATTAAAATCTCAGAAAACCTCTTTGGGCCGAAACCCAGTCCAGTCGGCCCATTTCTATTTCATTCCGGGCCATCTCCGCGCATGGCCCAGCCCCTGCGCCCGCGCTCACTCGCGTTCCGCTAACGCGTGGGCCCGCGTCTCAGTGTCGTTGTTGAGTGGACACACGTGAGCTTTCGTCTCCATGTCGCCGTCTTCCTCGCGAAGTCCCGCTCATGTCCGCCATTGGAACTTCTAGAAGCTCCGTCCGACAAACCGAAATCTTCAACTAAAGCATATCGGGAAATCGTGCCAAACTCAATCTCTAACCCTCCCATATCTGTTTCTGTTGGAATCCTATCCCAAATCGTATCAACCCCGATTTGGGGATTTCCAAACCCCGCACGCTCGGGCCCTATAAAAGGCACCCCGAGGTTCGCCAGCACCCTCGCATCTCGAACCCTCGATCAATTCCACCCCAACCGCCCTAGCGCCGCCTTGATTCGAGTTTTAGGGTTTGTCCACCCCCTAGGAACTTCAATTCCTCTGCCGCTGGTGATGTTTTGCCTTTGTGGACCACACCGCCGTCATCCTCGTCACCAGGACAACCGCGCATAACCCTCCCTCACCCCGGAGCATCGTTGGTGTTCCTCCCCGATAAGGACCGTACCTTTGTTCTCCGCTCCGACGTCAATTCCGGCCACCACAGTTGTCCTCCTGAGCCAAGTCCAGTACCAATAGGTTCGCATTAACCCACTCTAGCTTTTGCGCACATCCACCGTCGCCTTTGTGCCCCGATTCGCCGTTGTCGCCGACGACCAGAAGTGTCATCAGCAAACTAACGTCATCAGATGACATGGCATCCACGTGTGCTGCCATGTCACCTATTCGCTGAGGTGTCGCACACGTGGCAGCCACGTCAGATCCAACTTGGCAGATCCAATTCAAACCCCGATCCAGATCGGGTAGACTTAGTCCACATACACCGTGACTCTGACTTGTGGGTATGTTAGATTTCTTTTTATTTCTTTTAATTCCGAAATTCTAAGGGCTGACGTCATGCTGGCATCATAAGTCGATTTTCGAGCAGAAAATAAATCCAGAAAATCCTTTTTAGGGTATTTTCTTTAGATTCGAACTTACAAAGGTCATATCTTTTGTATCCTAACTCCGATTGAGCCCATTCAAATTTCTAAATTCATCTAAATTCGAGATCTATTTATCTGATATTTTTATTTAATTTTTGGAGTTGGTTTTATTCTCTATTTTATTTATTTTTTATTTGCTTCGTTTGCGAGTAGACGTTGATACTTCGGAAGATTTTGGAGAAGAAGGAGTTCACCAAGACCAAGACTAGTACTCAGATCTATTCCAAGGCAAATTATACCTTTGATCATATTGAACCCAATTTTCAAAATATTTTGATTCAAATTACTGCATTTATTTTAAGTAATTATTCAAATGTTTTTGGGTTTATTTATTAGTCCAATTTGTTATTTATCCATCTTGTCTATTGTATGCCATAATCTTTTATCACCCTAGATTGGTTCATTATTTAGTTAGTATTACTATAGCACCAACGTGGGTTGGTTAGATACGATTAGATTGCTTAGCCATGATACTAGTCATCATCTCATTTGAGTAGCAAATATAAATTTGACTAAGTGATTATGAAACTATATGATAAAACTGTGTGTACTGTGTGCTATTACTCGTTGATATCATATGTTACACTTAACCAACAGGATAGGAAAAGATTTAGACTGAGACAAGTGGGTGAACTATGTGCTTTGGTGGAACTGTGTGAACGGGAAATATTAATCTGTGCGGCATAGTTAGAATTTAAAAGTCTAGCCTTGGTCAATTAAGGACTTAACTTTATACGCCATTGAACTAAGTCTTACTGTACGACCACATGCCTGGTATTGGACGGACCTAACTTAGTAAGTTATGGATTCTTGGCATTGATTACTCAGGCTGTAGGCTACGCTCTGTGTAAGGGTGGAGGTGTGAACTACTAGGTAGTTGCATTGCGGGACGGTTCGTCGCTTCCCTATCCAACGGTGTGTGTGATGCTAAACCTCTGTGTTTGGATTGGTATTACAGGAAAGCACACTAGGAGTGTCAATGTTGAGATGAAGTTTCAGAAAAGTTTTGTTATGATTAGTGCTACATATACTGATGTATCGTGTGGGTAAAGTATACAATCTCTGCAGAGTGTTAATTAATCTATTCAAATAGCCGCGTCCGCGGTCATGGACATGCTCGGGGATTTCACACGAGGGATAGTTTTCATAAAATTTTGGGAAGGGACAACTGAGTGATCTAAGTCATATGGTTGTGTGAATTAAACTGATTAGTTTTGTGTCCTTTGTGAAAACAAATTGTTAAATTATTATTGTTATTTGTTTTGAATTACATTTCAATCTATTATTTGTATTCAATTACAAATATTGCTTTTATGCAAAAGAACCACAGAAGATATTTCCTTTGGAATAAACCCGCATCTATACATTGCATTCTGTGGTATGACTTACGAGTACGGTTGTGTACTCATACTTGCTAAATTAAATCAACAGAAGTGGAGGAGTCATCGCCTGCCTTCGAGGAGGAGTTCTACGAAGGTGCTGAACGTTAGGTATTTGATCCCAGTCGGTTGTCTATGGCGAATTGATGGGATTCCGCTGGAGTTTATTTGTCCGTTGCTATTTAATTCTCTGTTAGCCCTGCGTGACTTAATAAATGTAAACTTGATCATAAGGTCAAAACTATTATTTGATATTCAAATTAATCATTTACTCTATTAATCCCTTGTGTATATCGATATTCATTTGTGTTGATACTGTGTGCACTAGCGTGATCCTGGACTAGTGCAAAATACACAGATGGTCCAAAATTGCATTTTTGGGTCCCGACAGAGGTGGTATCAGAGTCATACTGACTGTAGGTCTTGACCTTAGTTAGATCGGCCGTCTTTAGAGTGTCCAAATTATTTTCTAAAGCAAAAAATTAACTTACAAAATTAATCAATGGCTTAACTCCTCTCATATCTCTCTTGACTCAACTATTGCTAGAATTTTTCCTCTCCCTGCTGTTTTATGCTATTCTCACCATTCGTCTGTCTTGTCAGATGCCTCTTCTCCAAAACTATGGTGAGCGCAAGGGAGGACTTACTGCTGAACTCTGGAAGCTTCTGCAAGTACTTGGAGGCTTCGATCGCCCGATGTACCGTGGAAGCAATTGGGTCATGAATGGCTGAGATCGTGGAGTGCTTTGTCGTTTGACGATCTACGCCAGGAGGGACACCAAGGCAAGCCATCCTTTGAACATCTCCGTTAGAAGGATCAACTTCATGGAGGGAGTCCAGGAGTCGTCCTGCCTTGCCATCCTTAGGATTTGCAACATCTATGCGCGTAAGCTGAAAGACACCGTCTTCCGCTACCATCCTAGAGCTGCAGCTGTGGATCTCCTAGCCCGCTATCCATCTATGGATGGAGAAAGCAAAGCCATAGTGGTGCATCTCGCTCAGTTCGCCGTTGCACAGGAGGAGTCATTGGAGTCAGCCGCCATAGAGTTGGAGTACGCCTACGAGACCCTGCAGATAGCAGAAGAAAGGATCACAGCACTGAAGGAAGCTCTCTACAGCCAGCACGGGCATGAGGAAGATCCTGAAGAGCTTGAAGAGCTAGAAGAGGGGGACCCTGAAGAAGAAGAACCCGAGAAAGACCCAGAAGAAGCTAAGGAGCCAACAAAGGCCGCAAAGCCAGAGGAGCCAGTTGTGCGTGCAACAGTTCCAGGGCACCAGGATCAGTTTGGAAAGATGCTAGCTCACTTCCAGGTCTACAACAGGCAGGAGCACTGTGAGACCCCGGTTTATTAAGCTTGTAATACTTAACCTTACACTGGCTCTAGTATCACAAACAGAATAATACGTGCCTCGATGGACATGTGCTTCCCAGAAATTGCAGCACACATACATCATACAAAAGTATGCATCACTTCCATACAATAATATAACAAGTTTAGCAAAAGACATACGGTAATCATAAGTTATTACAGAACAGCCGACCGGCCAAATGACAAGTGATAAGAAACAGCGGAAGCAAAAGTTGCCATAAGATGGCTTAAACCAAAAGACGACCGGTTAGCCACGTAACACCACAGGGCAACCGACCGGGCCGCCAAGCTAATCGCCCCAAACACTGCCACAGCACAACTCACAAAAGTGAGGCCCTTCGGGCTCACCTTCTTCCTCTACACACAACAAACAATGCAGATGAGTACAAAAAAATATGTACTCGCAAGACTTACGAGTAATAAGCCTATACATAGCTACATGAAAGTTGTATCAAAGGAAATCAGTCATATGGTGATTTGGACGCATAAAGCAAGTTTTATTTGCAATAATGTAATAGATTAAAGGCAATTTTAACAAATCTGTTTTAGACATTGAGATAGCAGCGTGTAACATTAAGTAGCAAGTAACCACCTAGAAGTGACTATCCCAATAGTCACCACACAAAGCATGAATCTCTGATTCATACCTCCCATCAAGTTTTAATTTAAAATGTTGTAGTCTAACTCTTGAAAAGCTTACCCAAGCGTGTCCATAACCTAGGACGAGGCTATTCGAATAGATCAAACCCTGCAGGGGTGTACCAATGTATCTACACTTCAGACCGCCTTTTTGCCAAGCTATTAAGCACACTTCCTTTGGTATGCCGGCACGGCTGAGTCCTACGAATCCTTTCCAATGGAATATGCTAATCAAGAGACGCACGTATGGGGGTTAATCCTTAGTGATCTGTCGACAAAATATGGATCACAAGGACCCATACGTGGAGCAGACACACCGCCTCGCGGGTGCTCCCTCCCCACAAACATGTCCATGTTGCACATAATTAAATATGCAACCCACCACGCGACTCATTAATTAACACAACCCAAAGTACTCACTAAGAGAGGTCCCATATCCTCTAGTGTGGTTAGCACGCACGCAATGCTCTGGATAATGTGTACTCACAAGTAGTTCGGTCCTTAATTGACTTGGGCACCATTCCACCACACCCAAAGCACACCAACATACCATTGTGCCCAAGTCCAAATCATTTTGTTTTCAGTTTAGTTTTGCAATTAATATGGCATAGAGTGAAAACAATAGTATCATAATCGCTTAGTGATCAAGGTTATCGACAAGTCGATAACCGCCCATTTCTACCAGTAACTAAGCATGGCTAAGCATACCGACATCGTAAACTACTAAGTGACCAGGTCCATCCAAATAACCCACAATCACAAGAAGGAGTCCTAGGCTCGAGAGTAGAGGAATAAACATTTCCTCACGATAATGCAACATCGGGCCAACTATCGATAATAGTTTAAAACAACATAGCAATGCATACATAGAATTTGCAAACAACATATTAGAATTTGAAATTAATAGGAATAATATGATCAAATGAATGCTACATCTACTTGCCTGGCTGAAGTGCAGGATATGGCTGCTGTGGCTCAGTATCAAGATTAACAATTTCTTCGGAACCTAACGCGAAAAGACGATAATCAAATAAGAGCAAAGAACACCAAAAGAAATCCACAGCAAAAGAGATCCAAAATTCGTAAGAAATACACACAACAGCAAGGACAAGAAATTAAATAACTTTAGGAACAAGGAATTCTGCATTTGGAATAGGCATGAAAAAGGTTATGCTGAAATCTAGCTCTCTCAGCCCATTTGTTTCCTAATTTAACTACAGGTACTGTTCATGACGAAATTTTCTAGAATGATTTGGAACCTAAAATTTTTATGGCAGATAGTATATGTTATCCTAATCACAGCAAAGTTGAGTTTACTAAATTTGGAGTCATAAGGATTTAGTTATGATTTTTCTAAGCTGAAAACCTAGCATATCGCATTTTTCAGAAACATAAGCATGCTGAAAACCTATTTTACATTGCAGTATGTTAACAGAGAGATTTTCTAGCATTGATTTTATATATTTTGGATTTACAGGGAATTACCTGTGCCTTTTACAAAATTAACAGGATATTCTAAATGCTAAAAATAAGGTTAGATCTTATTAACAATTTTCCTGGTGCTTTTCTGGGCCTAAAGTTATTTTTATGTTAAAGTTTGGTTAATAACAAATTTATCAAGGTTGAAATCTCTCATTTTGGATATTCACAGGAAAAGAAATTCGTTTTACAAAATTTAAATCAATTTCTGGAAAAACTAAAATAGCCGAACACAAGTTTTAAGTGTTTACCGGATTTTATATTACCGAAACAAGGCTAAAAGCATTTTTAAATAAAACTCTAGGTTAAGACAAAATTATTACAGTTGAAAACAACTAAAAAGGGTTCAAAAAGGATTAGTTATGAATTTATAAAGTTTGTATACAATTTTCTGATGTTAAACAATTACTTACCGAAATACAGACAAACCTCATAAAAAGGAAAAGACGTGGACGCTTATCAGCCGTTGATCTAAAATCTTACGGTCCACGCACGCCGGGAACAGCGCACGTGCGCGATTCCAAAATGGAGCCCACCGTTGGATCAAGATCCAACGGCTCACGAGAAGGGAAACATTCGGACGGTGCGGTTGCCTTGACCATCCACAGCTGCATATCTCAAGATGAACGGCTCGGAGCGCACCTCCCTTCGGAGAGTCCGAATGCAAATGAATCTCAGCCGTTCATCAAAAGATGAACGATCGAGAGAGATCAGAGAACCAGAGGGTCCGAATGTTCTCTAGATCTGGGCCGTTGATCACGAGAACGACGGTCCAAAATCAACAAAGTGCTATGCACGGGGCTTAAGTGCGCGGGAGGGGATTTTAATGCGGGCCCACATGACAGTGAGATCGAGGGTCAATTAGGACAGCGATTTAGTACTAAAGACCAATAATTAGTGATGATTAGTAATTAAATGTGTCCTAATGATCTTGCACAGAGGTGGATTTAAGAGATGGGGCCCACCTGGCAGCGACTGAAAGAGGCGGCTTAGGACCAAATTAATGCCACTAAAGATTGGTATATGATAAACCTAAAAGTGACACTAATGACTTCTAGATTTTGACTTTAACCCCTCGGGCCCACAAGGCAGTGGCACAGCGGCCGATTAAGACATGATTAATGCACCTAATGATTAGCAATAATCGGGCAATTAATGTGTCCTAATTAAATGACGGAAACGGAAGATTACGACGGCAAACTTCCGAGCGGGTTCAACGGCTTGTCGCCGGCGACTCCGGCCACAGCGGCGCCAACTAAGAGCTAAAATGGAATCGCAATAGCACTACGAACCTAATGGTGGCAACCTCGCCGGCGGTGAGGGACCAGAACGCCGGCTAGCCGGAAAAACGAAAATAGAGCTTTTACTGCAAATTTGAAAATAGCAAAATGCTCTGCTGCAGTCCAGAGAAGCGGGTGCCCAAGCCTCTAGGGACTAATAAGAAGCTACCTTAATGAAGAGAAGCTTCAAAGATGGCCAGAGTAGCTTGTCCACGGGGGAGCTCACTGGACCCGAGGAAGAAGATGATGAAAATGATGATCTGGGCCAAAATGAGTACCACTGGTGGTCAAAATAGCTCCATTACAACTCCTAGAAGCTACATGAGCAACCAATTTGAAAATAGAGCACTCGCCTGAGCTGAGGAAGAAGATGACCAAATCTGGCCGAATTTGAACAAACCCCAAATTGGATAATTCCTGTGAATCAAATCCAAAATTAAGTGAGGGGATATGTTCAAGATAGTGAGGAGGTTAAATTGGTGTAAATAAATATGAAGGAGAACCACTGGAACACCAAGAACACCAATGGAGCTCTACGGGTCAACAATGGTGGTTTGGGGGGTTTTTGAGGAGTTAAGCTCCAAGATTGAAAATAGAGCTTGAGGGTGGTCTAAAAGAATACCAGGAAGTGTTGAAGGTGCTTATAAGGCTTGGGAACACTAGGGTTTTGCCAAAAGAGTTTTTCGGGAGACAAAACTCAAAGTACAAAGCATGGCCGAAAGCAAAAAGGGGTGTAGATGATGGTATGGGGTATGGCTCGGCCGAACACACCTCCCACAACCCTAAATGTCGACTAGGGCAGCCGTAGGGAGCACAAAATGACACTGCCATCACTCCCCTACTGTTCACGCACGATTTGAGGTTGAAGACGACACGAAATGCACTCAGACGATTATCGGCCGTTGGATTGAACGTAAACGGCTGAGATTATGAGGCCCTGGTGCTTAAGAAACACAGAGGTGATCCTGAGCTCTTAGATTCAAATTGGACGGCCACGATTTAATGTGCCCCTTTGGACAGTCTGAATGTCACACTCAAACTGGACGGTTGGATCATGATCCAACGGTTGGAAATGGATGGGGGTTTATAAAGAGGGTCCGGTGCGGTTTAGCTGGTTCGACCAGATCAATTGTCTCGAACCCGAGCAACAGTGCAAACTAGGTTTAGGGTTTTGAATAGAACAGAGACTTTTGAGGATTTATTTGAGGTAGCAAATTAACTCCAAAAATTCTAAAAATTTTACAGGAGCTTGCTGACTCAAATATTGACCTTTGGTAAAATTTTCAAAGGTTTTTATGCAGTGCATCTTCCTCCAAAAATTCTACAAGGTCCTGACTTGTGGTTTGACTGCCTGCTAAAAACATTCAAACAATTTCTAAAAATTGTGAAGTTTTTCAGAGGGGTCGCATAACATCTCTAGAACTTAGGAAAAATATTTCCAAAGGATGATTACAATATTTGGCATGATTATTTTTTTTTGGAAGATCAAAGTTTGGATCAACAAACTTGTGACCTTGTATTTCCATAACTTCTTGTACAAGATTTGTACAGTACATAAAGGAAATACATGATGTAAGAAAAAGTTTTAATTTCTACTCATTTTCTTACATTTGAAACACAAGTCCAAAATTGGGATGTTACAAGCACTTCCGTGGTTGTGGAGGCTACCTTGGCGACTGAGTTCACTAGAGTTTAAGTTTAGTCAGGCTTAGCCAGTTTCAGTTCAGAGGTGTCGCCCTTTAGACGGTAGTTTGCGTGTTTAGGTTCATTATTTTCTTGTGTGCGAGTATGAGCTGCAAAGACCCCTAAGCATTTGTTGCAGTCATGCTAAGACCCTTAATTAATATAAGTTTATCAATTGAGTTTTCTTGAGCTATGTTTGTTGGGTTTAACCTAGCCTTGCCTAGATTCTTAACTCATCTTGTGCTTGCTACCTTATCTAACCCATGGAGGTTCACCAGATGGTTCAGACTCGTCATGCTACTGTAAGTGGTTCCGGCACCCCAGTGTCAGAAGAGAATGCACAAACCCCCGTAGAGCAGCTCCGCCACAAGCCCCTCAATCGACTGCCAACTTTGGAGCTTTGGGGCAGCTCGCATCACCGATGTACACCATGTGAATCAAATGCAGGCTATGAGCAATCAGAACAACAACAACAACAATCACCACAACGGAGCCCTAGTCACTCATGGTCACCATAGACCATCTAAGCAAGCCGAGTTCATGAGGACTCGTCCACCAACCTTTTCTGGGCATGTCTCACCGATTGAGGCCGATGATTAGCTTCGTGTTATTGAGAGAAAGCTGTTGATCACTCAATGCAACGATCATGAGAAGGTTATGTATGCCACTCACCAGATGGAAGGCGTCACTACCGAATGTTGGGACAACTTCTGTGCTACGCATGAGATGCCACAAAATATTTCTTGGGAAGAGTTTTCCACAGCCTTCCGTTAGTACCATGTGCTAGAAGGAATTCCTTGTGTTTTTTGTGTAGATCTAAGTCAAGGAAAGTCCCCAGCATACATTCGTAAGATCGATACTAAACCATCGATAGTTGGTGCCGACCGTGGGGATCTTCTGGTTTTTCCCTTTTCAATAAATTTCTTTATTTTTCAACTCTGATGCTTTCATGGCAGGAGAATGGAATGAGAAGAACTGGTTCGATTTGGTATACTACGAAAAATGGGATATGGACGCCTGCTACGAGTATGACCAGAGCATCATTTCGTCCGATGGCAACGACATTTCCAGGGATCTTTCACCAGACCGAGGAGATCATGTCCACAACAATACGCCCAGATGAGGAACCAGACTCCTCAAAGGGCAAGGGTCCATCCGACCAGGGTCAGGACTGCGCCAAAGCAAGTACAGAGCACAACGAGGTTCCCCCTCCAAATATTCAACCTAATAACCTTCACCATTCAGTTACCCATAGGAGGTGCATTGTCAAGCCTGCTTCTCCTACGGATTCGACCACACTCTCGCAGGGTTCACCATCAGTTGGAGACGATTAAAACCCAAAATTCCCCTTCCTGGAGGGGATAGCTCCAAGTCATGAGGTGTTGTCTTTCGACTACTCCTCGAGTCAGGAGGACTTAGGCGCAAGTGGAAATAATAGCATCCATGAGGTCTTCGTCCTCCCCTCAGATCCTAATCTCTCTCCCAGAGGCAGGGCTGGGGATGCTTCCCATCGCACACTCACTTCAGGCTCTCGTGGTGATGGCGAGGACACCTCCGGTGATGAATAGGATCACCACCTTCATGAGCATGGCCAAAATCCTAGAAATGATCACTCTCCACTGAGGCATGCTCCGGCTGACTCAGATGTTGATGATCCTAAAACTATCTGGAGAAAAAGAATTGCCACTAAGAGAACTTTACCTAGGCGCTTCCAATACCGATTAGAGGAAGCTCAAGAACTTCAACGGATCAATGACTTGATCAAAAACCCGACTCAAGATCTTGGACAAACACTAGGCTATGACCTCTTCGCTCAAGAGATTGCACAAAAACTTCGGGACACAATGGTCAGGCTTGTGCGAACTCGATGACACTGTTCTGGTAGTTGTACTAGAACAACTCCATTGAAATCTAGTCGTTCAAATGACTCTCCTCGTGGAGAACGACAAGACAACAGGTCTGGTCGTTCTCCTAACCATGAATTTAGTCAGAGAATAGTCCCTCAAACAATTCATGGTTGACAAATTCCTAGGGAAGGTGGTCGTTCACTACTTCCGAGAAATCTGAAGAAGCAAATGGAGTACCCTCGTAGGGCTTAAACCTACGATAGGTCGGGTCCACCTACCACTGGTGTAACATCCAAATTTTCTGAGTTTCAAAATCTTTTTGAGTAGTTTAGTCCCTTAGAAAAAGTTCACCAAATTTTATTTGAATTTAAACAAGCTTAAATGGACTTTCAAATGTCAAACAATTTAATGTGACTAATCTAAACATTAATTAATTTCAAAACTATTTTATTTGAGTTCTTTGTGCTTGGAAATATTTTCTAGATTTTACTGGAATTTTTCTGAGTTCATTTGCTAATTTTAATCTGCTATTTGGATTTTCTGGTATTTTAAAATAGAAAACCTAATTGAAATCTAAAAAATTACATTAGACCAAAACATTGTTCCTCATTCGAACCCAATTCTGTTTTCAGCCTAATCCCACATGGCCCATATCTTTTTCTCTCTCCCTGCTCGTCTTTGGGATTTTTCTAGGATTTATGAAGAGTATTATTTGGGATAAGCCCATAAACTCCAACAAAGTTCACCAACGACAAGGTGGAGGCGCCACAAAAGAGGGTACCGGCAATGAAGTCAGAGGAAGGGAAGAAGTCATGACTAGCTTCGGGAAGAAAATGTCGGTCTCAATTCCCATGCGATTCGGAGGTATGAGCTCTGATTTGGTGGACTCCCCTTTTAGTTATCCATCATTTCCAATGGAATGGTGCTACAATTCTAATTCCATTTCAATATTGCAACCAAATAGTTGAATTAAGGTATCCCAATTCCAATTCACCAGTTCAAGTGCCAATTCTAATAACCAAATGGAGAATTTTTTTAAATAATATTATTTTAATTATAAATTACAAAAAATAAATAGCCAAAAAATTTACAAAAATAGATTCTCGTGCCATTTTAAATGACGACAGGAGCCTATCGCTAGTTGAAATGGCGACAGGAGGGTTATCAAGAGAGCCATAGCTCGCAACTCAGCCTCTGCACTCGAACGAGACACTGCAGTCTGTTTCTTCGTCTTCCAAGCAATGAGAGAATCACCAAGAAAAACACAAGAAGAGTAGATAGACCGCGATCGAGGGATCGCTGCCCAAGTAGCATCCGAATAAGCCTGAAGTCAGAATGAGTGGAGCGTGGAAAGAAGAGACGGCGAGAATAGTCCCACGAAGGTATCGCAGAACTCAAGAAGGTGGCTATAGTGACTTGAGTGGGCAGCAGACGAATCGACTTTAATGTGAACTAGATAAGTGATATCCTGATGAGTAACAACAAGATAGACAAGACTCCCAACAAGATGACGATAGCGTAGCCTGATCGTAAAGAGGCTCGCCATCGAGGGTCTGAGGTGAACATTGAGCTCCATAGGAGTCTCAACGTTACGACGTTGAGAGAGGCGCGATCAAGAAGATCCTGAATATACTTCTCTTGAGACATAAAGAAACCATCTGGAGTGGAAGTAACCTCAATCCCAAGAAAGTAACGAAGAGGACCAAGATCCGACATAAGGAACTGCTCACTAAGACGAGCCTTGACAAAGGCAATGTACTCATAATCATCTCCGGTAATGATCATATCATCAACATACAAAAGAAGAAGAGTCCGACCACGAGATGAAGTGTGGACAAAGAGCACAGGATCATGATCTCTAGCTGAAAAGCCAACAGCAGTGACCACAGAGGAGAAGCGCTCAAACCAAGCACGAGGGGCTTGCTTAAGGCCATAGAGAGAGCGACGGCGAAGGCGGCATGCACTATGCCCTCGAGAATGAATACCTGTGTGGCGGATGCATATAGACCTCCTCACGCAACTCGCCATTAAGAAAGGCATTCTTGACATCAAGCTGAGAAACAGATCAGTGGCGAATAGACGCCACCGAAAGAAGAGTGCGGACAGTGGTCATGAGGGCCACAGGAGCAAAAGTCTCGTCGTAGTCATGACCATGCTCCTACTGGAAGCTACGAGCAACAAGACACACCTTATAGCGCTCAAGAGAGCCATCACAGCGAGTCTTAATCTTATAGACCCACTTACACGTGATGGGACGAGAGTGAGATGGAAAAGGAACAAGATCCCAAGTACTAGTACGCTCGAGGGCAACAATCTCCTCGGCCATGGCATGCTGCCACTCAGGGTGAGTAACAGCATCCCAGTAGGAGATAGGCTCATGAGTAGCTGCACCAGCAAAACCAAAACGGGTAGAGGGCTGAAGCGACTGGCGATCGCGGAGAGCGTAACGCGGAGAAGATGACCCATCAGGGGAAGATAGAGCATCAAGAGAAGGAGTAGCAGGAGAAGATGGCTCATCTGGAAGATCCTCAATACGAGGTCGAAGAGTGTAGAAGAGAGGGTAAGAAGGTGTTGTAGTGGGAGGAGCCTGAGGAGCCGCAGGAAACAAAGCAGGCGGCGACAACGGCGGAGAGGCCACAGGACGAATATGTGGAGACTCAGTGGGACGGGTGGACGGGCAAGATAGATATAAGTGTATCTGGAAAGGTAAAAAAGGACAGAGACTCCACAGAGGAAGCCGAAGGAGAGGCAAGACATGGGTAGAAGGGGCGAGACTCGCCGAAAGTCACATCCTGAGAAACCCACATCCGTCGACCAACAGGATCCCAGCACCGATAGCCCTTGTGCTCAAGATCAGATCCCGTAAAGACACACTCAACGGATCGAGCGGTCGCTTGGTGCATTCTCGAGGCAAGGAGAACGAGCAAACGCAGCCAAATGCATTTAAGGGCGAGTAGTCGAAGAAGACAGAGAGACGCCAACAGGATCGCACCAAAGAGCGTAAGAGGGCCGGATGTTGACGAGATAGGTGGTAGTGAAAACAGCCTCGGCCCAAAAGTGAGGTGGAATAGATGCGGCAATCATCAGTGCACGAGCTGTCTCAAGGAGGTGACGATGCTTACGCTCAGCGACACCATTCTGAGCATGAGCACCAGGACAGGAGAACTGAGCGAGAGTGCCCTGCTCAGGAAGGAAGTTGTGTAGGTAACGAGAAAAGTAATCACCAGCAGAGTCAGCACGAAAGACACGAATAGCAGTGGAGAACTGCGTGCAAACCATAATGGCAAATTGTTTATAGATACACAAGGTCTCACTACGAGAAGATATGAAATATATCCAAGTGTGACGAGAGAAATCATCTAGAAATATGATATAATATTGATGACCCCCTTTCGAAACAAAGGGAGCCGAACCCCAAACATCTGAATGAACAAGATCAAAAGGACGCTGAGACATTGACTCGCTATAAGGATAAGGAAGCTAAATCTGTTTACCTAACTTACAGCCCTGACAATCTAAAGACACGTCTCCTATGACAGGCCTGAGAAGACCATGACGAACTAAAGACAACAGACGAGACCCACACAGATGACCAAGACGGTGATGCCACTGCCGGAAAGAACCGGTAGACGGAGTGGCAGAAGCGGAGAGACTGGTGGTGATGGTAGCAGTAGAAGGAAGGTGAAGCCAGTCAAGCTCCCAGAGACGCTGTGAGTCAAGGCGTCGAGGGCCAGAACCAACCAGAGCTCCCGTGTGGCGATCCTGAACACAACAAGAGTTAGAGTCGAGAATGACCCGATAACCAAGGTCAGTAATCTGCCCCGCAGAAAGAAGCTGCATGGTAAGGCGAGGAACATAAGCAACAAAAGGAACATAAAAAAGATGAGTTGCTAAGAGGTCCTCGACCAGAGACAGAAATAGATGTACCATCAGCAATAAGAACACTAACAGGAGAATCAAGAGGTGTAATAAAAGACAGCGGAAGCATCAGAAGTCATGTGAAAAGATGCTCCAGAATCAAGAATCCACGGGGAGGTACTTGACTGTAGCGTGGTTTCGCAATACCAAGAGTTAGTAGCGTAACTTGCGTAACTCGCCGAGTGAAAACCTAAAGCGGCAAGCAGGCATCGAAGTCTGGCTATCTCCTGCTCAGTGAGAGAAAATGCTGAACCTGTCGAGGAAGAACCTGAAGCGGCAAGCAAGCATCGAAGTCTGGCTATCTCCTACTCAGTGAGAGAAAACGCTGAAGGAGTTGATGCAGACGTCGATGTAGAAGCACCAGTGCAAGTGCTAGTAGAAGAACAGCGTGAAAGATGGCGCTGCTTCTTATAGCACTGGGACTCAATGTGGCCGACCTTGTCGCGGTTGGAGCAGTAAGGACGACCACCGCCAGATGGAGGGCGACCGCCACCACCTGTGGTAGCCGCTGGAGGAGGCAGTGTGCCGAAACGTGGAGCAGTCGGTGTAGCAAGTGGACGAGCGGCGAGCACGGAGGGGAGTGGCATCACACCAGCACCACTCAGGCGAGGAACAAAAATAGAGACCATTGGTAGGCGGCGTTGGACAGTGTGGCGACCAAGACAACGAAGTCTAACTAGTGGCCCGATCTGCCATGGCGGTTAGATGACTTTTTTTTTCCTTACTTACTTACTACCGGCAAAGACTGGCCCAAAAGGAAACAGCGCACAAGGGGGAACCCTACCGAGCGATGACGACGGGCGTTCCGGTGGCGACACGCGACGTCGAGAGGAGGCGGCGATGGCAGGATAGCTGACTCGGTCAGCGCGGTGAGGAGATGGATCTAGGTGAAGCGGTAGCAGCAGCGACCCCGGCGCGGCAACAGCGGATGAGTAGCAGCGATGGCGAGAGGAGTCCTTGGAGCCAAAACGGGGGTGCCGGCGATGGCAGCGACGCCAACGGTCGGCGAGGCAGGAAGCATCGAGCTCGGGTGGCTCGCGATCGGCAACGCAGGCCATTCGAGCACGCGCGGCGATCGAGGCACGACGCGAATCGACTTCAGAACGGGAGACGACAAGGAGGTCGACCCAGTCAGTGTCGGGCAGCGGGATCCAATGGCAACGGAAGGAGAGCAAGGACAAGGTGACGCCAAGTGACGGCGGAGGCGACAACGCGTCCTCCGCTGGCGGTGGCGGTGGTGGCGTCAGTGGCTTCAGGCCGCAGAGGGGAAGGGGAAGCCGGCAGCGGCGGCTAGGGCAGAGGAGGACGAGTTGCGCGTCCAGGAGAGGTAAACCTAATTGGCTCTGATACCATATTAGGAATAGCAACTTGTATTCTTAGGGGGCCAAAGGGCCAGTATATACACAAAGTACAGGTGGTGAATATGCAAATAACCCCTCATAACAATGGGGAATAACACACTATACATATATCTCTAACAGTTCCCTAGCGCCAATTCAAATGGTGACAGGAGCTCTTTTTCAAAATTAAATTTTATTTTTAATGTTGGTAATATCTTTTAGTGTCCGCGCAACCGATAATTTTCAAAAAAAAATTAAGAAAATATGAAGTAGAGAACAATTTAGGAGTTTTAGTGTGACCAAATATATTTGGAATGCGTTTTAGGCGGTGCAATATCGAAAATAGCCCCCTTCAACGGCATAATATCAAAAATAGCCCCCTTAGGTGGCGTGATAACAAAAATGACCTCCTTCAGCGGTGCGACAACAAAAAAAAACTGATTTATTTGAGAGTACTGAATGAAATCTTAAAGAAATAATGACTTTGCAACCAAGGTGTGGTCATTTCGTGTACGAAAAGGCTAGAACTAGGGTGGTGTGGGGTGTCGCGATGCCGACTGCCTCACATGGTTTCCTGTACACACAACAAGAACAAGTAGCAATGAAACACGACTAACATATTGTAAGTTGTATAGAAATCATTATTTACATGACATGACTGATATTTACAAGAACAAATATCTACTAGCGGGCTCTCTTGGGGCTGGGGCGTACCCCACATGTGGCCCCTGGCCTCATCTGGGGTGGTTGTGGGTGCTAGTGCGAGTACATCAAAGGCTCTGGCGGCCGAGGTACCCTACCGACACGAGTAGCCCGAGGGGGTGTCCCGAGAGGGTGCTGCATCGACTGGCTCGCTCCAGGCGCACCGTGCAGCTGTGAAGCCCCAACAGAGACATGGTTGCTCTCGCCGTGCAAAGGGGCACCACCATCTCACCATAGCACCCACTCCTGGTTGAACTCATAGTCCCCGGATTGTGTTCCCTCCTGCGACACCAGCTCCTCGTCCCATTGGGGTGTACGACCTATGGAACAATATATTATGAATGTAAACAAGAAGGAAATGCTGAAGTAGTACATTATGCATGTAAAAAAAGATAGACATACCTTGTCGCTGCATTGCAGCGGATGACTCGGCATAGTCCTACCCTGGGTACAGACGGTACTGAGGACTTGTCAAAAGAAATTGCCGTTAGTAACTAGTGGAGTTCAAAATAAACAACTAGATGTAAGTTTTTAGGTGTACCTACGAACTGTGCTGGTGCTGAGGTACTCCTAGCACGGAGCCACGAGGACTCACCTGCCACATTCGAGTAAGGAGCTATGGGACATGATGCACCGTGGCTCACCCCTGTCCACGCACAGGTGGGTCCACCACGTCCCTCGGCCTACAACACGTCATAAGTTGGATGTCTCACCTCATCTTCTCTAGGAAATGGTCCATGACCTCACTGATCTCCTGCGCCATCATGCTGAAGCGCTCCCCGAGCGTCAGACTATACATGGAGGTCGCCAACTCGTGCATCTCCCATTGTAGATCGTTACGTAAATAGAATTAACAAGTTAGAAACTGAAAATATGCATAGTAAATAAGAAGTATGGACCGGTTTGGATAAGTGGCATACGTGTCGCTCATCGTGGCCTCGTGTCGTGGTAGGTCATCCATGACCCTGACATAACGAACCCTCGTCCAAGTGGAGTACAACTCAATGTACTCCTCGTACATCCTGTCCCTGTAGGGAGCATCCTCCCAGACCATGTCCTCCAAGGCGTGGAGCCACCGCTCAATCCAAGGGGTCATCTTGTCAGCCCAGGAAGTCCTACCAGGAACTCCATTCCTGGTGTACCTGTGGAAGGTAAAATGATAAATTTGTAAGTCTGTAAAGGAAAGGCTACAACAGAAATAAAACGTGAACTTACCCATAGGCATTCGGCGGTAACCGCTGCCCCAGGGCACTAGGACCTCCAAATATAGATCGAATCGGGCGATCACTCGAGGCACATGGTACTTCTCCACAAAGACATCATGCATGAAGTTCCTCCGCGTGTACCAGTACCGCCAGTCTCGTGTACACACGCTAGACATGCCTCGGGGTGCGCATGCGTACACCATCTTGAGAGTGTACGGTATCCAGATAATGCAATCATCCGTCAACTGATCAAACATCACAACATAGTCCAGGTAGGATGCGTGCATAGTGATCGGAGTGAAGGTGACCAGTGGAATAGAACAACAAAAACTTAGCACATGCAATTAAATTACAATACGAAAAAGACTAAAGGTTCAAAAAAACTTACCCGTCGCCAACACCACACCGTACCCATGGTTGGCCGGTCCACATTGTTGGCGGCGGCGTACATGGCATCGGTGTAGGCTCCCAGGTCTAGTTGTGGTCGTCGATCTAGAACGCCAAGGACCACAAACAAGAAGCGCAGCCATCCGAGAGGATGGAGTTGACCTGAACCAGGTGGCACGCGTCACACAAGGTGCAGTATGTCACACACAACATCGCCGGGCCCCAAGCGTATGGCTGGATCACCTCCACCTCCAGTGCAGGATCGCGGGAAGGCTACGATAGCACAAACAAAAAATTTTACCGCACAACCAAGGAAACTCCGCTAGTAATAGATCACGAGATTACCACTAGACGCGCCGACTCGTAGCGGAAGTAGAGTCGATGTAGCGAGTTGAAGCGATCGAGTCGCATTTGTCGCGCGCCTTCTCCTCCTACTCCGATGAACGTCATGAGTCGCGGATCGTCCTAGTGCTGATGCTTCGCAACAACACTTCCAAGGTATCCACACGTACGGGACAGGGACACCACGCGCAGGAGTGCTAGCGCCGGCGGCGTGGTTAAGGAGAGCGTGGCTATTAGGGTTTCGGGATTTCTTCTAGAAAGATTGATCAATCATACCCCATGCCACCGCCTCTATATATAAGCATCCATATTGGGTCCTCAACTCGTGGCCCATTAGGAACTCGTGGCCTATAAGAATTGGATCTCCATCCAAATCAAATCCTAGCCCTTTAAGTGTGTGACCCTATAGGTTCGCTTGTAATCGGTTGTGACTCAAAACTCTTTCCCGATCATGAGTCATCACGTATCTAGCAAAGACATAACGATTCTAACACACACGGGATATTTGGACGAACCTTAATACAATATGATCTACGACTCAGTCCTTATCACTTACGACCAGCTGCATTTAGTCACGACTCAGCTTCATAATTAGTTACAACCGTTCAGAACTCTTCACGACCGCTAGTACCTAACTACGACCCGCTTGCAACCTCACGACGGGCTTGGTGATTATGTTCGAGTAGTCTTAGACTAGGTCGCATCTCCATACGACTTCGACCGTCGACGACTTCTGGAACTTAACGACCTGCTTGTGTATTCTCCTTTGCCTCACGACATCTGGTTGAACTCCAGGTGAGATAACATGTCATCCATGGACTGTTCAAAACTTTCTCGATCAAGTGTCGAATAACTTCATGTGGTCGACACTTCGACCACTAGTGGTATGGCCATGCACTTTCTTTATTCGACCACAACGAGGGGCCCAGAGACATCTCTCCTGTTATGTTAGGAGGGGTAAATCCCATATCCGACCAGTCACATTCCTCCGCATGTTTCATAGCATACCCGAAAGCTACCTTTATAACTACTCAGTTACGGAGTAGCATTTGGTAACCCCTAAGAGTGTCATTACATATGTAGGAAACCATGCTGATCTCAGGTCTAAGAATTATACATCATCATTGCTTGAGACCAACAAACGACACATAGAATCATAACAATTTCAATAGTGTCTCAAGGTGGGTCTTATCCAACACCATGTTCTCTTAACATGTGTCCATATTATTGATTTGATATCTCCATATCTATGACCTGTGAAACATGGTCATCAACCAATACATATGCTAGTCTATTCATATGTGTCTTCATATGTTTTCGACCAGGGAACGTTTAAGAATAATTATCGCAGAAATACAGAGTTTCACAATCAAGTCACATACTTGATGACAAATATTAACAATATAATTCTAGGAACAAGATAACATATTATCCAATGTTATGAACATAATGTAATATAATCATCTCTATGATTGCCTCTAGGGCATATTTCCAACATCCAGTTCCACCAACTCCCGTGCATAGCAGATCATATGCTTGTCCACATTGTTGCTGTGGGACCCTAGGAACATGACCCACCCGAACAGCCACAACAAGTAGGCCTCGAAGTGCCTCCTCATTGTGTCCTCAGGTGCGCCCTATGCCATACGCTCTGGCTGCAAGAAGACTGAGACACATCACTAAGTTGAACAAATAAATTGAAGAGGAAACACAAGAGTTATAAATACTTACGTAGAACCAGCAAATCCAGTTCAGCATCGGCCGTTGTGTATTGCTGAACTCCTTGTAGTCAGTGTTGGCTGGCAACATCCTGTGGAACCTCACGAGGAGGTCTATGCACCACGTGGTGGAACCTCACGAGGAGGCCACAAAGCACATTTCCGAAGGTATGCCGGCACGGCTAAGTCCTATGAGACGTTTTCCAATATTGTGCATTGACTACGAGCCGCTTGTATGGATCGGAATCCATACGCTTACATTGCAAGCCGAAAGACAACCAGCCATCACGGAAGCCTTTCTGACACTGCAATGCTCCCATCACCATCCCTCCCCTGCGACCCTCGCGACCGGCCAATACACACCAAAGTACTAAGTCAAGAGAGGTCCCATACCCTCTAGTGTGGTTAGCACGCACAAATTGCTCGATAATGTGTACTCACAAGATGTTCGGTCCTTGATTGACTCGGGCACCATTCCAGTCACACCCAGAATCACACCAATCATACCATTGTGCCCAAGTCTAAATCCTTTTGTTTTTAGTTTTAGTTTTCATAAATAGACATGACACAAGGTGGAAATCATAATCATAATAAGTTTTATGTGATCAAGGTTATCGACAAGTCGATAACCGCCCATTTCTACCGGAAGCTAAGCATGGCTAAGCAATTTATTCGCAACTACTAAGTGATAAGAGCTCATCCACGAGCCCTAATCACAACAATAACCTAGGCTCACGGTAGTAGAGAATAATCATTTGCTAAGGAAATGCATCTACTAGGCCAACTAACGACAATAGTTTAACACAAAGTAGCAATACATATATAGAATTTGTAATCAACATAAATACTTCAAATACTGGGATTAACATGATCAAACTGCTTGCCTTGCTGGGATTGGTCTTGCAGAGAGGGAGTGCTCAGGTTCAAAATTTTCTTCTAACCTAACGCTAAGAGGCGATAAAACCAATAAGAACGAAGAACACCAAAAGGAACTCAACAGCAAAGAACATCCAAATCCCATGAAATTTCTACAGCAGCTAGAGGTTGATTTTAGACAATTTTAGAAACAAAAACCACTTCATTTGGACTTATCATGAAAATGTTATGACTAAACTAAGTTCTCTCAGCCTGGAAAACTCTAATTAAATTAATTACGGCTACTGTTCATGGCGAAAATTTCTAGAATGATCTGGAACTTGAAATTTCTATGGTAGGTAGCTAAGGTCACCCTAACAACAGCAAAACTGAGATTGCACAATTTGGAGTTATAATGAATTAGTTATGATTTTTCTAATTTCTAAAACGAGTGAATCATTAATTTCGGTGGCAAGGATCATATGAAGACCTATCCTACATTACAGTACATTCCTAGTGGGTTTTAACAAAACTTAGTTTGCTCAGTTTGGAATTACAGAGAATAAGTTATGCATTTTACAAATTTTCAATGAATTTCTAGACAACCATTTTCACTAAACAAGATCATGCAGTTAAAGTCATTTTCTACTATATAACAAAGGTTTAAATTCATTCTCAAATTAAAGTTCATACTCTAACAGAGCTACAACAACTGGAATCATTCAAAAAGAAGCTAAAATGGCAAAGTTGTGCACTTTTAAAATTTGAAACATTAAAAGACTTAGAAAATGTGAGCTCTCGGGAGGTCCAAATGAACTGAAGGAAAAAGGAGAGGTCGTGGCCGCCGATCTTGCATCGCAGGCCACGGACTCGAAACTCAGCAATAAAAGACCTCCTCCCGCTCGGGAGGTCCGACCGTTGAGATTAGATCCAACGGCCACGACCGGTGCATGCACAACGCATGCAAAGGAGGTCCTCGCGCTTAACGGAGGTCGTGACCGCGATCAAGATCTGGCGGTCCCAGCACTAGGGGAGGTCCTAAGGCTTTAAATCCAAGGAAGGAGGCTGGGCGGTCGATCTCTCGGGAGGTCTTCAACGGTCTAGATCTCCGGATGGAGGTCTTCAACGGCCTAGATCTCCGGATGGAGGTCTTTAACGGCCACGATCAAGCGAGGAGGTCCTGTCGAACCCGGGAGCGAAGGATCCCGAATTCTCTCGTGTTCAAACACCACCCGTGATTTCCAGTACACAGCCTCACAAAATGAATATCACATTCATATCACGAAAACGTAAATGGCATTAAATAAATAACTGCTTAATACAAATGAGTCCAATAATAATATCAAATGTCAAATGATAAACACAATGAAATAACATAATAGTGGGAGCTACACGATGCGCCACGTGCAATCGTCGGTCGTCAAGGCCTACTCGTCCGGTCCTCACCGTCAAGATAGCAGTTTTCTCCGAATAAGATTTATTCAAGAAGAGTGAGCACTACTACCGTGCTCGCAAGTCACACCCAATATTGAATTTAAATGCATGCATAAGGAAACAAGTGAGTATGGCGTGGTTGTTTTGCATAAACAAAGATTTTCGCTTGAATAAGCATAGTAGAGCTTTCTAAGGCAATTTTATACTATGGATAAAATCATATTTTGAAATAGTAATGATATAATGTGGATAACCTCCAATGATAAAGTGAAGGATCCCCTCCTAACACTTGGCTTCCCGCCCAAATTTTCATAAGGATTAACCATCCTCAACATTTAATAAAGCATTTAAAGACCAAAACAATTTAACTTTAAGTGGCCCCTAGCATGTCCATGATCATGACGCGCTATTCGAATAGTTTCTACTCTGCAGAGTTGGTACAACTTTACCCACACGAGGTGACATGCTCGTTATGTCGGCCAATTCACGCTTCCGTAGGCGTGTGACTGAGCAATTACCATGAGGCCTTTACAATGTTTTATCCTAGTACATTCATGCCCGCTAAGGTTTCGCCTCTTGATTGACCGCCCTCCTAAGCCCTCTGCGCCAAGTGGGAATAAAACGCCTAACCGACACCCACAAAATCACATGACATAAATATACTAGGACATCACAAATTAGTTAGCCAAATCCTGCCCATACAGGACATGTGGCCGCACGTTATGGCATAGCAATAAGCGGCTCAAAGACCGGTCCTCAATTGACTTAAGCGCCATTCAGACAACCCATGGGCTTTGATCTTAACAGATCAAACCCGCATAAACTCCGCACCCACCACTCCACCATTTCGCCAAGTCCAAACCCATTTTGATTTTATTTTGAATAAAACTTCATTTTAAACTCATGTGGTAAGACAATACCACAATGTCAAGTTTGAAAACAATTTGTAGAAATCTGTGTAAACCCTCCCAAATTCTCAGAATGTGGACTAAGCTTGGCTAAGCATATATTTGAATTTTGGTAATATCTTGCCTATGGTATCAAGGTAGTCGATACAACATTCAAATTTGGCCATACAATAACATATGGAATTAACTATATGTAAAATGTAATATTAACATATTTATAACAACATATGCATGCAATAAGGAATTTAAAACTAAAAATAACTTAAAATAATAGGGGCAATATGGTCAATGGTGTAACTTGCCTTGGTCGATGTCTTGAAATTCTAAATCTTCGCTTTGATCGAACTCTCCTGTCGTCAAGTCTATACGCTAAAATACGACAAATTCAAAATTCAAATTCAAATAAATTCAAAACATAGTTCAAATTAACTCCAAATTGGAATATTTTGGTTTAGTTAGCTAGATTATAATTTTATATAAATTTTGCAATTTGAATCACCCAATTTGGAGTTCATATGCAAAAGTTATGAATTTTTGAAGTTTATATCTAAATCAAATTTTATTGAATTTCAATTATTTTCCCATCGAAAATCCATTTATTGCGCAATGATTACATCACTACAGAAATTCAGAATTAAATCAATTAATTTATAACTCGACATGCGGCCCCGAGTGTCGATGGTCGCTCATGGTGAACCAAGTCCACCGAGCCTAGTGGAAGGATCGCGGCGCGGACCGCCACGCGTGTGCCGCTCGGCGGCCACGCGCCCGTGGCGCCGAGTGGCAACCACGTGGTTGGACCACGCCACCGCAGTCGGCGGCGTTTCGCCGCAGCTCGCCGGCGGGCGGCGCGCGCGTAAGAATGGATGATGCCAACAGGAGAGGAGAGCACGGGTTACGATCGCGCACTAAAAGGTCACCGAGACGGCGACACCACGGCGAGGGATTAGGCGGTGGCGCGCACGGTCGCCGACGCGGCGGTGCCGCTTCGGCGCCAGCGGCGCAGGTGAGCACGGATCGACGGCGGGTGGCGGCGCTGTCGGTGGCGGCGACGAGGACTGAGTGTCGCCGAGTCACCGGACCGAGGAGAAGGTTCGCGGCGGCGCGAGAAAAACTTCGCTTGCGCCGAGGAGAAGAAGAGTGGGCGAGAGATGGGAAAA
Source organism: Ampelocalamus luodianensis (assembly GCA_036346255.1). NCBI lineage: Eukaryota > Viridiplantae > Streptophyta > Magnoliopsida > Poales > Poaceae > Ampelocalamus > Ampelocalamus luodianensis. Next base: position 138,652 of record JAYEVH010000138.1, on the reverse strand, counting down.
TGATGCGTCGCAGAGGGGCTCACCGTGCTCCTATTTATAGGGGCGAGGGGGGCTGGCGGGCGACGTGAGGCGTCAATGCGCGCCAGGAGCTCTTCGCGGTTTCTACCGAGCGTGCACTAGAAGAGGAAAAGATGGGGATCGTGTGCGGTGATCGGCGCGACTCGCACACGACGCGGGAAGTCGGGGAGGTTGGAGGCGGCGGTTGCGAGCTCGGGTGCGCTAAAATGGCGAGTCCACTGGGTGCTCGCGCGAAGAAGAAGAGAGGTGGCGCAATGAAGACGATGAGTACAAAGCCGTTGGATTTCAATCCAACGGTCACAATTATAAGTAATGACGGAAGGGCGGGTGGAATTTGGCCGTTGATGTAAAATCTAACTAAGTGCGAGAGGGAAGAAGCGTGTGTGTTGATAGCCGTCCGATTAAGATCTGACGGTGGGAGGTGAGAGGCGCGCAGTGTGGGTGAAGTGGGCGCGTGCGCAAGGTTTGGGCCTGAGCTCTGGGTTTTACCCAAAGCCATTTTTGATTTTTCTATTGCTTTTCTATTTGATTAAATTCGACAATTCATAATAGCTTTAGAAAATAGCAAAATACTTCCAAAAATTATGGAAAAATTCACAGAAATTCCCATACTCATTCTGGACTTAATAAAATTATTTCCAACTATTTGTTGGCTTTTAATTTTGCAAATAAATTTGTTTTAGCTTTAAAATATTTATAAAAAAAACTTTTGAAAATTCAGGAAAAACCACAAACATAAATAAACTTTTAAATTTTACTGAAATTGAAAATTGGGCTGTTACAGGTCCTTAACGGCTGAGATCTCCACGGGGAGGTCCTGAACGGTTGGGACTTAATCGAGGAGGTCTTGGATGGCCAAGATCTACTCGGGGAGGTCCTATGCGATAGTGTTTTAACGGGAGGAGATCTGGACGGCTCAGAGCCTAGGGAGGTCCTGAACGGTCCAGATCGACGCGGAGGGAGGCCCGAAGGCTAAGGGTTTAACAAAGGAGATCTAACGCTCAGATCTAAATCCGAGAAGGTCGTGAACGGTTGAGATAGATCCTAAGAGGTCCTGAGCGGGGTTGTCTTTGTAAAAGACCAGGGGTGACTTTTTACAAGGAGGACCCCGAGGGTGGTCTTTGCAAATGACCAAGGAGGTCTTTTGCGCACGGAAAAAGATCTAAACGGCTAGGATTTAACTAGGGTGGTCCTAGACGGCTAGGATTGACTCTAGGGGAGGTCCTGGCACTTATAGTTTTCGCACACCAGGATCTAACGGCTATGATAACATCTAGGAGAAGGTCCAGAGGCTTAAAGATTTCAAAGAACGCATCCAACGGCACAGGTCTAATCTGGGGTGATCTTTAACGGTCGAGATTACACGAGAGGGAGGTCCTAGGACTAAGCCTTTCGGAAAATATCTTACGGCTCAGATCTAATCCTAGGGTGGTCTTGAACGGCTAGGATCAACCCGAGGAGGTCTGAGGACTTGTCGATTTCGCGACAAGGGTACAGAACCTGACGTTAAGGTCTCCGGCTCGTCGCCGGCGATCTAAACAATGGCGGCGCAAGCCAAATAAACTAGAACATACACAATACTATTGCGACCTAAGGGTACCATTCTCAACCACGGAGTCTGGTTAGAACGCCACGAGCCGAGAGGAGCGAGGGTGGTTTCTGCAAAATGAAACAAATAAAAGCTTCACCTTGAGCTAAACTAGCTGGTTCTTAAGCACTAAGGGGACAAAGAGAACTCACCAGACACCGAGGAGGTTCAGAGGAGGCCTGAGAAAAGCTATCGGCGAGCAGCTTTGTCTGAGCGGAGAAGACGATACCGACAAGGTGCTCTGGGTCGCCAGAGATAAAAGAATGATGAGGATAGGATCGCGATGGTCCAAAGGTGGATCAGACCAAGGGATATGGACGGAGATACTCACCGAGTTGAGACGATGAAATCCTCTTTGCCGCCAAGATTCCAAACTTGAAATTAAGGAGTTCCTCTGAAGGGAAACCAAAATCAAGTTAGGGGAATCGATCGGAGGCACGAGGGCTCCAAGGAATAGGAAAATATTCGGATTAGAACCACTAGAGCACCCAATCACCAAAGGAGCTCACAAGGCATTAATGGCGGAGGGAGTGCTCACTGTGGTTGGACTCAACCGCAGCACAAATGAGTTGGGGGTGATCAGGAGTGGAAGGGAAAATCAGAGGAGGGTCCTGGGGCTTTTGAAACTACGAGCACAAAACAAAGAAAAGGGGGCCCCCGCGGTGAGCTACGGCGAGCTCAGCCGTGCTAAAACTAGGGCTAATGAAGTAGGGCAGCGCGGAGCATGGCTTTTGGCCGAAAGTGCTGCCACGCCGCTACTGTTCCGACAACACGCGAGGGTGCGGACACGGGATGTGACAGCGCCATACCGCACAGTGGCCGCGTGCGGCGCGAGGAAGAAGACAGAGGGGAGGAAGAAGAAGAACAAGGGCGATCGCGACCGTTTAAGATTTAATCGGACGGTCGAGATCGTCCCACGTCCTCTGAGTTCCAAAATAGCTAGAGGAGCTCATGAGCGTTGTTGGATTTCAATCCAACGGCTCAGAGCGATGAGTGCAATTGGAGGGTCTGAACGGTCCAATCTATCCAAGCCGCACGATTTAAATCCAACGACTAAGAAACAGCCACGTGCGCTCGAGCCGGACTCGGTGCGGTTAGTGGACTGGACCGAGTCGGGTGACCCGAGCCCGAGTCAGACTCGAACCCAAGTCTGGCTCGAACCAGGGTTTGGATTTTAGGGTTTTTATTTGAGCTGAACTTTGGGGATTTATTTGGGATAGCAAAACGACTCCAAAAATTCTAAAATTTTTACAGGAGCTTGCTACCAGGGATATTAGCCTTGTGTAAAATTTTCAGAGGTTTTGGTGCTTTACATTTTCCTCCAAAAATTTTACAATGTGTCGGACCAAGGTTTGACCAAGATTTGAATTGGGTTGACTTGCCTCCAAACTCATTCAAACAATTTCTAAAAATTGTGAAATTTTTCAGAGGGGTCTCAGACCATATTAGGAACTTAGGAAAAATATTTCCAAAGCATGATCATAAGATTTGACAAGATTGTTTTTGAAGGATCAAGATTTGAATAAACAGACTTGTGACTTTGTATTTCCATAAGTCCTGCACAGAACTGCTCAAAGACAAACAGAAATACAAGATGTAAGAAAAAGTTTTAATTTCTACTCATTTTCTTACATTTGAAACACAAGCCCAAAATTGGGATGTTACATGAAGGCTGCCCTTAAAAGATCCAATGGAATTGTAATCCCTGAAGGAAAATATTACTTAGTTGATGCTGGGTACGCAGCAAGACCTAGTATACTACCACCATATAGAGGTGTTCGATACCACTTGAAGTAGTATGATGGTGGGAGACATCCAGAAACACCACAAGAATTGTTCAATCTACGACATTCCTCCCTCCGTACAAGTGTTGAGCGAGCATTTGGAACCTTAAAGAATCATTTTAAAATTCTTGCAAATAAGGCATTCTTTCCATTGAAAACCCAAGTGAAGATTATGATAGCATGCTGTGTGGTACACAATTGGATCCTCGATAATGGTCCCGATAACATCGTATATGATGAAGCTCATTGGTACAATAGTCTACCTAGGTCAGCTAGAGTAGCTACAGACCAATCGGGGGGAGAACATGCAATGGGTGGCAAAAAGAGATAATCTAGCTAATTTAATGTGGATGGAACGTTGATTTGTATTATTGTACCACCTTTATTTAGTATTATTTTCCTTGTAAGACATATATTTTATTTACTGGTGCTACCCTTTCGCAAGACATATATTTCAATTATTTAGTATGTTTGTGATCTACAGAAATATTTCATATTGCTTGTTGTCATTATTAATTACATATTACATTGCTCGCTATCATTATTACTTGTATCATATGTCCTCTTGTAGTTCATACCATGGACACAGGGGAAAGCAATAAGAAGACTGACACAGGGGAAAGCAATAAGAAGACTAAGAGAAAGACAAGTGATAAAGCTGGATCATCGAGTGCAAGGGCGAAAGCTATAAGTTGGCTTACAGCTATATCTGAGTTTGTCCTTGACTGGTACCTTCAGAAGAAGTTGGAGTTGCCTCCTAAAGTTCCATTCAAGAAGATGCACTACACTGCTTGTACGTCAACGCTAAATGCCAAGTATGGCACTACTTATACTGTCGATCAAGTTCATCGTCACTTCAAGCGTCATAGAGAGACTTGGTTACTTGTGGCTAGGCATCTCAACGAGAGTGGAAGTGGTTGGGATGATACCAACAAAATGTTGATTCTCTCCCAATCTAGTTTGGATTATCTATCGGTATGTATCTTATAACTTAAAAGTGAGATTGTGGCTACAACACAAACAGTCCCTCAGTTTTCCATGCCACTGAACTATTTCTGTGGACTAGTGGAACTTTGATTAATAGCCTCTTAGTATGAGCACTATGACGATTGAGGAGTATAAGTATATGTCAACTCTTATTTCAAGCACCACACTAGTTAGCCTAAACTCGATGTATTTAAATAGTTCTATAAAGTTCTTTCTTTTTATGTATTTAATATAATAATGTACTAGCAGTAGTCTCTTCCATGATGTATTCCCTAAAAAAACTAGATTTTTCTCTGAAAATCCACTGGTCTTATATACCTTCCTCATATGAAGTTTTTGATGTAGGCAAATGATCATGAGTTCTCAAGAAACCGATTCGATTCTTTGACAAGTTACAAGAACTATTCAGTGCTTCCTCAGCCGATGGGTCCTTTATGCAAGATGCTAGCACTGCAGCTGAATCTGGTAAAGATGAAATTGAAAAACTAGATATGTTGAATGATATGTCGGCCTATGCTGAAACAACTGTTCCAGAAGGGGAAGATTCGGACAAATTGGAATCAGATAGTGATGATTGTCATGAGGTGGCTGCCCTTAGTGCATCTGCTAGCCAAGTTTCTTCATTGAATATGCAGGCTTTGAAGCCGAACAAGAAGAGCCTCAAAAGGACTTGCAAGGCAAAGACACTACCTCTGTCACAGAGTGATAAGGCTAAAAAGTCGAATGATATCGACGCACTGCTCACTAGTACTTTGGTGGGACTCCGAGAGACTCTTGCAAGTCCAATTCAGACTGTAGCCCAATGATGCTTTATGGGACATGCTCAAGAACATTGTATTAACACCTGAAGACAGAATGACAGTAGGGATATACCTTTGCAAGCCAGAATTTTAAGTCCATCGCAGTTTTCTTGTGAGCATGGGTCAAGAATACCTTGAGCGTTGGGTGTACAAGCATCTGTCTGGTGGTGATCCTGGTGGTGATACTGGCTTCTAGTGATCTTGCGGTGCGTGGTGGTTGGAATATGGTTGATGGAGGTCTTTTTGGTTGCACCCTTTTGGTTATGCAATTGTTGCGCTCTTACGTGTTCAAACAATTGCTAAATACAAATTACATAAGTAGTATCATGATGCTGAGTATCATAGACTGCTAATGTTAAGGTTGTGATTATGTTGGTCATTCATAAAGAAAATGACCACATCCTTTGTAGTGATGATGACAGTTCTTTTGATTGTGATGGTGACAGTTCTTTTGGTGGTGATATATGTAATTCTGTTGTTGATAAGGCATGCATGACAACTTGGTGTTGATAACAAATCAAATTACTTGATTGATATTAGATCAGTAATATGTCATCTTTGATTTATGCATGATTGCTTTGCTGTACAAAACATTATGGAAATGGTTTGCTCTACAAAATAATTGTTTGTAATAATTATTTGTTATAATAAATGTTTATTGTAATAATAGTTCATCACTTGATCTTTGTAACAGAGAAAATTTATAATTTAATTATTTTTGTGGAATTTTCTGAAATTTTTGAAAAGTTTTTCCCTAAGTATTTCAAGCCAAAACAAAATTATTTGCAACATTAAATGCCAAATATAAGTTGAAAATATTTTATCTAAGCCCAAAATAACTCTGAGAATTTCTGTGAATTTTCTCATAATTTTTAGATTTTATTTGCTATTTTGTTAAACCTATTTGAATCATTGCAATTATTTAAAAGGTTAAATCAATTATAATCCTCCAACAGTGCTTGGGCCGAAAGTCCCTCGGCCCAACCCTTCTCTCATGCGCACGGCCCGTTTCACCTTCGCCCTCTCTCTCTGACACACGGGCCCGCGTGTCAACCATTCTCTTTCCACGCCCGCGCGTTTATAACGTCAAACCTCATCGGCCGTCCGATCTAAAATGGACGGTCAGATCGCGCGTGGGGTTCGAACGGTCCGAAAGTTCACCGCGTTGTGGACCGTCCGATTCAATTTCAACGACCAGATCTGATTGTGACGTTCGGATGTCCGAATGTTCAATCCAATTTGAACCGTCCGATTTCAATCGGACGGCTCGTTTTCTTAGCGCCTAAGGCGGGGTAGGACGACGAAAAGAAATCGGCCCAAAGTTCTTTAGGTCTTTCCTCGCCCGCGCGTTTATAACGTCAAACCTCATTGGCCGTCCGATCTAAAATAGACGGTCAGATCGTGCGTGGGGTTCGAACGATCCGAAAGTTCATCGCGTTGTGGACCGTCCGATTCAATTTCAACGGCTAGATCTGATTGTGACGTTCGGAGGCCCGAACGTTCAATCCAATTTGAACCGTCCGATTTCAATCGGACGGCTCGTTTTCTTAGCGCCTAAGGCGGGGTGGGCCGACGAAAAGAAATCGGCTCAAAGTTCTTTAGGGGATTTCAAAAGATTTTTGAATTAAGAAAATACCAGAAAAGGAAAAGGGTTTTTAGAAAATAGCTATTCAAGTCCAAAAAATTCTAGAAAAATACACACAAATTTATAGGATTATTTAGAACTTAATAAAAATACTTTTAGCTATACTTTAGCTTTTAATTTTGCAAATAAAATAGTTTTTTATTTCGGGACAAAAGAAAAAGGCATTTCTAAATTTTAAAAAATAAGTTTTAATTAAAAAATTTATTATTTTATTACATCTACTCATGTCTTCTTGATCTACTCAGGCACATTCCTCGGGCATATGAACCAAACACTGCTTGGCTCTTGTATCTATTCAAGCACAGATCCAAAACACCAACCAAACACTACTATTATCTTTAGGTTTGCCTGGCCAGACAAAAATCATATACTTTCCAAGTTACCTCCAGATATCACTTTTTTTCAAACATAAAATTCAAAACACCAACCAAACAAACCCTCTAAGCGTCTTTGCTTGCTGCCTGTCAGGACTAACCCGGGAGCTGTTATACGCGACGGCGGAGGAACGACGAAGTAAACAAGATCAATCGCAGAGAGACACGAGATTTAACGTGGAAAACCCTCTCAATGCGAGAGGAAAACCACGGCGCCAAACAAAGAACAATCTTCACTATATCGGGGTGAGGTTACAACGGGGGATTTACAACTCGATTCGATATCCCAAACAATGCTTACATGGAAATATATATATCGAAAACCCTAATTCGACTAGGATCCATACGCGAAGCTTCGCTCGCGCCGCAGCGTCCCCGAGTGCACGGCCTTGGGCGCCGGAACTCGCTCGCTCGCCCTAAGCCTCGGCGACAGCCTCGCTACGCCGTCCGTGTGGCCTAATTAATATATAGAATTTGGATCACAGATCAACAGGAGCTCGCCGAGACCGGTTGCCGACCTGGCCAGCGCTCAGGGCAGGCGAGCTCTCCAGGTCCAAGCGACCAAAAAAAAACGAGCGCCTGGTTCCAGCCACTCGATCCAGCCTGAGCAAAAAGAAAACATAAATGGAAGCAAACACCACAGCAACCCCCTCGCCTCTCTCCTGGCCCAAAATACGAAAAGAACAGTAGGGGACCTCTGATCAGGCTTCAGAGGAGCAGCAGCCGAAACGGTGCCAGGCTGATACGTTCGAGAGAGCGCGTGGCTTCAAGGGGAGTTAGTATTGGATAGGGATCAGGGACCCCGTCCTTAAAAATTTCCCCTTCTTTCTCCCATTTCTTTCAGGCACGCAAGAATGCTAGTTCGGCTGTACAAGGGGGAAGGCACGGCACGGTGCTAAATTGAAGGAGAGGGCTCTGAGCATGGTGTCCTTTTGATCTCTTTCTTTATTGCATCCCCCTCCTCCTTTCTTGCCATTCATCTTGGTTGGTTACCAGATCGAGTCAAGGTAGCATTTTTCAGGCCATTGAAGTAAGGAAGCTGCCATTCTTGGGTGTTCATGCGGAAGCCATTTCGCCTTGTGATCAGAGGTGAGGTGCCAAACAATTTCAATCTTTTTACTTTTTTTTTTCTAGGGTACTCTTCTCTAGTTCTCGATTCTTGTGTGGCTTCCAAGGATTTTTTTTTTAATTTAATGGTATTAGTGGATTAGGTTTATGTGTATCTGTGTCAGTCAGTCCACCCTTGTTACTTTCACTGTACCACATTTGTTTATGTGAGATTGGGTTGAATCAGTTAATAGGATTCCCTGAAAGATGCATCTTTGTGGGGTTGGTGGATTTGGTATATAGGGTTTGGGGTTGTGCAGTGCTTCATCTCACACTAGCTTTATTGACTCCACAGATTTTGGTCTTCAAGGAGTAATAGAAGTGTAATGGAGATGAATGAGAATGAGAAGAGCAGCACTGATTTGGAGAAGAATCAGCACAATGGACACAACCAACATCTGAGTATCCACGGTCCCGGATTCTTGCCGGAGGCTCAGGTTGCTTCTTCCACTAATGCAATGGCGGCCACGGGGAATCCATTCCCTCCTGGCTTATGGAATCGATCTTCACAGAACTTGGGCTTGGGTGAAACCAATGCAAATGCTATGATCACTGGACATCCGTTCTCATCGTTGTTGGGGATGCTGTCAGCGGGCGTGTCCCCATTCGCGGCTACTTCTGGGTTCATAGACTGTGGAACAGGGTTTCCTTGCTTCAATGGAAACAATCTTGGAGCGATGATCAATCACCCTTTCCCTAGTACCCAGCCTTTGGGTAGTTTCCACAGTGTTATTGAGCCATCTGGGGAGATTGAGACAACTGTGGGCGAAGGTTGCAAGGATGCATCATTAACTGGTGATGGGCAGCAAGGAGATGCTGACAAATCACATGGTGTTGATGCCTCCAAGGAGTTAAGCAAGCGGGAGTGCAGTGGTGGTGCTGGCCAGGATGAGGGGCCTAATGTGTCTTGTGCCAAGAAGAGGAAAAGATCAGGCCAGGTACTTGTTTAATTATCCTCTTAATAATGCTGATTTCCTGTGGATTTAGATGGAGCTAAGAATATGAAGTGTTCTAGAAGGATGGTGGGGTGAAGCATGTAGAAGAAGGGAGCCAGCAATTGGCAACTGTGGCTGCAAAGCAGAAGAATCACAATGACGAGAAAGGTGAACCAAAGAGACCAGTTATGGTGTCTGGGAAGTCCAATGGGAAGCAAACCAAGGATAATGCTGGTGCACCGAAGGAAGAGTACATTCATGTAAGAGCTCGGCGTGGTCAGGCTACAAACAGCCATAGTCTTGCAGAAAGGGTAGGTCCCTAGTTATCCTCTCTTAAGTTCTATTTTTTAAAATGGTGTGCTAGCCATTTAGTTTAAATGTTATTGTTTGCAATGCAGGTTCGGAGGGAAAAGATTAGTGAAAGGATGAAATTTCTTCAGGACCTTGTTCCTGGTTGTAGTAAAGTAAGGAATTCTTAACTGTCTCCACATAATTGCCATGGGAAAGCTTATTTGACACTTGTAAATGAAAAGTTAATTTACACTTGTGAAATTGTAAACTAGGTCACTGGTAAGGCCGTTATGCTGGATGAGATAATCAATTACGTTCAATCATTACAGCGGCAGGTTGAGGTATGATGTTGTCTGCAAAACTTGTAACATCGTTTGCAGTTTTTCAATAGTCTGCTGCCATGTAAACTGCTCTACACCATATGTTCATATTATGCAGTTTTTGTCGATGAAGCTTTCAGCTGTCAATCCAACGTTGGACTTCAACATGGAACACATTCTGCCTAAGGATGTATGCAACTCCTTGCCGGATGCATATAGATTTTTCAACTTTTATTTTCTCTTCCTCATGTTGATACATGTTTCACCCATGCAGTTTTTTCAGTCTCAAGGCACTACTGCATCATCTGCCTTTGGCTTCTCATTGGACATTGGTCATCCCCATTTACGTCCCCCAAAACTTTCTCAAGCTGGGTTACCCAGCATTGTGAACGCTACTGATGCATTCGGAAGAGTAACCAATGCTCCAGTAGGAACTAGCAGCACATTCAAAGAACCAGCACATCAGGTTTGTGTCATGACTTAAATGTGGCTATATTTTTCATTTCAAGCTCTTCAAAGCAAATGCTGGATTGATAGAAATTAGTACATGTAGCTGCCAAATTTCCGTAAGACCTAGTCCAGTGTTAATGTGTTATATAGTGTGACGATTCAAGAATTACTGGTTCATTAATGTTGTTATTGAAAAAATATCTACATAAGATTTTAGAAGCTTGCTAGTCCCTTTTATATTCTTTTAGTTCTTTGCAATCAGATCGTCCTCTTATGACCTGAGCATTGGACAGATTCCGATAATTTTGACGGAGACTTCCACAACGTCATTGGGATGCCTTTTACCCCTCTTAACAATCAAGAATCAAACGGTAAACCCTGAGATCTAGATTCCGCAACTATAGCAAGAGGTCAATATGGGCCATGGGGTTTCAAGTTTCAACAGAACAATGACATGTGAGCTTGTTGATATTGTGGTACCAGCTCACAGTTGATCACTGAAGTATAGCCATCCAAACGTTTTGTTATTGATTTCCTATAAGCCTTTTCTAGCATACTGGCAGCTGCAGTTGATTTTCTATAAGCCTTTCCCTCAGATGTTCCATTTGCTACTAGAGAAAATTGAAGACCAAAATATTGGACTGCTCACATGGAGATTTCAATATGTTCTCCACTGAAAATATACAACTATTCGTAATTGATGATCTTTACACCATGATGGGAGGTTTCATTTGCCAGAAGGTGATTGTATCTGGGTAGCGTCTATTCAGATTGAATAATTCTAAACTGTTCTCTTTCCACAGAATTTACACTCTGGAATGCAGTCTATAGCCAGGACGATTACAGAGTACACTTGCTCGCATTATGAGGCTACAGAAAGATTCGTTGTTGTACTTGCCTAATACTGTATGTTCCACCACAACAAACACAAGCAGACAAGTAGGACTGTTCAGTGCTCACTGATTTTGGATTTGTCGAGAAAATAAAGGGGTTTGGTTTGATGCAGCAAGCATTTAATTCTGCAACGATGCATATCGGCAGAAATGTTTTAAATCTTACAAACCTGTGAGCTCTGAAAGAGATGGCTTGGCTGCCACCATGCGACTTGGTGGTCTAGTTAGCTTTGTTTGCTGATCTCGTAAAACAATATTTCCCACACCTAGTTAGTTTTTCTCTGCAGAGAGGCACTTGCGAGTTTTGACAATGTTCATCTCTCATTGAGTCCTCTTTGCCACTCTATAACGCAGGAATTTCACAATAATTTTGCAAGAAACAATGTAAACCTCTATTATGCCAGCTTTTCAAATGGTCCGCAGGAATCTGTGCGATTTGCAACGTAATCGTCTGGTCTGAAGTGGGATGGTCAAGAGAACCTGTCAAGAATTGATCACGGTAAACTTTGAATCCCTTTTCACTGAATTTGAATGGGAAAAAAGGCCATGGACAAGACTGGGTGACCGGAAGACGTGATGTAATGCAACTAGTTCTGAAACAAGTATGAAGTCTGAACACCACATCTTTAACTGCATCCATCTGAAATTGCATCTGCAAATGAGTCCCTGTATTTGTACTTCTGACTTTTACAATCTAAATTATACAGTAAAAGATACAATTTAGCAGTACACATCATTCTTTTCCAAGCAAAAACACCAATCAACCAAGACACACTTTGTGAAACAAATTGTCAAAACCTACCTGATTTACACTCTAAGAACACAATCAAGTACCGAAGACTACATATATATATTTCCCTGCTATGTCCTTTTAGTTACATTGCATCTGCATTTTTTCTTCCCCTTTCCCCTCTGTAATTTAGTTACACCAAACAATGTACCAGCCCATGATATACAGTCAACAAGGCAAGAAGAGATGAACCAGGTGCTCGCTACAACTCGATGGAGACGTAGGTGGCGGAGTAGTCCGGCATGCGGTGCAGGCTCCGGAGCACGCTCTCCGCGATCTGCTTGGTGGCGGCATCGCCCTTGTGGAAGGCGCTCACCAGCGCGCTCGGCAGCACCCGGTCGCTGGTCACCTCCCTGACGCACCGCTCGCCGCCGTGCGCGAGGAAGCGCTCCACGGCCCAGAAGCACCGCCGCAACACCGCGCCGCTGCTGTCGCAGTCGTCGCGGTGTTGCCGCAGCGCACGCAGCACGTGCCGCACCGCGTCGTGCTCGGTGAGCACGGCCACGCCGCGTTCCACGTCCACCGCATCGTCCAGGAGCGTGCAGAGCGCGCCCAGCGTGGCCTCGACCACGTGACCGTTCTCGTTGCTCTCGAGGACGCCAAGGAGGCCCTCGACAGCGCCGGCCTCCACCAGGCAGAACGTGGTGGCCGGGAGCACGCCGCGGTGCACTGGGCAGAGGCGGCCGTGCGCCGGCGGTTTCCGATTGTCGTGTATCCGACCGGCGTGTGCGTCCCGCAGGCGCCGGAGGATGTTCTTTTTGGGGCGCCGTTCCTCAGACGGTGGCTGCGAGAGGTTCGCCGACTGGTGGCTTAGGTTCTCGAGGCCGACCGCCGCGAGCCGCTGCACCTCGTCGCTACCCGCCGACCGGACGACGAGATCGGTGAGCACCGAGGTGAAGTTGTGGTCCATGGCCGCCAGGAGCACGTCCGGGTCGTACAGCGTTGTCGTTAGCCGGACGAGCGAGCCCACGAGGCCCTCCAAGTACGACTTTGCATGGCGGCTTGCTCGCATCTCGCCGCGCTGCATCTCCTCTATCTTGGCCAGAACGGTCGGCACGGCGCCCTGGTGCAGCAGCGCGAGGTTGAGCGTGATGTTCTGGTACGGCAGCCTCGCCAGGAGTATCGCCGACACGGCGTGCCGCTCGGTGATCCGCCCTGGCTGGCCGATGCTCCTGACCAGCCTGCTCGGCTGCCCCGGCGCCTTGCAGAGCTTCTCGGCGATGGTGTGTCCCATCTGCGGGGACAACGCAATAAGCAGCCTCGTCGCAGCGATGCCGACCCCCTCGCTTGGTGAGCCCATGGACTGGATCACGGTCTGGCTGCTGTCCTGCTCCTTCATGACCGAGACCACCGTGGCGAGTGGCTTGGGGAGCGTGGTGAGCGCGAGCATCACGCGCATGATGCTGAGGTTGAGGTCGTCGGGCATGGAGCACTTGAGCATGTGTGCAAAGTTGTACACCGAGTACTTGGACGTGATGACATGACCTTCCTTGTTGACGACAATGGTGTCAGGGTCGAGGCAGGACTCGACAATGTTGGCGAGCACCGCAGCGGCCTCGGTCTTGGAGCCCATGGGTTCATCGTCGATCTTTCGGATGAAAAGCTCCTCGACCATGACCGGGACTGCACCCGCGTCCACGAGCGTCTTACCGTTGGGGCGGTGGGAGGAGATCTGGACAAGGACATTAAGTGCAGCCTTGCGAATCATCGTGTTGCGGCTGTGCACCATCTCGATCATGATCTCCGACGCGCTCCCGGCGATGTTGATGGTCATCTCCTGCTTCTGAACTAGCTCGCCGAGGTAGCTCACCATCTCCATCTGCACATCTTCTGACCCTGTTTTGTGCTTTCCATGTCAGCTAATGCTAGTCATGGTGTTGAGTATGAGTTATTTTACTGTATGACAGCTTGAGCTTTTTGAGAAAAGCCTCAAATCGGTCACCAGAGCAAGAGGTCTTATACTAGTTTAGGCTTTATCTCATATGTTGCAAAACAAATTTGTACTAAAATAAAACTTAAGCATGAGTTATGTGTTCCACTGTACAGAAATTATATGTTTTCAGAAATTGATTGGATCAAATGTCACCATACTGATTTATGCAAATAAATTGTTTTGAGTTACTCATCACAGTTTTGAAAGGACAAAAGTGCTCCTTTTTTACACTGTATATGATAGATTAACAAATCAATCAAAGTCAAGTATGTTTGTGCATTATAATCCAAAGATAAAGTTTCTTTCTGCATAAGTAAAATCTTACCTTCAACTAAATGTCTTTGGAGAGGATCCAAGTAGCCACTTTCAGCCATGTACTTGATATTCTTTGGACAATTCTCCAGGTTCTTGAGCACCTCTCCGGCCTTCTCTGCAGCAATTGGATCATCGGAATCGTTGAATTTCATTGTGGTGAGGATCAGTATGCTTCCAGCAGTTGACCCGATGTTTTCCAACAGTAACTCTGATTTTGAAAGCTCTACCAGGAAAGAGATAGCTGCATGTTTTTCATCAGGACTGCTACTAGAAAGCAGCTTTATTGTCCTTGCAATGGCTCTGGTTTTTGCTATGCTTTCCTGTATGTCATTAAGCAAAAATTGAGTTGTTAACATAACATGCAGGTCAATTAGGAATTGAAGCTGTACCTTTAACATTAGTTTCAGCATTTCAATTATTTCACACAGCCAGGCTGGGGAAAGATTGAACATGACAAAGGCTGAAACATTTCAGACTTCTTTACCTTTCCTGCTTCATCCTCAACCAACATGCAGAGGAGATACAGCGAGTCACAGCGTATCAGAGCATCCTTGTGCTCCAGCAGCCGAGCGAGGAACTTAGTTATCCCAAGCTTGTGCATCTGCTCCCTGTTCTTTCTCCTTAGCCTGGCCAGCAGCTTCAGCTCATGTATGGCCTCAAGCACCATTGCCTCTGTGGTTGCCAGCGAGAGCGCAGTACGTGCGATCCTGACCCGTGTTGCTTCATTCCTCATAATCCATTCTGCAATTGTGCTCTTCAGTGGAACATTGCTCCTCAGTGTCTTGCTTTGCATTGCCATCTTTGTAACAGGGCATACCACAGGTTCAGAGCCATCTGTAAACTTCTCAAAATACTCCTCAATGGCTCTCCTGTCATAAGTCACACAGCTTTCTGTTGTCACTGGATCAACCATGACCTTGTTTGTCAGTGGACAGAAGAAAGAATCATACAACAGTTCGACATATTCTGCGACTTCAGGAAGAGAATGGAAGGACTGCCCACCGAACTCGTGAGACTCATGGTACATTCCTGCAGGAAGTCCACCAACCTCGGCATGTCACTGCTGTGCAGTGTTCTTCTTCTGGGCCTGTCGTTCGCCACAATTATCGACATATCGGCCTCGGAGTAGCCATCACAGGAACGCTGATCACAAGGATGCTGCCTGTTTCCAGCAACCTGAAGGTGTGCACCGACTGCAGCATCCGCAAACCTGTTGCTCCCAAATGCTGAAGCAGGTATTCTGCTGAGCTCATGGCCGATGTTCTTTATGACATTATCAAGGTCCTCAGTTATGCTCTGGAGGTCGTCGTCCATGATCTGCTGCGCAACGGCTCTGCACCTCGCGACGAGGTCCTTGGCGAGGTCGACATTGGCAGCTAGATATTCTATCACGTGCATCACATTGGTCCGTGAATTCTGCGCTCTCTGCAGCTCCACTGTGACCGGGGACGCGTGGTGGAGGTGGCTGCCTACGTCCATGAAGTTCTCTTGCTCAATATCGGCGGCGGCCACCGACGACATGAGCTCAGAGATTGTTTCTAGTATAGACTCAGCGAGTGATGCCTTCCTGGCTTGTGCTCCACTTTGCTGAAAAAGCGTACATATCAGGCACCCAAGCAAATACATCCAAACAGAGATGACAGACGAATTGTTCTCATGGAAAGGATAGTTCACACCAGGAAACTATAAAGAAAGAATCGACAGACTTTCTTCGCCATAAACAATCTGAAGTTGACAGAGGGATTGATTGCACAAAGAATTGAAGAATATGATACAGGACAGGCCACTTTCCCGAAATTCCCAATTGCTATAAGCCTATAAGATGGTTTCAAGAATCAGCATCTTATCAATTCTGAAAGTTACGCGGACTAAATTGAGAAATGTTGACTGCTACTAGGAAGGTGGAGAAAAGGGGCAACGCCTAATTTTCCATGGTTCTTAAAAGAACATCAAGAACACCTCAAAAAAAGGAAAAGAAAAAAGAACACCAAGAACACCAAGAACAGTTCAGTTGCGCATTTGACGCTGCATCAGCTTCGTTTCTCCCTGCCATCTTGCCAAACCCACCAACACCATTCTAAATTTTTGCTATTCACCTCTAGGGCTTAGCTAAGCTCCCATTATTCCTCTCCACAAGGTGTATCATAAACAACACAAGAACCGCAATCTTTGGTACCTCACTACAGCTAAAATTCACAAAACCTACTCAATTCTTGAAACTACTGCGAACCGCATCAAACAAGCAATCATCTTGTCACCAAAAGAAAAGGCGGCTCAGCAACCCATACCTGCATCCAAGACCTCCAAGAACTCGAGTTTCTCTTCTCCTCCTCCTCTTCCGACCTCCTTCCCCTGAGACAGGTAGAGAGCAAGGGAGCTACCGGGGGACCATTCTCTCCTCCTCCTCCAGCTCCAGCCCCCAGCCAGCCATGGCCTCCAGCCCTACTCCTCGAACAACACCACTCAGCAGAAGAAATGAAGAATGGAGGAATAATACAAAATACCTCGCGAAAGAGGAGAGAGAAAAAATGGAGGGAGGGAGGAATAATAGATGGAAGAACGCGCAGCACAGAGGCCCAGTCAAGCGAGGTCAGTTTATAAGTAACCTCCCCGTTTAGAGATCGGTAAAGCGACCCTTTTTTAACAACATTTTTAATAGTGTTTCTGCACAAGCTGCACTTGTTTATTAGTGCTCCAAGGGAAGAGTACAAAGATCTTGACCTTTTTTAACAGATGGTGCTCGGCAACTGTATGCTTGCAACGCACACCATGTCTGTGTCAAACCACGGACTTGGCGTTTAAGTTTTAGCTGCCCCAAGAATTTGTTTTACGGCAAGTTCAGCAAAAGTGAAAAAAGAATGGAAATGCTGCGTGGGCTATTTCTAAAAACGTAAAAGAAATTGTAGCTTTATGTGTGTCAACTCACGAGAATTTTTCAAGAAACAGAACAACTTCATAATTACTTCAAACTCTTATGAATATTGTGTGTATTGAAAATGTCCGATGAGCAATATATATAGGGTACAAAGGGTATATGCCATATAGAAATAAAGCAATACAAAAGGTAGATAAGGAAATATAAAAGAGTTCTTATTCTATCTCTAACACCCCCTCAAATGTAAGGCGTATGCAATAACATTGCATTTGAAAATGGTTGATACTAAAATATGAAAAAAAAAATCCAAAATCCGAGTCTTGATAATGTCGTCGTAGCATGCATCTATTGGAAAATATGTCGAGTATCAAAAGATTTCCTCTCATCCGGGGTTGTGCGACAGCCCATAGAGCACAAGGTGCAGCGGTTGAGAAAGTCGATCGTGGCAACACGACGAAGAAGATGAAACCGACATGTGCAAGCTGCTATTGAGAAGAAGAAGATTGATGCTGCTACTAATAGTTGTTCGGCCACAACAAAAAAAGAGGTGAAGCTACCGGGCGAGGGTATTGAAAAATTTTCTACCCCCGACCATACGAAGGAGGACGATGCGCTGTCTAGTGGGCTAAACATCCAAGCCAAGAAGTTGCAAGGCGACGGCGTTGACAAGGTGGTAACAGGGCAATATTGGAGCTTGTTCAAAACTCAATGCGAAGTCAAAGGCAAGGCTTGCATGCTGATCATCGACGGTGGAAGTTTCATCAACATGATTAGCAAAGATTTGGTGTACGCGTTGGGGCAGTCCACATGGAGGTATTCTCAACCTCATTATGTAGGTTGGTTGAACAAAGTCGGAAAATGCGAAAATAACAAACCTCATTATGTAAATTTGGTTGAACAAAGTGGAAAATGAAAATAACACACAAAATCGTGTGTCATTTTTGATTAGCGATTATGTTGATCATGTAGAGTGCGATTTTTGCCATTAGAGGTGTGTGGTTTGCTTTTGGGAAGACCATGATAGTATGATCGTGATGTCACACATCTTTGGGAGAATCAACACTTACACTTTCAAGCATAAAGGCAAACATCATGTGCTTAAACCAATGACGGACGGTGCAATCAAATCAAAATCACGCTTCTTTGTTGAGGAGAAAAAGGCTTTGATGATTACCCCAAACCGAGGGCGGTTTCGCTTGAAGGAAGGGGATGATACGGCACCAAACATCATTGTTACTTGATTTGCCCAAGAGTGAGCCAAGTGCAAGCAGCTCCAAAAGGTCCACGCGATCAGATCCATAAGGTCTACGACCGATTCGGAGGATCCACGACCACTTTCGCAGGTTCACGATCACTTCCAAAGGGTCTACAACCAGTTTCACAGGGTCTACGACCAATTCTCAGCGGAAGGAGTACTAGTAATAAACAGTACTCGATGGGAACAGTACTCGTAGGGAGGAGCACTCGGAAGGAGCAGTACTTGTCGATTCTGGTTTCTGCGAAGCGATCCACGACCACGATTGCGACCACCACCAGTTGCCCTACGACCACTACCAAGTGGTCTACGACTACGTTCAGGAGGCCTGCAACCACATCTAGAAGGGTTACGACCATGACCAAATCAGCGTTCAGATCTTCAACCAGGTCTACGACCAGGTGGTTCAAAACCAATATGGCAAATAAAGAAGATGGAAAGATCAGAAGCTAGAGATGGGCAAGGAATAGAAGAACATACGATTTCCCCGATCAGATACATCTGGGTTGGTTCCATACTAATTCAAATCAGTTTATTAGGAAAGTAAGAGTCTGCTTTAGATGTTTAGTCTGTTTCTTAGGGATAGAGTCTAAGTAGATCATGTTTCTTAGTTTGTTTCGGCCTCAGGGCGTGCGTATGTGTGTTTGGATGCATCCTTAGGTGCCAATATAAGACCAGAGCATAGCCCATTGTAAGGGTGGACAAGTTATGAGTTAAAGAATAGATACCAAAAAGTCACCATAGTTTTGGTGGCACGTTAGACGTGGTTTTGAGATTTCCGAGAGGAATTACTCTTTGGTGTATTGAATCCAATTGAGGTGTTGGATTTTTACTCGCTGAAACTTCGGTTCTTCTACCCTTTGTTCACGTGCTGCGGTGTGCATGGGAGAAGGTTTATCAAGGAAGCTTTGTTGTTCTTGTGCTACGCAAGGGTTAGGAGGCTACTATCAAGGTGTACCGTGAAAGATCGAGCCAAACAACGAGATCCCGCTAGCTTGCTAGTTGGATCTTTATCAGGTGGTATCAGAGCGCCAAGTTGATCACGGTACGTGCTGAATTTTTTTCTGCAAGAAGGGATGATGGTAGAAGACATGAAGACAGATTATTCTCTCTGGTTAGATCTGAACTCATGTGAGAAAAATCCATTGCAAGAGATTTGGTCATCTCAATTCTATGCAAGATGTCAAGTGGGGGCGACTACAAGCGCTGTGGTGGTGAACAAGTTTGCTGCCATGAACTTGGCAAGTCAAACCTTAAACCACTTGAAGCTCCATTGATGCCACACCGACCCGCAAGGTTCAATGGCAAGATCAATACTTTATGATCAAACATCGCGTCGAGGTACAGTTCACGTTGTGTGGAGTTGCTGATGTGGTGGTGTGTGATGTGCTTCCTACACATATGCACGCGTGCTTGTTGCTCCTTGAAAAGTCATGGACCGATCGGAGGAAGTGGCAAAAGGATTATTCTGATCCTTACGCGATTTCTTCGAACATGTTGTATATTTTTGTTCAGCGAGGACAACGTCATTACATCGAGTCATACACTTCCGAGCAGTACTTGAAGGATCATCAATAGAGAGATAATGTGCAAGCTACTATTGAGAAGAAGAAGATTGTTGCTGCTACTAATAGTTGTTCGGCCACAACAAAAAAAGAGGTGAAGCTACCGGGCGAGGGTAATGAAAATTTTTCTACCCCCAACCATACGAAGGAGGACGATGTGCCGTCTAGTGGGCTAAATATCTAAGCCAAGAAGTTGCAAGGAGACGGCGTCGACAAGGTGGCAACAGGGCAGCGTTGAAGCTTGTTCAAAACTCAATGCAAAGTCAAAGGCCTGATCTAGGGCGGCGGCGTGGCGGCGGCTAGATCCGGGCGAGGCAATGTCGGCGGCGGTCGGATCCACGCGATGTGGGCTCCTAAGCAGGCAACAACGGTTGGATCCGGACGAGGAGGTGGCGCGGTTGGGAGCTTCGGGCGCGCATCCGGCGGCGGGCTCGGGAGGGCGAGGCAACGGTCGAGGAGGATGAAGACGAGACGGCTGGAGCACCAGGCGACGTCCGGATCTAGCGCAGCGTCCTCCATCGCAACCAGCTGGTGGCTGCGCAGATCCGTCGGTGCAACGCGGATTTGTAGTGCAGTGAGCGTGGAGGCGAGGTCGCGGCGACCACCGAGACGGATGAAGATGCTGCTGATTGCTTCTAGAGGAAGAACTACGACTAAACGTGGCCGGCCCCTAGGAGTGGAGATAGCTCCTCCCGGGGGGCGGCGGCAGCGGAGATGAGCGGAGGCTCGGAGGCGGCGGCGCTACACTAACCCTAACCCTAACCTTTGCTCTGATACCATATTATGAATATTGTGTGTGTATTGAAGAGGTCCAATGGATAGTATATATAGAGTACAAAGGGTGTATGCCATATAGAGATAATACAATACAAAAGGTAGATAAGAAAATATAAAAGAGTTCCTATTCTACCCCTAACATATCTCTAACACAAACCTCCTTGCCAAACAGGTCAGTAGTGTTTCATAGTTTTTTACTATAACAACTTGCTACATGTTATTCTCGACGTTCTAAGTGCCAGAACATTTGTGGGGAATTTTCTCGATTCTTGCATGAGTTAGCTATTTTATATGAAATTTTTGCATTCCAAATTGGTCCTTGATATTGGGGGCGTGTTTCAGGAAAAAAAAAACTTTTATGAAACCTGTTTGTAAAACCTTTTATGATATCGTTAACGGGTGGACCCAAGTGATCTACACCTATGAAAAGAGTATGACCCCAGAGACAGAATTATTGCATAAATTTTGAGTTGTCACTCACCCTGATTCATGAGTTCTTGGGTATTACGTTTCAATCTTTTTCGCTGCTCCATTTGCCTCATCATGAAGGCATCACGGCATTGATGGCCTCAGGCCGCCGATCGAATCCACGAATCGGTGGAATGGAAGAGCTCATTTAAGTGCTAAATCTGTGAGCAAAAAAAGTTCTGAGTGTCCGGTCGATCTGGACAGAATTAGGTGTTGGGTAAGTCACTCAGGGTACTCTTGACATATAGTTATTAGGGTTAAGAAGTTGCTGAGTTTGTTTCTCCACTGTGCTGGAATCCTATGTTATTAACTCTTTACCAGCCCAAGGATTTTATTAGTACTGGCAGTACTACTCGGAAGCAAGCACCCGCTCTCGAGAGAAAAATACTGATGATCTACAATGATATATATTATGGTGTTATCTTCACTGTACGATCCAAAATGATAGTGTATTATCTCTACGGTACGATCCAAAATGATAGTTCTAAACAGGTGCTACAGTACCAAAGAGCCACAGTGAAAATGTGTAGCCGTTGTTCGTGCTGTATTCTTTGCAGTGTCAGCAAAGAACCCGGATCCCCCTCCGGGCCTCTTCTGTTTGCACAAATACGTCGTTTTGGATGTTGGTATAGTCCACGATATACAACTTTAATTGGTAAGAAAAAAATGGTACTGTGAAAGTATTTTAGTGTGACGAATCTACTAAACTATCTTCGTGTTATCTTGGTAAATTTACAGAGGTTAATAATCATAGCTAGAAAAGTATAACTACATGCTCTCTACAACGACATATAGTTGTTGACGGAGGAATTAATCCAGAGGTCCTGGAATTTGTCAAGTTTTACAACTTAGCTCTCCAAACGTTAACGTTCAATTTCTTTGCAGGCTCCTTAACTTACCTTTTTTATTTTGCTAAAGTGACTTACTTATCCATGAGATCCATCGGTAAGTACTAGTAAACAAAAGAAGAAAACTAACATGACAGTGCACTACAGGGTCCTTGAACTTACCCGGTATACGGATGAGCTCATTTCTCACCAAAGCTAGCTAGCTAGCGTGCACAAAGCCTCAATCTGATTGGTACAACTCAGCGCAGAATCATTCCTAGCTCTCAAATAAATAAAAGCGTAGAACCATTCTAACCCCAACGCAAGAGAGTACTAGTACACGAAAGCATAGCTAGCTGCGGACGGACGGAGGGAGGGAGGAACTAGACCAAATTAGTGACAGGGGTGTATTGTCAATTCAGCTCACTGTCGCTAATTGAATTAGCGACAGAGATTGAATCCCTGAATTACTCTTGTTTGAAAGGACCTGTCGCCATTTCAATTGATGACATAATGTCAATTGGTTAGGATGCTAGACGTACCGTTGTTCGCCGGCAACCTGTGGGGCTCAGCTTCACCGACTACAGGTGTACAGAGTGCGTGCGGCCTTCCGCCTCAGACACGGTACCAAACCGGCGTCGCGGCCGGGAGCGATTTCTTGACCTGAACACCAAACCTATACATTATAAAACACTATTTACTACTTACTAGATCAATACACATGCTGTTCCTGTCGGGCAATTGCGTATGCCTGTGTCTGCTGCCGATGGGAATCATCCGTCAGCTCCAACCCGAACCTGATCGTCGAACTCCTAAGATTCCACCGTATAGGCATGCACGACACGCGCGCGGTTAGAGTTTGCGAAAGGCCGCGTACGTGGGGGAGGAGCGAGCGTGCGGCGCTGCACTTTGCCCAGCACCCCGAGAGTACGAGCAAAGCAAAGCAGAGGCGCAGCGCATGCCGAAAAAGAGGACTCGTTCACTTGTCTTTCTACGGTCGTAGCGCGCGCCCGCGCCCCCGAAGCAGCGACAAAAGGTTCGGATTGGCGCCGGAGCTCCTTGAAACCGTGCCGCTGGTTCGCGCTGCGCGCTGGCATGGCAGGGGACCGCGCGCGCGGCTTCGGGCATATGGGACCACGCGCTCCGGTCGGTCGTCGTGGACTTTTCAAAGAAGAGTGACATACCAGAGTCCGCGAGCCAACCGTATCACGTACTGCCTTCACCGTCGGTGCAATCTCTAATGTTTATAGCTGGAGTGTGGTGCGGAGCTAGAAAATTTACGTTGGAGAAGCACCCTTGTCCATTGATGATATTAAAGATAAGATAAAGGGTGGTTGCTAAGCGATTTTTATCTAATTAAATGTTATCGTCAAGTAAACCATACATTACGAATGTTGTATTTGTCAGGCATTCGGATGAAGCCTCAAAGGGCTCAATGCATTGATTCTCGTATATATAGACCGGTTTACGAGAGATATATTCTATCTATAAAAAATTACAAGAGATATATTCTATTTATACAAAAGATTACAAAAGATATTGTCGGTTTGTGAATAGTAACAATATCCATAAATATAGACATAGATCTCAAGATATTTGCAAACATGCCCTCGCAGTCGCAGTGTAACCCAGTCGGACGGACGGTGAGACTGGTATGAAAATCGACGAACAAAGACGACGGCAAGTCCTTTGGTGAAGATGTCATGAACTGTGTTGTCGAGGTACATGTAAGACATGAATATGGCCCAAAGCTACCTTGTCGTGAACAAAGTGGACATCAATCCCAATATGTTTAGTGTGTTGATGATAAATTGGATTTGTTATCATGTAGACAACAGCATTGGCAACGGTACGGTACCCAGCCTCTGCACTAGAATGAGAAAATAGTATTATTGCGTTTGGAGGATTAGGATACTAAATTCTCTCCAAGATAGAGATAATAGTCGAACATAGAATGACGGGTGTCAGGACAGCCAGCCCAATTGGCATCACTGTAGGCAACCAAAGTGTCCACAGATGAGGAGGTGATACGCAGTCCGTAAGAGAGGGTGCACTGAATGTACCAAAGAACTCGTTTCACCAACCCAAGATGACATTCGCCGGATCGTGCATGTGTAAGCAAATCTCGTGTATTGCGTATGCGATGTCAGGACAAGTGAACGTCAGATACTGGAGAGCACCGGCAGTGCTGCAATATGCAATGGGATCATCTGTTGTAGGCGACATGAGGTGGCACAAAGTTTGGGTGAGGTATCAATGGGGGTGGAGGCCGGTTTGCACGAAGCCATGCCTGCACGGTCAAGGAGCTCAACAGCACGTGTGGCTTGTGACAAGAAGAGACTAGTTGTAGACCGAATGACGGTGATACCAAGGAAGTGGTGGAGATCACCGAGATTGGTCATAGCAAATTTAGAGCGAAGAGAACCAATGATGCGAGATAGTAAAGAGGTGGAAGAAGTTGTGAGAATGATATCATCAATGTACAAAAGAAGGTATGCGGCACCGAGACCGCTATGAAAAATAAAAAGGGAGGAATCGAATTTTGAGCATGAAAAACCAATAGAACCAATAAAAGAAGCAAAGAGAGTGTACCATGCTCATGGAGCCTGTTTGAGGTCGTAGAGGGAGCAGTTCAAATGACACACATGAGATGGATGTGATGAAGGGATACGGGTAGGCTACGATAGCAACAATTCAAAAATTCTACCACGTAAACCAGGATGCCAAGTAAATAGATGATCACAGATCGTTACCACCAGACACGTAGTGCAGCGGAAGATGAGTTGGAGCAGCCTGGTCCAACGAAGAGCACGTCGGTGAAGAGTTGTAGTCGATCGTCCAACATCCTCGCGAGTCGATCATCTCCTCCAGCAACCTCTAATATTCCTTATGAAGATCGCGGATCGTCCTCAAGCGCAACAGCAACCACAGTAGCGCTTCTACGGTATTCACACGTCCAGGGCAGAAACAACCGAACACCGATGTGCTAGCACCAAGTTGCACGGCGGGGCTCTCTCAGGAAAATGGCGGCTAGGGTTTCAATGGAGCAACTCACGTTTCTCGCACGTCCATAATAGCCTCAAGCATCTCCTTATATAGTGTCCCGTGACGGATTCTATCCGAACACGTTTGACGAATCATATTTGTACTGGTTTGTTCCAACCCATTAAGTGTGTGACCCGTTAAGTTTATGTGTAATCGGTTGCGACTTGAAAACCTTTTTCCGACCATGAGTCGTAGTGGTCCCTAGCAGGACATAACAATTCCCGAATACACACAAATTATATCGGACGAACCTTAATGCAATATGATATACGATCAGGTCCTCATCACCTACGACCAGCTCGTATCTCGTCGCGACCAGTCCGTATTTAAGTACAACCAGTTCGTAACTCCTTATGAATAATTAGTACTTAAATGCGACCAGTCTGAAACTGTGTACGATGAGTTCATATTTAGTCTCGACCAGTTTGTAATTCCTTACGATCAGGTTTCGACCACTCTGTGATTATGTTCGACCAGTGATCGAACTAAGTGACCTACTCATGTATTCTCCTTTTGCCTCACGATATCTGGTTTGAACTCCAAGTGAGATATATGTCATCTATGAACTGCTCAATATTTTCTCGATTGAGTATCGGTTAACCTTATGTGATCGAACTCTTTGACCACGAGTGGCATGGTCATGCACTTTCTTTATCCGACCACTTTGAGGGCGCCGAGATATCCCTCCCGTTATGTTAGGAGGGCAAATTCCATATCCGAGTCACATCCTCTACATGTTTCACAAAGATACCCAAAGCTACCTTTATAACTACCCAGATACGAGTAGCGTTTGGCAACCCCTAAGAGTGCTATTACATATGTAGGGAACCATGCTGATCTCAGATCTAAGGATTATACATCATCATTGCTTGAGACCAATTAATGACACATAGAATCATAACAATCTCAATAATGTCTCAAGGTGGGTCTATCCAACCCCATGTTCTCTAGCATGCGTTCACATTATTGATTTTATATCCTCATATCTATGACCGGTGAAACATGGTCATCAATAAATGCATGTGTTGGTCGTAGAGTCACTGGTGTTTCGACCAGTGACATTCGACCAAGGATACTTTTAGAATGACATCATATAAGTTCAAGAGTTTTACCGACAAGTTACATACTCGTTGATCTATATAACTGATGATTCATTCAAGGAACAGAATAACATTTATTTAATAACTCATAAACATAGACGTGATGCAATCATCTCTATGATTGCCTCTAGAGCATATCACCAACATGTGAGGGATCAACAAAACCCGAGGGTTGACGACAGTACACCATCTCAGACAGATTGTCATCAAGAAATGTGTTTTTGACGTCAAGTTAATGGATGGGCCAATTGGAGGAGACAACAATGGAGAGAACAGTCCAAATTGTAGGAGGTTTGATGATTGGACTGAAAGTTTCATCGAAATCGATGCTAGGCCATTGGGACAAACCACGTAAAACCCAGCAAGCCTTTCCAATTGAAACTTATGCCGAAAAATCGACTTACCAGAAATAATGTTGGCATTAGGAGGTGGAAGAACTAGATTCCATGTGTGGTTAGACAGAATAGCCTGAAATTCATCCACCGTAGTATAATGCCAATTTGGGTCTTTGAGAGCACCGTGAATGGATTTCGGGAAGCTAGAAATAGCAGAAGAAGTAAACGCATGGAGATTAAGCTTCTCACGTAGCGGGACGCGAATGCCAGAATGGAGACTAGTCTGCGTCTGAATACATTATCAAAATCCAGTAGGAGTGAGAAGGGCCAATCTCGAAGCAAGCGCAACAGAGAGGAGAGCACCGCATGATGACAGAGGCTGTGCGGCGGGGGCAAAAGATGGCCCCAGAGGCGGTGTGGCGAGAGATCGATGGGCTGCGCGGCAGGTCCATAGGGCGGCCGGGGTGCGTGGTAGGGAAAAAAGGAGCGACAAGGGCTGAAGTAGCTGTCGTGGCAGGAATTGCGGCGATAGAAAAAGGGAAATCATCGTGTGGGGAGAATTCGGCTGTGGAAGATGGCATAGGAGTAAGGACATGAAGGAAATCATAATCAGAAAATGAGCTCGTGGAAGAAAGAGTAGACAGAAAGACGAATTCATCAAATGTCATATGATGAGAAGTGACGATCCGACATGTATGGAGGTCCATACAACGGTAACCCTTGTGATTTGGAGGGTATCCAAGAAAAACACAGGGGACCGAGCGGGGAGATAATTTATGTGGCATAGTGGCAGTGGCATTGGGTAGCAAAGACAACTGAAAACACGAAGGTGAGAGTAGGATGGTGGAGTATGAAACAAAGGCTAAAATGGAGTGGAAAACTTGAGAGTTTTTTGTGGGTAGGCGGTTTAGGAGGTAGGTAGCCACATGGAGGGATTCAACCTAGAAGGGTGGTGGCATGTGAGCTTGAAAAAGGAGTGACCGAACGATATCATTCACGGTGCAGATGATGCGTTCAGACTTGTCGTTCTGTTGGAAAGTATGAGGGCAGGGAAAATAAAGAGCAATGTCGTGGGAGGCAGTGAACTAACAAAGACCATTGTTATCAAACTCACCACTGTTATCGCATTGGATGGCACAAAGAACGGTGAAGAATTGAGTAGCAATGTAAGAGTGAAAGTTTGATATAATCGAAAAGGTGTCAGATTTGAAAATCCCACAAATAGTGTGTGAAACCATCCAATATCACAAGAAAATATTTGTAACCCGAAACACTCGACACTGGAGATGTCCAAAGATCACAATAAATTAATTCAAAAGGTTGAGTCGTGTGCCTAGAAGAATTAGGAAGAAGGAAATCTAATACAACGACCTGATTAACAAGCGTGGCACAAGGTGCTGTCATTTATTTTCGGAGGACATAAAATAATGGAGGTGCCGGTGAGATGATGAAGGGTCGGCCAGCCGAGATGGCCGAGTCGACAGTGCCATAAGGTGGTATTGTCGATGGAGGTGACAAAGGCATGAGGTGTAGTAGGAAGGAGAGGGTAGAGCTCGCCCGAACTATTGCACCTAAAAATTTCGCGCTTGGTCTGAAGATCCTTCACAGAGAAACCACAAGGGTCAAATTCGATAGCACAATGATCATCTGTTGTAAATTTACGAACGGACACAAGGTTTTTTTTTTTATTAAACGAGGTGTGACAAGAACATTTTGGAGATGGAGTGGACGGGTGGGTGTGGGAAGAACGCAATGGCCAGCGTGGAGAACAGGAAGATGACTACCATCGTCTACCACAATATGGGAAGAAGGAGGAGGAAAAGGAGAGATATGGGTGAGGTTACAAGAACTGGAAGGCATGTGAGCGGTAGCACTGGTGTCCATGTACCAATCGCCGGACAATGACTGCAACGTCATGGTGTTGAAAGTGTTGATGAGGCTGAAAGAGTCCCATGATGGTGTAGTAGCAAGTGGTGTCGGGTGGGAAGCCGACTAGTAGCTGTGCGGTGCAGCCGATAGGTAGCTGGCTGACATTGTCACGTAGCCAAGCGGTGCGGTGGGGGTGGGATACGGCAAGGTGAGGAAGCCTTGCGGCGTACTACCCTGAGGCAAGTGGTGCGAAGGGCCACCAGGGCAAGGACCAAGGATGTCGGTCGTGGGCTAGAGCTGAATAGCCCCAGTCCATGGGTTGTAGAAGGTCGGCATTTGAGGTCCGCCCTTGTTTCCCTTCCCCGCGCCTTTGTTGCGCTTGCCACCGCCACCTTGGTTGGAGTAGCCACTAGTGTAGCTATTGCTGGGAGGGTGCCAAGAGGTGGCGCCGTCGGAGGCAACACCCCCAGGGTTGGCACGGGTGGACGGGGTGCTACGGCCTGTCGATGAGTCGGCAAGGAGGGCCATAACCAGGGCGAGGTGGTCACCATGCACATCCTTCAATTCCTCGAGAAGGAGGAGTGACCGAGCTTGGATGAAAGTCGGGAAGGGCTGCATCATTGGAAGAAGAGTAGATAGATCCTGATATTTTGGATTAATTCCCTTGATCATGGTGAGCACTAAGCTTTGATCGTTGATGATCTTACCAACGTCGTCGAGAGCATCAGAGAGAGTCTTCAGCTTGAGACAATAGTCGGTGGCGACACATCGCCTTGCGCTAAATTGTTGAATTTGGCCTGGATGTAGATGGCACGGGTGGTCTTGTTATCTTGGAAGATATTCTCAATCGTGGTCCAAACAGCGGCAGCTGTAGTAAATGGAGCCATGACGATATCGAGAATATCTAGGAGATGAATCCATAGATCCAAGATAGCACGGTGGAGTCGCAACACTTCTAGTCGGCATCGGTGTTGGTAAGTCTGGTTCCTTGGAGATGCTCCTCGAGGGCGAATTTGGTGACCGCAACCTCAAAGACAGTCGCCACCGCGCATACTTGGAGGTGGAGATCTCGAGGGTAGCTGGGATGAGGACTTGATGTTGTTGATGCTAACGGCTTGCGCCTAGAGGTGCGCATGGGGAGCCGGCGTGGTGATGGTGGCAATGGGATTGTTTTCACTCATGGTGGACATGCGGTCGGGGAGGATGTGCATGGGAGGGATGATTAGAGGGGTGGCGTGTGCAACTGGGAGTAGCGCACAAGAAAGTGGTGAAGGGTTAGAGACGTGCTAGCGAGGAGCAGCGGGGTGGACGTGCGATCAAGAGTAGAAGCGCACAGGAGTAGTAGGGGTGGACGGCATGAGGCTAGGTCATAAGTTTGAGGTTGACATTTACCTTTTTTCCTAATGCCACCCCCACAATGCTTGAGGCCAACTGCTGCATGGCCACATAGGCTTTATGTCCGACTTTACTGTTACATTGGAGATGCCCTTACATGTAGGATATTGTGGGGTCTATACAGTTAATTAAACTTTTGGTATTTTTACCATTATGTAAAAGAATATAGATTAACTACATAAAAACAAGCCAAATATCCTGCACAATTGTGCGGCTAGATACTATAGTGCATATGTTTATATCTATATATAGAGTTGTGTATTATACTGCATATGTTTACGATGAGAATACAATTGTAACAGTTGTTATCTATACATTTTAATCTGCACCGTCATAATTTGGTCCCACCATAATTGTGGTATAGATTTTTCTTTTTCCTCATATTAACGTTTTCAGCCCTTGAGAACGAACGTATGACTTCTTTCTCCTCTATCTTAATAATATAATAATAGATAGATAGATAATACCATCAGATTTGTTTTGAAAAAAAAAACATAATTTAAAACTTTTCACTATTTATACTTGTATATTGATACAAACCTCGATCAGGGGCGTGCTTCTATGCACCAAATGCATGGTGATTTGCACACATATTGATGCACATTCAAGGGGGTGTTTCTAACTACTTTCCCCTTGGAGTGCATCAAGAGTGGTGCAACTCTAGTAGGAAGGGAGATGCATGGTCAACCAACATGATACGAAGAATGTGGTGATTTGTAGGGAATCAGGAAACTACGGAATAGGCCTGGTATCAACAGAGCTGCCAAGGCACTGGTTAACAAAAAAAAAGGAAAAGAAGAAGAGCTGCAAAGCCAGCATTTGACCTTGGGCTTGGGGTCAAATTAACTGGATGGGCTATGCCTATACATAGTTGATTCTCCAATTTTCCCCTCTCTGCACACAGCTCAGCGCTCTTCCCCTCCAATTCGACAACCACGCCGCCCTCCAATTCAGCAACTTTGTGGGACGCGGCCACTGCCTCCGCCTCCTTCATGCCGAAGAGCTCTAGCACCCGGTGTTTCTCCGTGACGGCCGCCTCGAGTTGCGCCGCGGCCTCTTGTTGACCTTGGGCCGAAGAGCTCTAGCACCCAGCGAGTTTCAGGAATGAGGGAGGGTTCAGTGTCGACGTGAAGCTTAGCAGCGCCAAGCTCCGGTTGAGGTTCTAACGAGATCGATCGATCTGGTGTGCGTATATATGTATGTAGCTAGCGAATGCATGCATGCACGTATTATAGATGGTGGTGTTGTTCTGTTAGGCGGAGCTCGATTAAAAACCCATAAAATATCTTTTATAAAAGAGAAACACTGTAGATATGTGTCTGATACATTGTATCGGACGCATCTCACTCACCTCGTCTTAATGACTCACCTACCTATAATTATTCTTTTCGGTTATTCTCTCGTTGGCATTATCATTCATTCACATTCCCCCACCTTACTTCCCCCTCTCGTTCTCAACTTCTCTCTCAAATCATGCTCTCCTATCCTCCAAACAACCATAGATGACTCACTCTGACACCACCTCACCCTCCAAGCAGCCACTGATGCTCGGCCACCATTAAAGGAGAGAGAGGGTCCAGCGTCGAGGAGGCCGGCCTCATCCTCAACATGCAGGACTTGCTCGAGTGCTTCACGTTCGACACCATCTGCATGGTTGCGTTCGGGTACGACCCCTGCTGCCTCGCAGACGGCAGGGTCTTGGCGGAGGCCAAGTCGACCGTGGACACGACCTCCACGAGCACCATTCACGCCTCGCGCACGCCAGGCGGAGCGGCCGCGCCACGCCGGGCCTCGGCCCGATATGTTAACCTACATCTCAGATTTATACAGTAAAATTTTTCCATTTAGCTAGCATTTTTTGGCTGGGCCTCGGGCCATGGCCCGAGAGGCCCGAGGCCCAGCTCCGCCCCTGCGCACGCCGGCAACCCAATCGGCATCCAGAGGAAGCTGACTTTCTTCATTTTTGATGTTCCTCTGTTTGTTTTTCTGGTTCTGATGTTGATGTTACGGCCCGTTGAAAACAATGTTACATACTGTTCTTTGAAATGTTGTATCTGTAGAAAAAAAAATATTGCATCTATAGAAAAAAAAAATATTGCATACTATTCACAGCGATGTTGCAATTTTCTCCAACGCGTTTTTTTCAGATGCTTTGCTTTGATTTGTGATGATGCAACCGTTGTCTGATGATGTTGCAACCGTTGTTCAGAGATATTGCAACCGTTGTCTGAAGATGTTGCATACAGCGGCGTACGAAGCTAGCGTTCGGACCGTATATCTGAGCGCTAATTGTGTCCTTTATAAATTCAATAAAATATGAGTTTTTGCCAAAAACAGATGATGCATGTTGTGCGCATCTCTATTTCTCCGTGGGTGATTATGCATGACCGAGTCATTCGATTAGCGCGATTATCCTGTGAATTTGGCACGCTTCGGTCGAGAGGAAGTCTGCGGTAACGAAAGAAAAGTATGACCGGTTATGCTCTGAGGTTCGGCTGGTTAGAAGAAGTCAAAGATCAAAATACACTAGTGCCTGCCTGCAGTGCACCACACGGCAAAACTCTGAGCAAAGGCACATGCCGGAAAAGCCAAGACCGTACGGAATTGCTGCCGGAGCTCCCTGAATCGAAATCGAAGCTGTTGCGCATGCGCGTTCGGACGGCGCGGGTCAACAGAACGGAACAGCCAAGGCGTACGTACCGGGTCCAAAAGCTTTAACATGGGCTCTTTGGCACTAGACAAGGGCTTTTTTGGCATCGCAGTGCTGGCGATTGGCGACCAGAGGACGTGTGGATTGCTTGTGGGCTGAATAAGGCAATCCAGGTTAAGCCGAACTAATATTGTCCTGTCTTGTTCAGCTGTTTTTAATATAAAAAGGGTGATCCTTCCACCCGTGGTGTGCAGCTAACATGATTGGCTCAGTGCATAGTGCTGTGAATAAAATAAATACTATCTCTGTTCAAATATATATATGATCATTTTGGAGAATATCTATACGGTCTCTAACATACAACCTTGACTAATACAAATAGTTTTATATATATTAGCGAGTGGCAGACACACCACCGGTGCACGCAGCGTGCGCACCTGCTCTACTGCCGCGCCAGAACCCCTCTGCACCCACACTGTCCGCCGGAGTCCCCATCTGCACAAAGCATCGACTACCCACTGCCATGAAGGAAGGAAGGAAGGAAAGGAAGGGAGCAGCGAAGCTAAAGAAGAAAGAACGCAGAAACAGCAGAAGACCGAAGACAGCAAGCAACTCAAGCAGGTTATTTGGGCGTTTGGGCCACATTCATTCAATCATTCCATTTCCATAATCAAATATGGCAATATCATAGGGCCCAAATCCCTAATTCTCCATTCCCCACTCCCCAAATCTTCCATTACAAAATTCCCCATCCGACCATCCCCACTCCTCAAATCCGAAAATCCCTAATTCTATTCCCCATCCCTACTCCCAAAACCTCACTGGTGGCGGGCTGGGCACGCGCGCGTGGTGCGTGGTCGATGGCGGGGCAGGCCGCAAGGCGCGCGGGCGAGGCGGTGGGCTCACGAGCGGCGCGGCCGGGGTGAGCCTCACGCGACGGCATGCTCCGCCACCTAGCCGCCTAGGCGCTTAGGACTTTGCCACCAGGGCTTGCCGCTGGCGCTGGGCGGCCGTCGGCCGGCGCGAGTCGCAGGCGAGCTCCTGAGGCGCGGGCGCATGTGCGCGGGCGCGTGAGGCTGGCCGAAAGAGGCAAAGAGCCGGCAGTCAGGCGCGTGCGCGTCTGCGCGTGAGGAAGAGCAAGAGGATTGAGCATTGAGTAGTTTTGGAGACTGAGGAAAGGAAGTGAGAAGATATTTAAATATATAAGGAGACTAAGGAGCAGCCGAACAGTCAGTTGCCAGTTTGCCACTTGCCAACTGAGGTAATTACTCATAAGGTAAATTGGTAATCGGTAAAGTAATAATTGTTGACACTCGACAGCGGTTTGGTACTTTGGCTCACTCATTTAAATACTTAGAAACTTAAAATTGAAATGTTGAGATGATGTTGTAAACTTAAATACTTAGAAACTTAAAATTGGAATGTTGAGATGATGTTGTGATGTTGTCTAGCTACTTGTCTAGTCTAGTTACATGTATTTAGTACTCATAGATTATATAAAATTTATTGTAGATTTATAAAAGATGAACAAACAAACTTTGCATAGTTATTTCTCCAGCAATCCAAATACAAGTACTCCTCGAATCAATGAGAGCACAACTCAACCAAAGAAGCCTCGAATTGATTTTAATCTGGATGACACCATGACATGATGGTGTGTTACACTGAGCGAGATATATTCAAAAGTATTGATAATAAAACAATCATGAATCATTTTCAACAAATGAGCTTGAGCCAGGGTTCACATTACTGGTCGAAAAAAATTGGAGGGTAGCGATAGCTCTGGTTACCACCGGTAACTGGAAATTTCAGTCTGAATTTTTTATTAAAAAAACTGAAATTTTTGGATTTTAATTTTTTAAAAAAAAATCAAATTCGAACAAAATTAAGCAAATTTGATTTTTTGGGGACAAAATTCATCAAAACCGAAATTTTCAGGGCCGGTTTGTATTTCTACCGGTCCGCACCGGTAACCGTTGAAATTTCAGAGAGATTTTTTTCACTGTCTTGAGCACCCCCTCTATTTTTGCCCTACATACGCCATTGTATATTAGTGGTCAAAGTTTTAAAAAAGTTTGACCGAACGTTTCTAAAATGTCATATAATTCGAGCATAAAACAAAATCCCCACATTTTTCGACCATAGTTTTTTGACTCGGCAATTTGTACTTATTGAGAGACGCAACTACTTTTTCTGAACATGATTGAGACACAATTATAAAAATCATTAAATTTATCATAACAACTAGAGTGCCCGTGCGTTGCAAACTAAACACAAACTTTGCAGAGATGGGAGAGTGAGGAAGGAGATAGGGCGGGGAGTGGGGGCGGGCGGCGATGGAGCCTAGGGCGAGACACGGAGGAGAAGGGAATGCGACGTGTGAAACTCGCAGCGTCGAGGACGAGGGCACGATGCGCCGGGTGGCGGCGAGGGTGATTCTGGCGACGATGAGGTTGAAGGCGCGTGAATCAAGGGCGGCGAAGCTGATGTTGGTGCGCGGGACGGACAGCGCGGGGAGGGGGGTAGGGTGCGGAATCAGAGAAAGAAGAGCGAGGCGGCGATGGTGTAGATGTGAGGATCGGCCACGTTAGGGATGCGTCGTGGTTGACACAGTGGTCCCAGTGCATGTAGGGGATTCGTTGGTTTTTTTACGTACGTAGGGATGAAACGATATTCTCACTATGCGGAGTAAACTTCTTCTTTTATTAGTTAACATATGTGGTAACTGTTAAATATATAAGCACATGTAGGTTCAATTTATTCCATAAATTAATCATGACATCATGCACGCAAAATAACATAACCATCACAGGCATAACAGATCTAGTCATGTCAACCAGGAAAAAGAACATGAACAGATCTAAAACGGAGAACATGACCATTACGTACCGATGATTATGTTCTGATCGGTTTGTCGATGGTGACACTGCAGGCACGGTGTGGATGACACGAAGTCGATGACGATTCGCGGCCGGCGTCGAGGAAGACGAGCGAGCTACGACAGCGATGCGCGCAGAGCGCTTCCCAAAACCTTATTCGCCCTCTCGGTGCGAACTTGGCGGCGGTTCCGAGACTCGCTCTCCGAACGGCGAGGCACGCCGCGAACGGGGCGGAGTAGACTACGTGGGGCGGCGCGATACAATGGAAGAGGCGAAAGCCCTAGATTGATTTCTGCGCTCGCATGGAGGCGGCGATTCGAGATTTATGGAAGAATCGGGGCGTGTGATCAAGGCGCCGACGTTCTCCATAACTCAGAATCAAACGGATTAGTCTCGTAATCGATCCGATTCACCGCCACACAAAACAACAAAAGATAAAACGCAAAAGGAAGTCGTGTTCGCGCAAGCACTGGCCGATTTTGGCGAACCATTCACGCAGTGTCGTGCGCCCGCGCCACCCACTGAAGGATCTAGACCCGCCATTATGTGTTCATGAAGTATTTTGGTGATTAATGACAAATGCACTTATGAGACTAACACTCTTATTGTTATATCATGTTTAGTCTCAGCTTGGATATAAAAGCAAAAATCCAAACATGTATGTATTCATTAATGACAAATCTATTTGTGAGGCTAACAATTCTATTGATTATCTATTGCTTAATCCTGTTTGGATATAAAGATAAAAATACAAGAGGTATGCATTCTACTTCTTTTATTATATCTTGTTGCATTCCTCGGATCCAAAATATAGGTTAAACTCCACCAAAAAGGTTAACTTGGATATGTGCATATATTTCCATTACACATTTGTGTATGCACACATTTAGGGGGAGTTCATTCTATATTTTGTGGTTTCATTAGTATTGATCCATATTCTCTTTCCACATATATTAAGGATCTTTACTTTGAAACATATCTTTGAGTATATATAACTTGTGTAGTTCATATATACGTATATGAGTATATGAGACTTGTGTAGTTCATATACACTCTTTTGAGTATGTACAACTTATGTAGTTCGTATATACTCATACAAATCTATATTCAATTACTTGCAATTGTGTTGTGGGACTAATGTATGTGCTAAGATGTTTTCAAGGCTTAGTCCCGGAGTTTAAATGATGACATGAAAAGGAAATGCAAAGGTGATAAAAGATTGACATGGCTCAAGACAAAGGAGTCATGTATTGCATTTCGAAAAGCTTCCGGAAGAAGTTCAGTGGGAATCGGTATGACCGCATTTGGTAAGCGGTACTACCGATGTGCGGTAGTACCGAGTTCATGTGGCGGAACTACCGCGTAGCGGTATGACCGCAAATATATTGGCGGTATGTAAATTCCAGAGAAGGTGTTTTCTGTACTTCTCGAGCCTCTGGAAATCGGTAGTACCGCATCTAAGAAACGGTACTACCGGAGAGCGGTATTACCGGATGCTAGTGGCGGTAATACCGCACCTGTCAGTAATGGCTTGTTTAGAAGCATTTAATGCAGGTATATCTTGGTAATTAATGTTAATGACATTGTGGGACTAACATTTTCCATGAGTTGGATAAATAGGTTATGTTCGGGGTGATGAAGACTTTGGATGACATCATGAGTTGATTATCATCAAGTCAAGGTTCAAGAAGATGATGCATCATGTGTTGATGCATATCAAGATCTCGAATAAGAGATGATCATGAGTTGATCATCGAGTCAAGAGAAGACTCATCATGTGTTGATTGAGGTCAAATAAAAGATGCATCATGGGTTGATGCATATCAAGACGATGACCCGGACATGAAGCAAGGATGTGAGTCATCAAGCTTCAAGTGGATGGTCAAGGCAAAGGTATGACTAGCTAGGGCTAAGGATTTGTTCCTAGTCTTTTACCGGTCTCGGTGTTTGGTTGGAGACCGGATTGCTAGAATAGGTTGTCGTACTATTAAGAGGGGTCTTGTCTAGTAGCTTGAGTTAGTCATGTGTTGATAGCTCATTGTGTTTGCTCTAGCTCAACTTAACATGTTGCCTATATTTGCAAATGCGTTTTGCAAATAGTTGTGGCTCATGGTTATTCCTTGTAACATGTGACTATACTTTGCAAATGTGTTTTGCAAATGATTGAAGTCTATGTACCTACTCCTTGTGGAATGATCTAAGTTTGCAAATGTGTTTTGCAAATGGTTAAGATTCATGTGTATTCCCTTGACATGGTCTAAGATTGCTTGTTGCTATTTCTTTGGACTTAGACCATGGTAGTGGCTCTTTTGAGTTGTGCTTTTTGATTTGATCAAATATGTTTGAGATCAATCAAATAGGTGGGTTGTGTAGCCCTCTGAATAAGCTTTCAATAGAGTCCAAGATCACTCAATTCCGACATCGGAGTCAAAGTTATGAACTTTTTACAGTGTGTCATCTGTGCTGAAAATTGGGCTGCGGTAGTACCGCCCTTGCATGATGGTAGTACCGCAAAAGCAGTAGTACCACCCTATAATCTGCGTAGTACCGCCCCAATCTTTAGAACGGCTAGTTTTGCTGATTTCAGCTCCCAACGGCTAGTTTTTGTTGTGGGGCTATAAATATCCCTTGGCCGGTTGAGAGACTATCTTTGGCATCCCATTGAGTTCCTTTGAGCTAAGAGCAAGCCCTCTACTCCCATTTGTGCATGTGTTGCACTTAGTGAGGTTTGAGAGGCAAATCCTATTGCATGTGTTGCATTAGGTGGTGGATTTAGTATCCACGAGCTTTGACACTTGATTGGTTCAAGTGAAAGTTGGAGACTTGTTACTCTTGGTGTTTGCCGACACCTAGACAGCGTGGAGCGTCATGGTCCTGATCTTCTCAAGTGAAGCTTGTGAGAAGGCCCGGTGTTTGTGAGTGGCTTGGTGCTCGCCATCTCCGGAGTGGAGTAAGAGCAACCCTAGTGGAGCGAGGTGTTGATACCTCGGAGGAAGGCTTAATTTGTGGAGCCGCCCAATTGGTTTGGGTTTCCCTCAACGTGGATTAGGGAGACCCCAGCAAGTCTCCGAACACCACGGTAAAACATCACCGTGTCATTGTGGTTTGCATTCTATTACTTTACATTGTGCAATTTATATTTCTTGTATTAAATTGCTTATTCATTGTGTATGAATGCTTGTCATGCTTTGTGCTATTTACATTGCTTAAATTGAATTGCTTACAAGTCCATGCTTGATTGATTATTATCAATAGACTTGTATTGTTGGTGCACTTAGTTGAACCTAGTTGATTTAGGCTTTAATTATGCAAAACCGTATTGTTATAAGCTTCCGCATTAGAAATCAATTTTAGCGCATAAAAGTTTAAAACACCTATTCACCCCCCTCTAGTCGGCCTACTCGATCTTACACCCGCCCGCCTCCTTCGCCTCGCCGCCTGCCCTGGCGAGGCGAGGCGAGCGCGCGCGTGTGTGTTCCTCTAGTTCTCTCCCACACATGCCTCAAGTGGCTAGGAGTGCACCATCCCTTTTAAGGTGGTCTTCCTCTCCTAGAACTAGCAATATGGTACTAAAGGTCACATGCAACCTTCCTTTGCATGAGTGGGCCTTTGAGATTTAATTTAGGAATTATTCTTCTTGTATGGGCTTGGCCCACATAATCCAACAATCCCCCACCAGATCTCAAAGTCCCACAGAGATTTGTCTGAATTCCAATGTACTGTTTATATATCAGTGTTTCGATGGAGACCAATTAAGGTTGAACATCCACCTAGAACTCCAAGCTACACTTACTCACAACTTGAACAATGGACTATGCCTTGAATTGCAAGTTTGGTGCAAGCAAGCTTCACTTGAAGACTTAACTGATACTAGGCCGCCAGTAGGCTACCCCTCGGTTGGAGCGTATAAGTCATACTCATTGGTCTCTTCATGAGCTTAGTAGGAGATTTTTCCAAAATCTTCATAGACTGCGACTAACAGTAGGGCTCATATAGGTGTGTTCTTTCAAGAACGTTCACAGATAACGTCTTAAGCTCGAGAGCCAATGGAACACATTAAGGCCTTAACCAACTCGCCTTGCGCTTTTGAGAGTATTGCATCTTCACATAGAGAGGGTTGAAATTACTCTCCTCCGCTTAACTAATGGCTTGTTTTCCTGCATCCTAATTCACGGATCTCCGATCACATAGGTTGGGTTACTACCATAGATAACTCACATGGGTCTCATACCCATCTCCTTCGATGCACTATCTATCGCATTTCGTGATAGTCCCTTTGTGAAGGGATCTCGCGAGTTTCTATCTGCTTGGATGTAATCCAAGGTTATAACTCGGAGTTTCTCAATTTTCGACGAACTTCAATCGTCTCTTGACATGCCTAGACGATTTCATATTATCCTTAGAATCTGTTCACTTTAGCGATAACGGTTTGATTATCACGATTCATGAGGATAGTCGGCATCGCTTTTCCACCGTAGGTAGATCCATCAATAGATCTCGTAGCCATTACGCCTCAACAATAGCAGTGTCTAGTGTCGTAAGTTCTGCTTCCATGGTTGACCTCGTCAAAATGGTCTGTTTGCAAGACCTCCATGAAACAAAGACCACCACCAATAGTGAAAACATATCTACTAGTGGCTTTGATCTCATCGATCAGAGATCCGCTTGGAATCACTATAACCCTCCAAAGACCGACGGTACCCAGTATAGTGAAGTCCAAAGTTCGAGGTACCTTTCGATAGCGCAACACTCGCTCAAGTGTCTTCCAGTGATCATCCCCGGTTAGATGTAAGCCTACCAACTTGCTCACAAGAAAAGAGATGTCTGGCCTTGTTGCACTAGCTAGGTACATAAGTGAGCCAATTATCTGAGAGTATTCCAGCTGATTCCTAGCAATTTTCTTATTCTTACGAAGTAACACGCTAGGATCATAAGGTGTTGGAGAAGGCTTGCTATCAGAAAAACCAAAACGGCTCAAGACCTTTTCCACATAATGAGATTGCAAAAGTGTAATCCCATCCTCACCTCTAACCAATTTAATGTTTAGAATAACATCAGCCACTCCCAGATCTTTCATATCAAAATTTTGAGACAAGAATAATTTGACTTCATTTATCACATTGATGTTTGTCCCAAAAATCGTGATGTCATCCACATACAAGTAGAGAATAACTCCTCACCCCCACCATAGCGATAGTATACACATTTATCCGCCTCATTGACAATGGCTCGCAGATGTCACTGTTTATCGAACTTTTCATGCCACTACTTAGGAGCTTGTTTTAGACCATACAAAGATTTCAACAGCTTTAACACCTTGCCTTCTTGACCTTCTACTACAAATCCATCAAAGTTGTTCCATGTAAATTTCCTCATCCACTCTCCGTTAAGAAAAGCTGCGTCTTAACGCCCATTTGATGAACGAAGACCATGTGAGGCGACCAAAGCAAGTAGTACTCGTATTGTGGTCGGTCCTAGCAACAGTGAGTAAGTGTCAAAGAAATCTTCGCCTTCTTTCTCGAGTGTAGCCCTTTGCAACAAGCCGAGCCTTGTACTTTTCAATAGTACCATCGGCCTAAGCTTCTTTTTGAACACCCACTTGCATCCTACTGTGTTTGCACCCATAAGGTCTATCTGTCGGCTCCAGTGTTGCATTAGTGATAATGGAATCCATTTCACTACTGACGCTCTCCTTCGATGAGTCCGCATCGAGGATGCATATGCTTCTAAAATAGACTTGGGAGTGTCGTCCACAAGGTACACAAGAAATCATCACCAAAGGATTTGGTTATCCTTTGTCTCTTGCTCCTTCTAGGAGCTCCACCGTCATCCTCCTCATTGACAAGTTCATGTGTATGTTCAAAAGGTTCTGTGGTGTGATTGAACTGGGAATTATTTGAGGGTTGGCTAGTAGTGTTATGTGTATCCTTCATTGGAAAGATATTCTCAAAGAACGTTGCATCTCGAGACTCCATAATTGTACCAACATGCATGTCGTACCTCGGTTTTAATCACAAAAATCTATAGGCAATACTATGATTAGCATATCCCAGAAAGACACAATCCACAGTCTTAGGTCCAAGCTTGCGTTTCTTAGTTATTGGCACATTGACTTTCGCCAAGCATCCCCATGTACGCAAGTAAGAAAGTGATGGTTTTCTCCCAATCCATACCTCGTATGGTGTTTTGTCCTTATTTCTG
Source organism: Ampelocalamus luodianensis (assembly GCA_036346255.1). Lineage (NCBI taxonomy): Eukaryota > Viridiplantae > Streptophyta > Magnoliopsida > Poales > Poaceae > Ampelocalamus > Ampelocalamus luodianensis. The sequence continues at coordinate 97,181 of JAYEVH010000138.1, read as the reverse complement.
TTAGGAACTCTATTTAATACATGATTAGACGTTAGCAAAGCCTCCCCCCACCATGCCTTAGGTAAACCCGCAGTTGTCTAACATGGCATTCACCAAGTCGATCAATGTGCGGTTTTCCTTTCGCAATCCCATTTGACTCGGGAGAATAAGGAGGCGCCCTCTCATGTATAATGCCATGTTCTCACAAAATAAGTCAAATTCGTTTGAGAAATACTCTCCACCACGATCCGACCTAAGTCTTTTATCTTTCTGCTTAATCGGTTTTCAACTTCGCCTTACAGATTCTAAAATAGTCTAAAGCCTCGTCTTTCGTTTTCAATAAATACACATAATAGAATCTAGTTGCATCATCAATCAATGTCATGAAATATCGTTTTCCACCCTTCGTTAACATTCCATTCATCTCAAAAAGATCTGAATGCAGGAGTTCTAGTGGTGCCAAATTTCTCTCCTCGCGACCTTATGAGGCTTACGAGGTTGCTTTGATTGCACACAGCTATGGCATTTAGAACCTTTGGTGATGGAAACGTTTGGAATTAAATTCATACCGAAAGCCGAGACATTAAACCAAAATTAATATGACATAGACGTGAGTGCCAAACGTTAGCCTCGTCATCCACATCGCCACAAATATGGTTCACGCTTTATTGCAAAATCAAAGGAAAAGCGGAACAAGCCTCCGTGACTCATAGTCTTTACCAATAAAATGTCCATGTTTAGACACGACTACTTTATTAGACTCAAATACCAACTTAAGCCCGCCTCTACATAAACGGGAGCCACTAACGAGATTCTTGTCTATAGAAGGGACATGTTGCACGCTCTTCACCGCACGATCTTTCCGAAGTAAACTTCAGATCTACCGTACCAACACCATGAACAAGAGCATGTGACCCATTCCCATTAGGACGGAGGAATCCCGGCGACTGATAAGAGGAAAACAACGAAATATCAACACACACATGTACATTAGCTCTGTATCAATCCACCAATTGGTAGATTGACTAATCGAAAAACAAAGAGGTAAATTACCATACCCACTCCCATCTCCGCCTTGCCAATGGTCACGTTGATGCACTTAGAAGTCCGTCCTACAGTGCCTTCTTTCCTTTGAGTTGTGGGCACTTCTTGGCCATGTGACCAGCTCACCGCACACAAAGCAAGTTCTATCATCCCGATTGTTGTTGTTCTTCTTCTTCTTGAAGTTGGTTGTCCTGTTGACTTTGACAAATTTCTCTTTGTTCTTGCTTGAGGGTTTCGTACCACATTGGCATTGACCGCCTCCATCACCCTTAGACACGGCGTCCTTTTCCGAGCTTTCTCTCAATTTCAAGAGATCCAATCGGACTCTCAACAGGTGCTCTTGTCTCTTGTGTTTGAGTGTTATTCAAAATTCCTCCATGAAGAAGGTAATTTCGCAATAATACATCCACCACAAACTTGTCGGGTAAGGCACACTTCAGAGTTCGAGTTCCTTGCCAATGGATGTATCTCATGAGCACGATCTACTACTGAGCGGTTATTAACCATCTTGTAGTCATGAAATTGCTCCATGACATACATGTCATTCTTGGCATCGATAGCAAGTATTTGGAATTCATTGCATCCCATAACTCCTTTGCGTCATCATGTGCATATACACCTCGCATGCACGATCGAAGAAGAACACTAAGAATGCATCCAACAAAGAGAGTAGTGGCAGCCTCGAATTCTTTCGCTTTTAGCATCAAGAATACCTTCGACTTGCCATTACTAACCTGCAATACATTCATAGCAAGAAGCCACGAGTGACCCCGATCTGTCATCTCTTAAAGTGCACACCGGAGAACTTCTCCTACTCGCATCGGCAAATCCGACCATAGTAAGACCACGATTGCCTATAATAAGGTTTTTGGATTGTTAAATATATAAGCACATGTAGGTTCAATTTATTCCATAAATTAATCATGACATCATGCATGCAAAATAACATAACCATCACAGCATAATGATCTAGTCATGTCAACCAGAAAAAGAACATGAACAGATCTAAAACGGAGAACATGACCATTACGCATCGATGATTATGTTACGACGGTTTGTCGATGGTGACACCGCAGTACGGTGTGGATGACACGGTCGATGACGATTCGCGGCCGAAAGTCCGAGGAAGACGAGCCGAGCTACGACAGCGATCGCGCAGAGCGCTTCCAAAAACCTTATTCGCCTCTCTCGGTGCGTAACTTCAAGGCGGCGGTTCCGAGACCGCTCTCCCGAACGGCAGCACGCCGCGAACGGGACGGAGTAGACTACGTGGGACGGCGCAGTACAATGGAAGAGGCGAAAGCCCTAGATTGATTTCTCTGCTCTGTATGGAGGCGGCGATTCAGTATTTATGGAAGAATCAGGACGTGTGATCAAGGCGCCTGCACGTTCTCCATAACTCGTAACCGAAACGGATTAGTCTCGTAACCGATCCGGATTCACCGCCACACAAAACAGCAAAAGATAAAAACGCAAAAGGAAGCCGTGTCTGCGTAAGCACCTGAAGCCGATTTTGGCGGACCATTCACGCAGGTGCCGTGCGCCCGCGCCACCCGCCCTGCCCGGCGAGGCGAGCGCGCGCGTGTGTGTTCCTCTAGTTCTCTCCCACACATGCCTCAAGTGGCTAGGAGTGCACCATCCCTTTTAAGGTGGTCTTCCTCTCCTAGAACTAGCAATATGGTACTAAAGGTCATATGCAACCTTCCTTTGCATGAGTGGGCCTTTGAGATTTAATTTAGGAATTATTCTTCTTGTATAGGCTTGGCCCACATAATCCAACAGTAACCTATCACTACAGTGCAAATATCTGTTCTAGTCTCCCTTTTTCCGTATCCATTTGGTGCAAAACAAAGTGTATTTTGGGTACACTCACGAACGATACACATGCCACAAAACCTTGCCTAAAATCTCCGCTGCTTGGTCCTTGACAGATGCTCCTCCGGTTAGCCAATAATTAACTTTTTTTACCTTATCTATCCAGGATCACCGTACCAACCGTGTTGCAAACTCTTGCAACGCACATCATCTTGTGTCACTTCTCGTGTCCCCTTAGCTATTCCTACACCGCCCTAAGCGATACTCCTACGTAGTACTACAAACAAAACTTGACCGTACGAGCTGGAAGAACTCGCTACGTGTCCAGCTCGAACGCCAGACCATTTCGCGCACCACGACGCTGGAATGATGGGGGCCACGAGGGAATCTCCCAACGAGCGGCGCACGCAGCGGGAGCCCCGGGCCACGTGGTCGCTCTGGCCCCACCTACAAGTGGAAAAAAGACTACCAGGTGCGCGGAAGCGGATCATCTGCATTAGATGTCTTAATGCAAAAGATACACTACGATGCATTAGGCCAAATCTCAGCCGTTCGATCAAAACTAATCATTCATATCAACAACTATAGTGTGATGCCACAATGAAATTGCAATAATGTTTCTTGGTACGGTAGAGATTCGTTACTGTAGCTATAGGGTTCCTTACTGTACCACTGCCAAGTGCCGACCACTATATCATCGGATTCGAAATCTCTACCGTTAGACAATTTGCGCCCTAGGTGCAGAACGAGTGCCCCTGCCAGTGTCCGCATCGGCTGCGAGGCCCAGCTGTACGTTAGATGTGACCGGTGCTGGAGCAAGAGATGTCGGTCAAGCTTATCAATTACATTTTGGTACCGGCCGAAACATGCCATATCGGCACTTAAAACGGCACACAGTAGGCTCAATTCCTTACCAACCTCAATACCAGTCATTTCGGCTCATTTCAGTCATTCTAGCAATTCCAGTACTAGGCACAATTGAAGTGACTCGTCCTTTGAATTCGACCCAAAGGCCTAGCCCAATACTACTTCTTCTATGGTTGTATATTTGAAGTCAGATTCCAAGTGAAATTATGTGTGTGTGTGTGTGTAATTACATATATATATTCGATCAGAATAAATATATATTATTTTGTTAAAATCCAGAACAATACATCGAAATGGACTGATACTGGCGCATTCCATACAAAGAGATAAATCGGAATGACATCCGGAATGGAATTAACAACTGTGATGCTGGTGCCACTAAGAGTATCATGAGCTGGCCCCAGTTTGATTGCATGTGCATGAAAGTTCTTCCACAAAACAATATATATGAGGGGCGATGTCCATCATTAGTGCTCAAAGACAACAATAGGACAAGTTTATGTTTATTGACCAAATATAAGTTAAGCTCATTTTGAATCATAATGTAGCTACCAAAAATTGTAGTCGCTAGTGTAGCAAAGATCCAAGATCAGATCGATGCCACCATTCAAAATCGAAATGCATTACATTCTAACACCATGAAACATGTTGTTAAATCTCAAACACGAGCAATAGTCGTAAAATAATTTGAAAAGGAGGAAAATATTTAAATAAATCAGAGCATGGCGTTAAGACTATGTTCGGCCCCATTTCACCCTCTCTGGTGAAAGATCCCTATAGTTCATGTCCACACCATACGAATAAAACTCAACACTCTATGTCCCGAAAAGATGCTGCATGTCGTAGTATTCGGAGATGTACGGCGTATATATATGCCTGACTTGAGCAGAGGGGCAGTTCCTCTTTTGTTCATGGGTGTTCAGCCGAACACCCATTAATTTTTGTAAAAAAATCCACATTATAGTATGTGTATTACATATATAATGAAATATACTCTTAATTAAGCCAATTAGACCACAACTTCCCCTTAGCTTATCAAACCACATCTCCCTCCGGCGCCCCCACAACCTCAAACTGACTCATGTGATGGTCGGCCCATGGTCACACACCCTTTGGCATTTGCCCTTTGGGCATTGGATCATTCGACCTAGCCACAACAAGATCATTCTCTCTCATCTCTCTCTCACTCTCTCTAACCCTAACAATCAACAAATAGCAACCAACTCTCACATCTCTCCCTCTTTCTTGACGTGGCAATGTGACCACGACGATGCCAAGTGCGGCGGTAAGCGGAGGAGCAAGGTCCGTGCCACTGCCGTGGGTTCTGTTGGGCATGGGCAGCGAACGACGGAGCAGACGGGCGATCACGAGCGGGAGGGCGACCGGGGAGCCCTATGGTTTGCAGCCAACAACAACGACCCAGCGGCTCCCGACAAGAAGGCCACGGTACCCAAATTCTCAACAGCGCAGCTGCGGGCTTAATCTGAATTACTAGATCCTCAACTTTCAAACCAGCAAAGAGCAAACCCAAAAGTCCAAATCAGAAATTTTGTTTGTGTCAGTTTGAATTGTGATTGGTAAATCTTGTCTTTTTTTGTTAAATGTAAATCTTAGAGCTTCAAAAAAATGAAGTTTGTCGATTTGAAAGGCACGAAGGAAAATCGAGTTAAATTATAATTTTTTCTTGATTATTTTGTAATTTTACTGAATTATTTGAGATGTTGTCATTAGTACGAATAATTTGTACTTTGATTTTTACTATTGTGCATATTTATGTTTTACATTGAATAATATTTTTGTAACTTCGAACACCCATTCTGGAAATCCTGAGTCCGCCACTGCTTGAGCACATGCCTTATACACATGCGAGCATAGCTTGTGCAGGAGCTTCGGCTTGTTGCAGGTGCATGTAGCCACATCACCGAGGGTGCAAGCATGTTTCATTCCCCCCTAGCATGACCATTGGCATATTTCCACCTCAACCAGATCTCGTACTTCCTCCTCAAGCCATCGATCACCTAGATATCGTGCATATGAGCTTTCTTCATCTTTTGGTCCATCTATCTCTGCTTGTTCTCAAACCATTGCTTCCCATCTTCTAGCTGTCGTCTCGTTGTGGTGGCTCTATTTACGAAGTAACCGATCGTGGGAGTCCAGGTCTCCTCAACGATCATGGTGATAGGGAGGCACCGCACACCTTTCAGCATGCTGTTGTACACCGCGGACATATTGGTTGTCATAATGTCGTATCTCGCACCGTCAGTGTCGTACAGATAGGATCATTTCTCTAACTCAGGAGCGTGGAGATTAATCCACTTGGAGAAACTAATGGTGCTCCTGGATTCCCTTCTCGCGCCCTGCTGTCCGTCATGTGCCTCCAGAGGAGACTCCCTTGTTTATGCCTCATAGTCCGATGTTCAAGGTCTCTCCAGATGGACTCAAATTTCTACCTCTAGTTTTGCATGCACAACACCATGAATATCTTCATTGGTTCCTGACTATGGAACCATTTGAAGAAGTTCGATGCAAGATGTCTGATACACCACCGGGTTTCCACACTACCATCCGAGCACGGTCGGCCCACATTGCTGGCCGGGCCGGTTAGTAGAACTCATGGTAGTCAATACGAGCCGATCACCATTGTCCCGCCCCCTCATTTTGCATAAAATTATGTGCAAGTCTTCTCCCGTAGTCTTCCTCCAAAATAGCGCATTTTGTGCTCCGGTCTTCATGAACCGCCTATGGTTCCCCGCTTCATGAGGCACCAGTATCATCAATATTTGTTGGCACCCTATGCACGAAATTCACATAAACCATTGGCTTTCCGTATATCGCCACCTCGGGCTTGGCAACAATCTGCATGTATTGGCCCCATACAATGCTACTATTCACCTTGAGTAGCTCTCATACTCCTTGCCCACCCCTATTTGTGCAGGTGATCCCCTCGATGACAAGCTTTTTCGTCGTTGCCTCCGTGTCGAACTCCCATCGGATGCAGCTCCTTAGCTCGTGAATATTTATCGCATCTAACCCCTCCGCTCGGACCACCTTGTACGAGACCGTCGCCACAAAACACAAGCAAACTTTGCATGTTCGACATTACCTAAAGCCACAAAACCCCAATTTATTATACACAATCTATTAAATAGGTCACACTACGTAGTCTACATTTCCCTACCTCTAGAAAATCACCACACTACCCAACCTAACCAAAATAACGACTTCAGGGTGTCGGTGCATCGTAAAAAAACTATAAAATTAATTACGACTAATTAGTTACGTCGAGTTAATTACGACTAAATTAATTACGACTAACTAACTACAACTAACTAATTGCGACTAATCAATTTGGACTAACTACTTACGACTCAATTAATTATGACCAATTAATTAGGACTAACTAACTACGAGTAATTAATTCTAACTAAATTAAAAACAAAAAAAATAATTATGACCAAATTAATTAGGACTAATTAATTACCACCGAATAATTAGGACTAATTAATTATAGATAATTAATTAGGACTATTTTAATTATGACTAACTAACTGTGAGTAATTAATTATGATTAATTAATTTAACATAGTAATTAAGGATAATTAATTATGACTATTTTAGTTACGACTAATTAATTACAACTAACTAATTTGGACTAATTAATTATGATTAATTAATAAAAATAGACAATTAAGACTATTTTAATTACGAATAACTAACTATGACTAATTAATTATGACCAAATTAATTACCACTAACTAATTTGGACTAACTAATTATGACTAATTAATTATAACTATTTAATTATGACTAAATAATTACGAGTAACTAACTATGATTAATTAATTATGACCAAATAATGTAACACTGATTACATAGTTAATAAACGTAATGCATACGAGAAAATTACCTCTAGAAGATCTTCACTTGATGTTGAACTAACTCTACTAAAACGACTACTAAACACTCTCAAATCAGCAACAAAATTGAAACTAATTTCGACCGATCACGCTACCTCTCACTCACTTGATCTTCTATGTCTCTCTACGCAGAGCATAATGGTTTTGGTGTGGAGAAATGAGAACGCTTCACCGGTTTTTATAGCCGCGCCAAGGCCGACCGCGACGCGATGGGAGGGAATCTAATTCCCTCCCAAGGCGATGCACTAGGTTTTTCGCACATGCGGGGGGACAACATCCCAAAATCATGGATTTTCATTCAAAACATAAAAAAATACATGAAGTGACGGTTGTAGGGGGCATTCGTGCCCATGGGGACCGGACTCGCCGTGTCTGTACCCTGGGCGAACGGACCAGAGGAGGTTTGGCCCCCAGGGGCACGGACGTGGCATCTCCGGTGTAACCTCCCAAAATTTGAGCTTTCAAAAATCTTTTGTATTGATTAGGTCCCCGAATTTTTTTACCAAATTTCCTTGGTTTAATAAAGCTTAATTGGGAATTTCTATAATTAAAACAATTTAATTTGATTAATGTAAACCTCAATTAAATCAAAAACAATATTAGTTGGGTTCCTCGTGTTCTAAGGAATTTTCTTGGATTTTTTGGAGTTAGTTTGCTATTTATTTGAGCTCCTTTGGATTTTCAGCCTCTTCTTAATTCGGAAATCAATTTCCTTTTTCCAAAAATCCTCAAGAGCCGAATTGGCTTCATCCATTTCTTGTCTCACCCTTCCGCTTGGGCCGAAGCCCATTTCTTCCTTCTTTCTTTCAGGCCGCCAGCCATCCCTTTGCACCCGGCCCGTCCCCACTAGTTGCTCCAGCTTCCCATTCCGTCTACCCGCCAAGCCGCCCCGACCCATCTCATCGTCAAACCCTAACCGACCGGCAGCCTCCTCCCACCATCCTCGCCCACCGCGACCACCTCCTTCGCCCGGCCCCACCTGGCAGAGACCGTCGCCGCCGCTACGCCAACGTACACGCGCGTCTGATGCGAACTTCGCATGCTATCGCCCTTGGCGTCCGTGTCGTGCACGTTTCCCTGCACCATAAATATCCACCAACCCGCCAGACCGCCGCCGCCCGCCACCTCGTCGTTTTCCTCGAGTCTGACGCTGTCATGCCACGATTGTTTCTCCGCCGTCGAAACTCCTCGAGCCATCATGCCAGCGCCATCGGCATCACCTCGACCTCCTCCGTTGTTTGTCGTCGCTGGTTGGAGATCCCGAACACCACCTCGCTGTCTTCATCTTCTTCTTCCTCGCTCCCGCGATGCTTGAAACCATGTCACCTCGTTCCCCATCGCCTCGGTGAGTTCCTCTCGAATCCGTCCATGTCACCGTGTGTCCCTCATCCCAATCTATCTTCCCTCTCACTTGATTCCAATTTTCTTCCATTGTGCGTCGATATCTCTTTCTTCTCCGACCGCTATCTTTCGCCGCCATCCTCGTCACTCCGTAAGACTACGCCTTCATCTTCTCCACCATTGTGTTCCTCGTGCCACGTTCTTCCCGCACGCACTTCCTCTCTACAAAATAGCCACTGTAACCTCGCCGCCGTTGACGACCGTGCTTGTGCCGCCACCATCTTCTTTGTCGCCGATGATTACCACCGAGTCTCGCCGCCTCACCCGTGTCACCACCTTCGCCTTCTCTCTCACCGTCGTGCTTGCTAGCACCAGGAAGCCATTGGGCTTAGTGTGTCGTCGCCCTCGCTGGTGACATGCCGTCGCCCACGTCATCGCTATGCCACCACGCCGCTTCGTCGACACCATGTCGTCGCCATGTCGGCAGCCCTGTCCTCCGTAGCCGCCACATCATCGCCACTCGTGACACGCGTACATAGCGTTGAAAACGGACGGAAATTTTCCCGGTCCGAACCGTCCATTTTTCTACATTTGACCCGCTGCTTGTATTTTCTAAATATCCGAATCGGTTCGACCGGACTAAGATGTCGAACGCGGACGGACGTAAAACGGCGTTTTCCGTCCGTTTTTCTAATTCGTATTTGGTCGGAATATTTCCGTATTTTACCAAATTTACCCGATTCTAGCAGCCCAATCTTTGTCCCCTGGTCCCCAACTCCTAGAGGCCCAACACTAGCCCATCTAAGAAAACCTAGGTCTCCACTCTCCACTTCTAGACCCCAAGTGCCCCTAAATGATGAGGTATGCCGTATGCGTTGTACATTGTAGCACCTTATATTTACAACATTTAACAATAAATTATGACCAAACTATATGCGGGAAGATGGCGGTGAAAGTGATCCTGATGAGATGGATGATGCCGCAGCAATTTGTGATGGACTGATGAACATCCGAAAAATATGACATGTTATTATGTGATGTACTTGTGCTATGTTCATGCCACTCATTTTAATTTGTTAGATGTCATCCGAACTAAGTGTCACAGTGTTCTTACTGTTAGTGTGTGGACAGAAATCCTAAACTATTTTCATTTGCGCTTGAATATCCGAATTCGTGCTTTACTGCTTTTTCATCGTCAAAGATGTGTGTGATTGTGAGTATAAAGATGTGCGGTATTCCGCTTAAGTTCCGCTTTCGTCGCTTCAGTTGAGTTTCCGGCCGTATTGGTTCGTTTCGCACCCGCATATCCCGATTCCGCTTTCGAACCCGCATTTTCTGAACCCGATCCCGTTTCCGCCAACAAATATAGAAACGGAAGTAGAAATGGGATTTTTCCGTCCGTTTCCGTTCGTTTTCATCGCTACGCGTACACCACGCAAGATCCAAGTGTTGCGTCATCACCATTGGTCGTGTGGCAGACACCTCGCCACGTGTTGCCCCGTCACCTGCCACCTTGTTGCCACCTCACCTCCATTGCATCACATGTCAGCCTTGTCATCATCCACCCACTCCAAACCCTAAACCCAAACCTCTGTGGAATTACTCCACTGTGGACCAAGCCACTTATATGCAGGCCCCACATGTCAGTTCATTGTTCCATGAACCCGTCGCCATGAACAATAGCCCTAGTCCGTAGACTTGGTCTATGGATGAGTGGCCCACACGTCAGCCCGTCATCCTTTTTCTGGAATTCTTTTAATTCTAGAATATTCTTTTATTCCAGTGGGTCCCATATGTCATTCTCTCCACCATTTTCCAAAAATCCCAAAACAAAAGATTATGGGAATATTCCTCAGCCCCACCTATCATTCTCATATTTTCTCTCTCCCTTTTCTTTTTCAGCATTTTCTTTCCTGATCAAACTTCCGAGAGCTCGTTCTTCCTCATACGAACTCTGATTGAAACCATTCAAGTTTTTAAATTCATCTAAATTCAAGGGACTACCATTCAATTTTAATTTGGAGTTTATTTGATTTATCTTTTTGATTTTTTTGTGTGCTTTCTCTCTCGTTAGACGTTGACGTTCCTGCACTGCTAGAAGGAGCTAAAGGTCAAAAAAGTCAAGATCGCAGATAAAGAACAACTGCAGTGTTATGGTAAGGGAAGTTGTGTTGTTATCATATTGCAACCAGTTATCCAAAACTACTTTGTTTCATAGTATTTCATGCTAATTCAAATATTAAATGCTTTTACTATTTTGGGATTAGCTATGCAACCTATTTGATTATACCCACCTTGTAAATTGTATTACCATGATCATTTTTCATCCTAGCATGGTTAATCACTAGTTAGTATTATCATAACACCAACATGGATTGATTAGATACGATTAGTATGCTTAACCATGCAACGGGTCATTGATATTATTTTAAAATGCTAAACTTATGCCTAACTAAGTGATTATTGAATGTCTTTGTGAGAAGCTGTGTGCGGTATGTTGTCATATGTTGATGGCATGTGTTGCACCTAATCAACAAGGTGAAAAATATTTAGACTGAGGCGAGCGAATCAGATTTTGCATGGTGGACTCTGTGATTGGGAAATATGAATTGTGGTGACTTAGTTAGAAATTGGCAGCCTCGTCTTAGTCAATTAAGGACTTAACTTTGTGCATCATTAAACTAAGCCTTACTGTACGACCACATGCATTGTATAGAACAGGCCTAACTTAGTAAGTTATGGAGTCTCGATATTGACTACGCAGGTAGTACGTTAAGCTCCATGCCAGGGTAGAGGTGTAACTTTTTCTCCATGATGGGTCACATTTATGGGTGGTTTGCCGTCTCTAGGCCCAGTGGTGTGTGTCGGGCCAACGATCTCCGTGAGGTTTGTTGCCGACTGTATGCACATCGGGAGGGTCAATTGTCGAGATGAAGTTTTAGAAAGATTTTGTTATGATTTACTCTGATCAAGTGATCGTATCTTGTGGGTAAAGTGTACAACCTCTACAGAGTGTTAATAATTTATTCGAATAGCTGTATCCACGGCCATAGATATGCTCGGGGATTTCACACGAGGGATAGATTTTACAAAATAAATTAGGAGGGACAACTGTGTGAATAAACTTATGCATCCGTGTGAAAGAATATATTTAGACTAAATGAGCATATCCAAATATTTTTATAATCGAGCTAACGAGTCAAGCTAGAACGAAATCTAATTTCATTAAAAATTGATTTATTGTAATGTTTAACTAATTAATAAGTGTAATTAGAGCTATAACCGCAGTAAAGACTTGTTTGAGTACATTGTGATCTGACTCAATCCCTTCGAATTGACTCGAAATTTAAACTAAAATCTCTTTCAATCCGAAGGGATTGATTCTAATCCCTCCCTATCCAAACAAACCATAAAAGTTTTTTTCCCAACCTACATACAGCCCATCGCGATCACAATTAATACTGTGGCGCATACATCATAGCGACTGAAGCACAAGTTAAAACACGAGAAAAAAATAGACAACCGAGATCAAATACAAATGGCCGCCCTTTCCGAAGAAGAGAGTAGTTCCCGTGGAAATAGAAACAATCAAACATTTCCGTTATTCCTTTAAAAAAAAAAATCATGTGCTTCGCGTGTCCTCACCCGCCGGTCACAAAACAAAAAGAATCAACGTCTCCAACCATACACATGATAAGACAGGTCCTAAAGGCCTAAACTAATCATGCAGTTAACACATAAGTACGAAAATACAAATAAAAGAAAAGAGATCGGAAACCTCTAACCAATTCAGAGTTTCTGGCTCATTTGGCACCCTATCCTTCTTCAGCGAAATTCTGGGCGATTCCTGTTTCAGCGCGAAGATCTACAAGTTCTGTTTTGCGCGGTGCTGTACCTGCAAATTTTGTGAATTTTCCAGTTGTTCTTAGAGCACCCGCTCTCGAAGCATTCCGCTTGAAAATCTCTTCTTTCTGTCTTAGGAATCAATTATCCGGATAAAGATCCTAGCTCTTTTAGTCCTTTGCTGTAATCTTGCACAAAGATTGCGGCTTTTTCTGTAGGATTTTTCCACTAGAGCACAAGAATCCACGACTCTGCTCTGCGAAGATGACGATGGGGGGCGTTAATGAGCGCTTCCCGGAGGGCAGCGAGCCGTTGCTCCCGACGAAGCAGCTGGGGGAGGGGGCGGAGGATGGCGGCGGCACCGAACCCGCCTTCCACGAGTTCAACGGCGCCTCCTTCGCCGGCGCGGTGTTCAACCTGTCCACCACCATCGTCGGCGCCGGCATCATGGCCCTGCCGGCCACCATGAAGGTGCTCGGCCTCGTCCCCGGTTTGCTCATGATCGTGCTCGCTGCGCTCCTCACCAACGCCTCGATCGAGCTGCTCGTGCGGTTCAGCCGCGTCGTGGGCGCGCCGTCCTACGGCGCCGTCATGGAGGACGCGTTCGGGTGGTGGGGCAGGAGGCTGCTCCAGGTCTGCGTCGTCGTGAACAACGTTGGCGTCATGATCGTCTACATGATCATTATTGGTAAAACCAATTGAGCACAGCCTGACTCTTGATTCGGCATTTGTGTTCAGTTGCTTATGACAACTGTGAATTGTTTCAGGATTGTGCTATCTTAGACTTTAGTATGAGTAGTTCTTAAAAAACATTTATGTAGTAACGAATATCAGTTTCTGGAAATCTAGTTGGCTTTGGACCTTGGATTTAAGAACAGCTATTGCACTACTATGCTGCATGTAGTATAGATTATAAGTTATGAAGTAACTGAAATCCAATATCAGGGTAACCAACGAACAAATTCTCTTTATCAGTTTTTTTTTTTTTGAGAGAGTATTCTCTTTATCAGTTAACTTTGTTCATTTCTTCTGTGATTCAGCTTTGTTAGTATTTTTGTATTTCTTGTTGCTGTATAATGTTTGGGGTTCCCGTCCCTGTAGGTTGTAGAACATACATACCTTACAAAATGCGAATCTTGTTTCATATGAGATTCTAAATGTAGCCAACTGGAGGCACCAAGCATATATTTTTTACTGATATAATTGCTTGCATTTTCCATTGTGTTGTAGATAAATGCCACTGTTTTTTTAGATTTTGGTAGTTGGTGCTTGAATTGTGGGGATTGGTCCCTATTGAGGCATGATAGTGAATCTAATTTACAAACGAGCACTCTTTACTCTAGGTGATGTGCTTTCTGGAACTTCCTCTGGTGGTGAGCACCACTATGGTGTGTTAGAAGGATGGTTTGGCACGCACTGGTGGAATGGACGTTTCTTTGTTCTCCTGGTTACTACCCTTGGTGTATTTACTCCACTAGCATGTTTCAAGCGTGTTGGTAAGTGATTGCTTAAGCAAAGTAGCTATTACTTTTTTGCAAAGAAAAGTCTTTTCTGGTTCTGCTTTTTATAAGAGTAAGATACTATGTTTTGTTCATCACTATATGATAATATGCGTTTGTTTATTTGTCTCTTGCAGATTCACTGAGCTATACATCTGCCATATCTGTTGCTTTGGCAGTTGTATTCGTTATTATTACTGCAGGAATTGCTATTGTCAAGTTGATAGGTGGACAAATTCCAATGCCTAAGCTGTTCCCTGCTGTTCCTAATTTGGCATCTGTCTGGGAACTTTTCACAGCAGTGCCAGTTCTTGTCACTGCTTACGTTTGCCATTACAATGGTATGGGCCAATTCTAGTTCTGATTGCAATAAAACAAAATTCATTAGGAAGAGTACAGAAAAGATGGACCTTAGGATTTGTAATGTTGCATTTGCATGCCCTGGAAACGTTCAGAGTATTTCCATGAGTCTGGCATAAAAATGCACATACATGACTGAGCTAATATTATCATAAATTATTTTTGAGAATTATTGTTACAATGCAGTTATTGAGTTTTTTAGCTAATGTATTTTGTAAATACATCTGAAGCCCTCCAAAAAAGTTGTTTGCTTGTCAGTTGTGTAAGGAGATCTGATTGATATTTTGCAGTTCACCCTATTCATAATGAGCTCAAGGACTCTTCCCAGATTAAGCCAATAGTGCACACATCATTGGCTCTATGCTCAACTGTCTATATCACAACAAGTTTCTTTGGATATCTTCTCTTTGGTGAACTTACACTCGCTGATGTGCTCGCTAACTTTGATTCAAATCTCGGCATTCCATACAGTTCAGTTCTTAATGATTCCGTTAGAGTGAGCTATGCTGTCCACCTAATGCTCGTGTTCCCCATGATATTCCACGCACTGCGGCTTAATTTGGATGGGCTTCTCTTTTCCTCTGCAAGGCCCCTTTCTTCTGACAACAGAAGGTTTGGTGTGATGACAGCGGTGCTCCTCCTTGTGATTTTTCTATCTGCAAACTTCATTCCCAGTATTTGGGATGCCTTCCAATTTACTGGGGCAACTGCTGCTGTTTGCATTGCCTTTATTTTCCCAGCTGCAATCACTCTAAGGTATGTTGATAGTTCACATGTTTCATTATACGTCGTTCTTTCTAGCTCTAGTATGTCACATTACCATTTCTAATATGCACCAAATGAAAAAGGGAAAGAAACCTGCTGTGACGCTGTCCATGATGACTGAAATACATTTGTGGATTATGAGTTTATGACTGTAGTATATGGCCGCTAACATATGAATAGGTAGTAGACCTAATAAAACTAAGGGCTAGATTTAGTTGTTTAATACAGTTCATTGTTTCGGTCATCTAATTCCTTTTGCTTGGATATCTCAGGGATCCGCACAGCATAGCAAAGAACTGGGACAAGATTCTGGCCGTCTCCATGATTGTTCTTGCAGTCGTGTCAAACGTAGTAGCAGTGTATAGTGATGCATATTCGATGTTTCATAAGAAAAGTGCCCCCTCCAAAGCCTTAGCTGCATAATCCTTTTGGGGAGTCAAGGGACAAGAGTTCATACGAAGGGTGGTTTGTACATTAGTTAGTCAATAAAAAAAACATCATTTAAGAGAGCCTCATGGGATTGGTTTTACGATTTGTTTGGCAGACCACCCTTTATTCAATTGTGTTGAGTTGCATGTATCTACATGATGGATGCGCAACTTTTGTTTGAAGTGCTTCGATCCAATGTTCAATTACAAGACTATCGTCTTAAATGTGAAATTATAGAGTTATTATTATAATCGATAAACAGTAGTTTTTGCAACTGTGAGAACAAAGTATTGGATGTGAAATAGTGAATCGTTGTTCTACAAATGCAGTATTCTCATTGCTTAGGCATTTGCCTGGCTATTCTTTTATGGCAAAATTGCAGCTAGGAGAACATGCATGGTGTTGAAACTTGGTACTTATTTGAGAACAGGAAATAGAAACCTAAGTCGATTCGGCTGTTAGACATTTTGCTAGAGATCCTTCTACGATCTTTATGATCAGAGATCATGCTACTTCCAAGGAGTCTGTTCAGCATGACCTAAAAATGCAAACAGTTTACTTAATGAATTTTGTTTTCAGAGGAAAATGATCGCTGCTTGAGTTATGCTAGAGTGATCTTATACATGAAGCTGAAGAACTACTTGCCAGGGGTTGTAGCTTTTGGTTGGAAAACTACTGAGGGTGCTATCGTTAATGTCAAAGGTGTATGAGGATATTCTAAATTGAGTGATTACTGAATTAACAAGATGCGAATATGGCTCGAAATTTTCCCGTCAGAACTATAGTGTCCTGAAAAAAAAATGAATGCGATACCGTAGATTTTTCATCGCGAAATGTTGTTGCTACCGATATAACATGACATGTATTCAAATTCGAACGCGACCAAAAAATTTACCAATTTTGACGCAACATACCAAGTTTTTTTAGATAATGAAATTACAACTCCTGGCCTCTGTACCAAATAGAGATGCACACAGTCATTACACCACCATCAGCTAAAAGCTTAACACAAAAAAGACCAAAAAACAACAATGACAAACAAATTTTCATACAAAGGCTAGCCTAAAAAAACCACCTAGCCCCGCATCCGAGATCAACTAGAAGATCGTCCACATGCAAACAGCAGCTGCGTAGCAAAGAGGTGATGATGGGCTAGTCTCCGTAGCGACACCTCTAAGAAGGGATATGACTCACGTCGTCGCCGCCGGATCCAACCAGCGAAGGTCAAATCAGGAGTTTTCACTCCGGAGCTTAGGTACCAGTGCTCCAAAGCAACAACTTCAAGAAGGTAACGCCGCTCAGGTCGACGTTGTTGCCGGATCCAACCAGAGAAGGTCAGATCAAGAGTTTTTACCCTGATCGAAAGTACCAGCGCTCCAAGACCACACCATAGCACGACCTCGTCGCTAGATCCAACCAATGAAGGTAAGATCGTCAAGACGATATTCGCAACATCCCCAACAGCTAACTGCCTCTAGGAAGGCGACATCCACCGTAGCACGCATCGGCCGGTTAAGTAGCCAAGCGCCGCACAAGCTACCACCACCGAGCCGTCGCAATCTCTACCAACTACGCCAAATCTGAATCTACACCGCGCCACCTTCATCATCAAACCATCGACAAAGTCGTGCCGCCAGAAGAAGCCGGCGGAGAAGGGGCCTAGATTGCCACGCCCGAATACGAGCCGGCAGAGAAGGGCCCCACATCCAGCCCCAATAAAATTCCACACCGTTGAAAATCGCGAAAAGACGTCGGGCGTCGAGAGTGTGATGCAGATTAGGCGCTACCACCGAGAAGAAGAAGCCCCGCCACTGCTGCTGGCGGCAAGGAGGAAGGGAGGAGGAGAGGAGGGTTTTTTGTGGCGGCTAGGGTTTTCCCATGAGAGACTTAGGAGCTACTGTTTACTAGCTGCAACTTTTGCCCAGACTATTCCAATCTAGGGTTGATCCACATTTCTCGAGCTTAGCTTTAATTAAGGATGATGATATTGTGAAGACATCTAATCGAACCAAATTTTTTGGACGCCTCACTCCACTCGGACGATGCACTTTAAAATAAACAGATGCCACTCATATCTCTTCATTGCAACTCTTGTCCATTACAGTTGTCTACCACCCATTCTCCAACCACTCCCACGGCTCCTCTGCCTACCCATCTGATGTCATGCCAGTGGCCGGTGTTCTTCGTCTAGGAGCCCACCGCTGGAACCACATTGCTCCTCTCCCTCACCCCTCCCCCCCCCCCCGCCTCCTCTCTCGTCATAGGTGTCGGGACCCAAATATGTAAATCCGGACCCTCTATGTATACTGCACTAGTCCAAGATCATGCTAATGCACATAGTGGCAACATCGATGAAATACCATTCCATATGCGAAGATAACTAAGAAATATGCAAATAACAATAATTAACAGAGTAACGATCTTAAGGTCAAGACTTACAATTAATGCCTCAAAAGGCAAATATCTCAAATAAGCCGCAGCGGAAGGAAACAGAAAAACTTCAGTGTAGCCCATCCATATTCCTACAGGCAATCGACTGGGGTAGTGCGACCTGGTTCTCTACGATCCTTCAAATAGTCCTTGATGATCAACGATAAACTGATGTAGTCTTCATTAACTGAGCAAGATTGTTTATAGCAAGAGCGAGCACATAAAGTACTCAGCAAGTTATACCACATAATGCAATTATAGATGATGGCTTATTCCAAAGGAAATGACTTCTATGGTTATTTTGTAAAAAGCAACAGTTGCAATTGAATAGAAATAATAGATTGAAAGAGTAAGTTAAAACAATAGTAATAATAAGTAAAACAATAGTAATAATAAGTAAACAAGAGTTTTCACATAGTTCATAAAGCTTAATCCAATTCTTTCACATAACTTTCCCTTTCACATTGTTTTTATAAAATCTACTCTTGGGTAAATCGCCGAGCATGTTCATGACCGAGGGCGCGGCTATTCGAATATGTTATTAACACTCTGCAAAGGTTGTACAACTTTACCCACAAGATATGATCAACTGATCAGAGTAATTCATAACAAAACCTTTCAGAAACATCATCTCAACAATTGTCTCTCCCGATGTGCATACAGTCGGCACGAAACCTCACTCGACTCGTTGGCCCGATGCACACCGCTGGTCTGGAGACGGCGAACTGCCCATAGATGTGACCCTAACAAGTAGTCCACACCTCTATCCTGGCACTAAGCTTAACCTACTACCTGAGGTGGCCAAAGTAAAGACTCTGTAACTTACTAAGCTAGGTTTGTCTCATACTAGGCTTGTGGTAGTACGATATGGTTCAGCTCAATGACACACAAAGTTAAGTCTTTAATTGACCAAGACGAGACTGCCAAACTACTTAAGTCACCACAATTCGTATTTCCCAAGCACATAGCACATGTCACAACACCTTTCCACTCACCTCAGTCTAATCTTTTTCCCACCCTATTGATTAGGTGTAACACATGCCATCAACAGGTGATATCATACACCACTTAGCTTTTCACAAAGACGTTCCATATTCACTTAGTCAAATATGAGATTAATATTTCAAAATGATATCAATGACTCGTTGTAAGGCTAAGCATACCAATCGTATCTAACCAACCCACATTAGTGCTATGATAATACCAACTAGTAACTTAACCAAGCTAAGGTGACAAATGATCATCGTAATACAATTCACAAGGTGGGTATAATCAAATAGGTTGCATAACAAATCCCAAAATAAGTAAATCATTTAATAATTGAATTAGCAATATAATAATTTGAATCAAAATAGTTTTGTAAATCTGGGTGCAACATGATCAAATCACAACTTGCCTTGCTATAGCAATGTCACTATTCTTTTATCTTCAATCTTCGACTTCCTTAACCTTCAACTCATTCGAACGATTCTAGAACATCAGCGTCTAACGAGAGAGTAAGTGCAAATACAAAAAAAAAAATCAAAAACACAAATAAAAAAACTCAAAATTGAAATTTAATGGTACTGAAAGGCATGGCTTGATTTTATATGAATTTAAAAACTTGAACAGGTTCAATCGATGTTCGTATGAGAGAGAACAAGTTCTTGGAAGTTTGATCGAGAAAGAAAATGCTGAAAAGGAAAAGGAAGAGAGAAACTGACCGATGGGGCCGAAAGAATATTATTGGAATCTTTATTTTTGAGATTTTTGAAAAATAGCAAAGAGTATGGCATGTAGGACCCACTGGATAAAAAGGAATTTCTAGAATTAAAATAATTCCAAAAAAAATGATGAGGTGTTGACATGTGGGCCATTGGTCTATGAACCAGGTCTACGGAGTCGAGCTAGTCCATGGTGGATCAAACTCATGGAGAGGGGCAGACCAAGGTTGACCTGACATGTGGGACCCACATGTAAGTGAGAGGAGAGGGAACCTAGGGTTTAGGAGAGTGGATGATGTGTGGGACCCGCACGTCAGAGAGAGAAAGGGATATGGATATGGTTTTCCATGTGTGCGTTGACTAGGATGGTGGAGATAAGATGGCAGTGAGGTGGCAAGTGACATGGCGTGCACGTGGTGACCGCGTGGCAACGAGATGGCAAGGTTGGCTGAGGTGGCGGCAAGGTGACGTGGTGGCGAGGTGGCTGCTGACAAAGCGTACATGGAGGACAGGGCAGATGGCATGGCGATGACACGACAGTGACCTGTCAAGGCTATTGACGCGATAGGTGGCGCTAACACAGTGCACACGTGTCATGAGGTGGCGGCTACGGAGGGCATGGGCGATGATGTGGAAACGAAGTGGTGGCTGGCGAGGCAATGACGACATTAGTGGCACACTGAGCCCGATGGCTCGCTGACGATAGCGACCACGGCACAGGCGAAGAAAGGGTGAAACGGAGAGAGGAGGACACGATGAAGGTGGTGACGCAGGAACGATGGCAGTCGTCGGCGGCGAGGAGAAAAGCGGCAGCGCGGATCGGCCCTACGGCGATGAGGTGGTTCTGGCGTACCTCCGACAAAAGGAAGGGGAGCACGGCGTAGAACACGACACGGGGATGGAGATGGTGGCGAAGATGGAGGCGGGTGCTCACCAGCGGCACCCGAAGATGGGAGAGATGAAGCCAAACTCTGCGCACGAAGAACGAAACTCGAAATTGAGAGAGGGAAAAGATAGATTAGGAGGTGGAACATGTGGTAACACAGTTGGATTCAAGAGGGGCTCACTGAGGCGACGAGGAGCGCGACGGAAGCATTTTCGGGTGGTGGAGTGTGACCGAGCGCGAGGAAGGAGTTGGTGTCGTCAAGGTAGTGTTTGGGAGCTCTGTCCGGTGGGGGCACACGATGAAGGACGTCGACGCGGAGTTGGTGGCAAAAAGACTTGGCCTGAGGAGTGGCAACGACGGAGATCGAGCTTGGCATGAACGACACTGGGCTTGGAGAAGAAGAGCTCGGTGGTGGTGCATGACAACTTTCGACGACGACGGCTAGGGCACGGGAGGCGGCGGGATGAGGCAAAGGGGACATGCACGGGGTGGCGGTATTTATGGTGCGGGGAGTCGTGTTTGACCCGGACGCCGAGGATGGCGTGGAGACGGTGTCTAGTTCGGACACACACATGGCGGTAGCAATGCTAGCTAGTGGGCCTGGGCGAGGGAGGCAGCTGCGGCTGGGCTGAAGCGCAGAGTTAGCTTGCTATGGTTTGGTGGCAGGGAATGGGGCAAGGGGGCTGCGCTAGGGCGAGGCGGGGAAGGGGGCGAAGATGGAGTCGTAGAGAAAACAGGGATGGGCCGGGTATTAGGTGGGCTGATGGAGAGAGAAGGAGAGCGAGCTGATTTAATTTGGTCCATGAAGAAAAAGAAAAAAAAGAAATTGATTTCAGAATTAAAGAAAATGCTGCAAATTCAAATGAGGCAAAATAAATACCAACTAACTCAAAAAAATCCAGAAAAAATCCTTGGAATACAAGGAGCCCAACTAGCAATGTTTTTTTATTTAATTGATGTTTACATTAATCGTATTAAATTGTTTTAATTTTGAAAATTCCCATTTAAGCTTTATTAAATCAAGAAAAATTGGTGAAATTTTTTGGGACCTAAACTACACAAAAGATTTTTGAAAGATCAAATTTTGGGATGTTACCATAGGCCTTCAACGAGATCGAATCAGAGCTCCACCCGCGTGATGGCGTAGAGGCCACCCAGCCCACAGGGGCAAGTGACGGTGGAGTGCCATGGCGGGCAGTAAGGCATCCTGAGCTCCATGGCGGGCCTCTCTGAGCTCGGTATGGAATTGGTGACATGGGCCGAGTTTGCCCAACCAGATCCGGGCCCGTCGGCGATGAGGAGGCGAGCGCGGAATGTTGTAGTGAGTGTTTTTGTTGCAATTGTTTTGTTGATCTATTGCACTAAAGATTTTTTTAAGTTGCAATTGGGGATGTGATTTGTTGCAACACTTTGTTGCTGTAGTTTGTTGCCACTGAATAGGGTTTTGTTGCACGCTTAATAATCATTGTTGCGATTGCTATCATTTTTTTGTTGCGGCTTTTTGTTGGCAGATCGAACATTCATTTCGTGTTTGTTGCATCTGGGTTAAGATTTGTTGCAAACTTAGAAACTAATTGTTTCACTTATGGGTTTTTTTGTTGCACCGAACCAAATGACTGAGATCAATGTCTTAAATGAGATCAGACAGGGTGGGGTGGGAGTACGATGTTTGGACGCTAGTCACCCCCTTTAGGGTGTGTTTGGTTGTATGGACCAAGTTATGCATGTATCGGATGGTTCTGGATATGCCTTTATCCCTCTGTTTGGTTGAGTATATCGAACCAACTGGTTCGGATGGGGTGGTACAAATTCTGAGAATATTCCCGTGAGATGCTAAACCATTCCGTTCAATAAAATTGGGCGAACCACCTGGTATAGGACGGACTCGTCTGCTCATGTCGCGTGCGCTCACCACTCGCGTTAGATATTAATGAGATTGCCATTAATAGTTAAACTTGAGATTGCCATTAATCGTTAAACTTAAAAAACAAATTTAACTATAAGTTGTATATTTAGAAATGATTACTGTTTAATTATTCAAATAATTCAATATTAGTGGGTCACACTCTAACTAAAAAATGCATCAAGTTAAAGAAGAGCTTGTAGTATATTATTAACCTTTAAATTAAAATAGAGAACTTAACTAGAGATTAAGTTAGGAAATTTTAGATTAAATAGAAAAGGATAATTAGTTGATCATTAATAGTTAGGTGAGAAAAGGGGAAAAGGAGAAAAATAAAAATGAAAAAAATAAAAAGAAAGAAAAGAAAAGAAAAATACCATAGAGGTAAACTCACCAATGTAGGGAGGAGGTTATCGAACCAACCTCATCACCTCAACCAAACACAATATCGTATCATTTGTGTATCGTCTCATACAACTAACCAAACACATTCGGGTATCATCCCATACAACCAACCAAACAATCTGTTTGTACCATCACATTCAGGATGATCCCATCCTACTTGTACCATCCTATCCCATTCAACCTCATCCCCACCAAATAAACACACCCTTAATTAATCAGCATGTTGCAATGATACATTGTGTTGTGTACGAGAATTTGATAACATCATCATTTTCTAGTAAGTCGTGCGAAGTTGTGAACTCCCAGATCACAACGAATTGGAAAAAAAAACTTGATTTGAATTCATATTCCACGCTTTTCAGTTTTGTATTGAAAATAAGGGGATGTGTTCGAATTCATATTCTATAAAGGGTGCGATGTGACTACTACGCTTCTAGGAGCACACTAGCTCTATTACAGAACCACCCTAGGGACCTAGACCCCACTGCAGCTCACCCTACCCCCCCACCACAACTCAGCCTCTTCATCTCCCCGACGACCGACAGCTCTGCGCGCCTCCCCTAGTCCCGCCCAATGGACTACCTCCCACCATAGCCGCCGCCATCCGCACTGTAGCCACCCTCCGTGCCGCCGCCACCACCGCCCCACCCAACCTAAGTGCTGGTTGTGCTCATCGCCATGTCGCCATCTGCTGCCCACCGCCTCCTCTCGGTCCCATGGCGGCGCTAGGCTTAGCGCTCGCCGCGCACTACCGCCACTATCGAGTCACCGCCCCATCCCTTTATATGACTATACCCCGAGGTCCCGATTGTTAGGACCCCGGACTTCTGAATTCGGACCCTCTGTGTATTTTGAACTAGTCTCATGATCAGTAGCTAGCTCACGCAGTGGCGACATTGATGAAATCATATCCATACGATAAAATATCTAAGAAGAAGGCAAATTAATATTACTTAGTAGCAACAGACCTTATGGTCAAGGTTTACAAAGTTTTGCCACACCGGGCTTAAGACAAAAGAGTAAACTTGCAGCGGAATAAAACAGCTCAAGGCAGCCATTCGACATGCCCATAGGTAATTGAGTGGAGAACGCGGCCTAGTTCACATAGTCTTCGAAGTACTCTGTGTTTTCTGGTTCTTCCTCGATGACTGATCAACAATTACATAAAGCCATGAGTACATAAAGTACTCAGCAAGTCGTAGAGAAATGTATGCAAATAGTATTCATGCAAGGTTTGAACAAGAGTAGCTTTATGGCTATTTTGTAAAAAGCAATATTAACAGTAAATACAGTAAATAGATTGAAAAACATAATTTAATAGATTAAATACAGAAGTAAACAAGTACTTTGAGACAACTAGCGAACTACCCGTTCACTTCCCAACCAACATTTTATGAAAAACACTACCCCCCGTGTGAAATCACTGGCATTGTTCATAATCGGGGACACGGCTATTCAAATAGTTTTTGTGAGACCCCAGTTTACTTAACTTGTAATGTTTAGTCATCCATTGACCCTAACACCACAAATTAAATAAACCAAGACTCGAGATGTATACTTCCCGAATAAGCGATATACACCCTTAACAAAAATAGGCATCACATTCATACCACAATATAACAAGTCTAGCAAAAGACGTACATAAGTAAAGTTATTACAACACGGCCGACCGGCCAAATAACAACAAGTTAAGAGGGAACAGCGGAAGCAAAAGACACTATAAGATGACTTAAACCAAAATGCGATCAGTTAGCCTCATAAACCACAGGGCAACCGACCGGGCCGCCGAGCTAGTCGTCCCACACACCACCACGGCACAACTCACAGAAGTGAGGCACTTGGGGCTCACCTTCTTCCTCTGCATCCAAAAATATTAAGCAAGACAACTGAGTACAAAATTTGTACTCGCAAGACTGACGTGTAGAATAGCAGACCTATACATATTCTACATGCAGGTTTATTTAGGTGGAGGTTGTATGTCTCATTTGCACAAAGCCAATTTTATTTTCAATAATGTAATAGGTTGAAAGCGAGTTATCAAAATCTGATTTTTACCAGATAAAGTAACAGCGGAACAAGTTAAACATAAATAATCACCTATCCATAGCACGAATCCCTGATCCGTACCACCCATCAAGTTTTAATTAGAAGTATTGTAGTCTAACTCTTGAAAAGCTTACCCAAGTGTGTCCATAACCTAGGACGAGGCTATTCGAATAGTTTTATACCCTGCAGGGGTGTACCAATGTACCCGCACTTCAGACCACCTTTAAGCCACAAGATTAGCACACTTCCGAAGGTATGCCGGCACAGCTAAGTCCTACGAGACATTTCCAATGAATGATGCTAATTAAGAGCCGCAACCCACGGGGATAAGGATACATTAAACAGCCTAACCGGTCTGCTAATGCTCCCCTCCCAACACCACACACACACACACCTTTTTTAACACACCCACCAACCAGCTCATAATTAACACCTCCCAAAGTACTTAGTCAAGAGAGGTCATATTTCCCCCTAGTGTGGTTAGCACGCACAAATTACCTGGATAACAGATACTCACAAGATGTTCGGTCCTTAATTGACCCGGGCACCATTCCAGTCACACCCAAATTCACACCATCTAACCATTGTGCCCAAGTCCAAATCCGTTTTGTTTTCAGTTTTGATTTTTGCAAATAATTCTAACTCAAAACTGAAACATAAAGATCATAATAAGTTTAGGTGATCAAAGTTATCGACTAAGTCGATAACTGCCCATTTCTACCGACATCTAAGCATGACTAGGCAATGTGTTTATGAACCTACTAAGTGACAAGAGCCCATCCAACGAGCCCCAATCACAGCAATAACCTAGGCTCATGGTAGTAGAGGAATCATCATTTGCCTAAGGAAATGCATCTACTAGGTTTACTATCGACAATAGTTAACACAAAGTAGCAATGCATACATAACTTTTGCAATTAACATAAATACTCAAAATACTGGGATTAACATGATCAAACTGCTTGCCTTGCTGGAGTGCAGGATCCGATGGCTGTGGCTCAGAATTAAGATCAATAATACCTTCGGAACCTAACGCGAAAAGGTGATAAAACCAATAAGAGCAAAAAACTCCAAATAAACTCCAACAGCAAAAGTTATCCAAATGCAATGAAATTTACACAGCAGCTAGAGAATGATTTTAGACATATTTAGAAATAAGAAACAGGTCATTTGGACTTAACATGCAAAAGTTATGGCTAAAGCAAGTTTTATCAGCCTAATAAATCCCAGATTAATCCCTATCTGTTACTGTTCATGGCACAAACTTCCAGAATGATCTAGAGTCTAAATTTTTTATGGTAGGTAGGTTAAGATATTCTAAGAACAGCAAAATTGAGTTTGCACAATTTGGAGTTAAAATGAATTAGTTATGATTTTCTTAAGTTGTACAACTAGCATGTCACAGCCCCAACTAATTAAATGGGATTAATATGTATTTCACTAACCTGCATTATCAAATTCAAATCATTTCATAATATATTGTACTTGGAAAATCTAATTTGAGGTAAACATACACATCAAAATTCAATTTTTAATTCAAATCAGTAATAAAAAGTTGTGATCATCATCTGAAATCTATTTATTTAAATACTACACTAATTATCATGAATTAATATAATTTTTCCAAAATTTTTGGGACTAGTTGAACCTTATTAAAATTCAAACAACATTTATAGACATACAACATGTTTGAATTTAAATATCACAAATCATATTATGAACAGTAGGGTTTTATAATTTTTATAGGAACTATATATTCCAGGAACCCCACAAATTATTTCACGATTTTAGGAATTTATTTCTAATTATAAACCCGGTCAAAGTTGCTAGACAGATTTTAAACCCAGTCAAACTTGAAAACCTAAACCCCACCATCGTTCCTCCGACCGAGCCCGGTCGCGTGGTCGAGCCCAATCAACTAAACGCACCTCACGTGAGCCGTCCGATGGGAACTCGTGGCTGAGATTGCGCACCCTTCGCCCCGCGCCACTTAACCTCTTTAAACCCCAACCTTCCGACGAGATCTAACGGCATTGTTGGACCACGCCCTCCTCTGCGCGAACAGAGCCGACGGTGGGGCCGTGTTGTCGCACCCGTCGTCTACCTCTCGGTGGCGCCAGCATCTAATGCCATGCGGCCGAAGCGATCGCGACGACACCGAGAGCGCGCCAGCACGCCGTCAATCCACCACGCCGCTGGCGGTCCAGAGCTCGCTCACCTAACGCCGCCTCCACTCCGTCTCTTCCCGCGCATAAGACCTTCTCGGCACCCTTTCTTCCTCACTCTTCCTCGGTGGCCGAGGAAGGGAAGCTCTACCGTGCTCATCTCTACGGTAAGCTTCCTCCGGTGATCCCACACTTCTCTACCTTCCATGTCGTTTCCATTTTTGCTCATCCCAGCTCCCATCTTTGCTTGTAGCCTCGTTCATCTTCGTGCTCCACCACGGCGAAACGCACCACCGCGACACACCGTGCGTTCTTCGTGTCCGGGAGGTATTATCCTCAATCCACCGCGTCACCTTGCATGCCTTACCTCACCAATCAAAACCCTAACTTTATTTTGACATTGCACGGTGTGCGTGTATTGAAGATTTGATCTTTTCGGCCATAGCACTAACCCTTCATCTCCTACCTTGTTCCGGTAAGCTCCTCTTCGATTCCTTGCTCCTAGAGTATCCTCTGTGGATCTTTGACCTATACCTAGCTCTAAGTTACCTCCTTTTGGCTTCAGGCATCCTCTCCACGTGAAGCCGTGACGTCGCCTTCGTCTTCTCCGGCACCGACAAGCCTCCAGCTGCTTCAAGCTTCCTCAAGCCCTCTCCTAGCTTCAGGTAGCTCCTAGTTAGTCTCTAGGATCTCAGGCGCTTGCTTGTTTGTCGCTGCGGAGCTTCTTTATGTTGCTTACACTTTGCCGTAACATCGCCGCCGCTCAACTCCGGCTAGCCGTCGGTACAGGCCGGCTTGTCCGTCGAGACCACTTCCATTGGGAGCGCAGCACTATTGTGCACCTAAGCATACTCTTGGTTCACGCCGCCAGTGGCGGAATCGCCGGAAGCCGCGGTGAAACGCGCGGGACGAAATCCGTTGTCGCACGCCGATCGCCATCGTAGCAAATGATTACGAGTTAATGGCAATCATTAGTAATTAAACGTTGTCTTAAACCTCCTTACTCAGTCGCTTACTTGCGGGCCCCCACCCATAGAAAACAACACGTTTAGTAAAATGTTGGAGCCACTGGCGTGTGGGCCCAAAAAGTAAACACGTGCTTAGAAACTAAATGTACTGAAGTTATTCTAGACCGTCAGATGCGAAAGGAACGGTCTGGATTTGTGAGACATTCGGACCGTCCTATTGCATTTCGACTGTGGATCGTTGGATCTTGATCCAACGGCTCGCGATCCTAGCTCTGAGTTGTGCGTGTGTGCGCCTCGCCGTGGGCCGCTGACGAGCGGGCCCGCTGGTCCAGTGACCGTGGCTAGCGCTGAACTCGGTGAGAAAAGTTGCAAATGTCTGTAAAATCCGAAAACCCTTTTCTTACAATAGATAGCTTGTCCTGTAGCTCCTCGGACAAACCATCCATGAACTTCTCCTGTTTAGCCTCATCAGAGGCCACCTCTCCCGGAGCATAACGAGCCAAGTGGTTAAACTCGTAAAGATACTCCGAGACAGATTTGCACCCCTGCTTAAGCGCAAGAAACTCCTTCTTCTTGAGCTTCATCAGGCCATCAGGTATGTGGGCCCGACGGAAAGCGGATCGAAACTCATCCCACGACAACGTGGCTCGCGGCCGCATGGCGAAAAGTTCTCCCACCAAGAGAGTGCCGCACCCTCAAGCCGATGGGATGCAAAGAGTGCCCGCTCCTGCTCCTGGCACTAAGCGATATTGAGCTTTCGCTCGACAAGACGCAGCCAATCATCCGCGTCAAGTGGATCCTCCGATCGAGAGAAAGTGGGTGGCTGCGTACGGAGAAACTCCGCAAGCCCACCACGAGACTGGTGGCCACCACCTCCAGATCCTGAAGTAGCAGCGGGAGCGGAGGTGTTCCTCGCAATGACCTCCAAGATCCGGGTCTGGTCCATGCGATTCCGCCGATCGAGCGAACCTCGACCATGGTCTGAGGAGGGGGAAGCTCCTCATCGGAACCACCACGGTGTTCATTGCAGGGTGGTTCTTGTCATCCTGTTCCACAAAAATAGGTTAAACACAACTCCGAACAGGAGACAAAGAAGACAACTAACCTCTAAACAAAACAACCTTTTAAAAGCTCAAGTAACCACATAAAATTACAGAAAGATCATAACGATAACAACCATCTTCCTATTATGACTAACTCGTATGGAAAACGAGTAATCAATTTTTCAGAAGGAAATTTCAGAACATTAACTTCTGTCAAATAGCTAGGAACAGGGTGGAATATTTGCTAAAGAATGGTTAGACTCTTAGCTAATTCATATCACTTCTTACCCTTTATTCCCACAAATTTTAGTGGATTTAACCTTTCATTTTCAGCACTTTTACTACCTAAATGCTAGCTGTCCGTAAATTTATTGCTTGTCTGTCAGCATTTTCTTCTTCACACCTCTTGGCCGAAATTTGTAGCTCCCAAAGAGCTCCTAATCTTCTCAAAACAGCCAACACTTTCATTTTATAACTCTCATGGTTTACCCAAACCAATTTACTCGGTTAACAACTATCTTTTGAAGGAAGATGAGAGGAAAACTCACTTTCAAATTTAGTTTAGAATGAGGTGAGATGAGCAAACTAAGATAGGTGAGGAGTAAAATCGAGAACTTACTTAAGATTTTCGAAAGCACCGATATTTGGAAAGTAAGTTTTCAAAATATTCTAGGGACGACCAAGCTAGGGGTTTCTACGGTCAAGATGGCTCGATACCAAGCTCTGTGAGACCCTGTTTATTAAACTTGTAATACTTAACCTTCCACCGGTTCTAGTATCACAAATAGAATAATCCGCGTCTCGATGAACATGTGCCTCCCGAACAAGCAAGACACATACATCAATTCCAAGCATGCATCATTTCCATACAATGTAATATAACAAGTCTACTAAAAGACATACATAATATAAGTTATTACAACACAAACGACCTACCAAATGACATAAGTACCAAATAAGTAATAAATGAAGCAAAAGTTGCCATAAGATGGCTTAAACCAAAAGACGACCAGTTAGCCACATAACACCACAGGGCAACCGATCGCCGCCAAGCTAATCGCCAGAAAGCGCACAAAGACAACTCACAAAAGTGAGGTCCATCGGACTCACTATCATCCTCTCGCACAACACAAGCAATGCGGTGAGTACAAAATGTACTCGCAAGACTTACTTAGTAGCAAGCCTATACATAGCTACATGAAAGTGTATTCAAAGGAATGTGGTTATATGGTTCTTTGGACGCATAAAGCAAGTTTCATTTGCAATATTGTAATAGATTGAATAATAGTTTGAAAAATGCTTTTAAGCATTTAAATAACAATGAGTAAACATAAGTAACAAGTATCCACCTAGAAGTGACTTTCCAAAAGTCACCACAACATAGCATGAATCTCGATTCATACCACCCAACAAGTTTTAATTTTAAAATGGTTGTAGTCTAACTCTTGAAAAGCTTATCCAAGCGTGTCCATAACCTAGGACGAGGCTATTCGAATAGTTTTAATCCTGCAGGTGTACCAATGTACCCACACTTCGCATCGCCTTTTGCCAAGCTATTAAGCACACTTCCTTTGGTATGCGGCACGCCAAGTCCTACTGAACCCTTTCCAATGGAACATGCTAATCAAGAGACGCACGTATGGGGTTAATCCTTAGTGATCTGCCGACGAAATATGGATCACAAGGACCCATACGTGGAGCAAGATACACCGCCTCGCGGTGTTCTCCTCCTACAAACGTGTCCATGTTGCATATAATCAAACATGCAACCCACCACGCGACTCATTAATTAACACACCCAAAGTACTCAACTAAGAGAGGTCCCATATCCTCTAGTGTGGTTAACACGCTTGTAATGCCTCGGATAATGATACTCACAAGTAGTTCGGTCCTTAATTGACCCGCACCATTCCAATCACACCCAAAAGATCACACCATCTTACCATTGTGCCCAAGTCTAAATTGTTTTCATTTTCGCTTTAGTTTTGCAATTTAGACAAAGCACAAGGTGAATTGTACACATAGTAATAGTTTGTGTGATCAAAGTTATCGACAGTCGATAATCGCCCATTTCTACCGATAACTAAGCATGGCTAAGCATAATGACACGCAATCTACTAAGTGACAAGGGTCCATCCAATAACCCAAAATCACGAGCAAGTAACCTAGGCTTCGTGAGTAGAGGAATAAACATTTCCTACCGATAATGCATCTAGTAGGCCAACTATCGACAATAGTTTAAAACAACATAGCAATGCATACATAGAATTTGCAAACAATATATTAGAATTTGAAAATAGTAGGAACAATATGATCAAATGAATGCTACATCCGCTTACTGGTGAAGTGCGAGGATCCGATGGTCTGTGGCTCAATATCAAGATTAATAATATTGTCTTCTAACCTAACGCTAAAAGCGATAAGCAAATAAGAACGAAGAACACCAAATAAATCCCAACAAAGAAACACATCCAAATCTAATAAAATTTACACTACAGACTAGGGAAAGATTTTATAAAGTGACAGAACAAGAATCATGCAATTAGGACTAAGCATGCAAAAGATATGAGCAAAATGCTCCTTCTCGAGATATAACAACCTAATTAATAATTAATACTGTTCATGACGAAATTTTCGAGAATGATCTAAGGTCTGAAATTTTTATAGCGGGTAGATTATGACATCCTAATAACAGCAAAGTTGGATTTACTAATTTTGGGGTTATACATAATTACTTATGATTTTTCTAAGTTGTAAATCTAATGCAAATCATTTTACTGAATTATGAACATGTTCAAATCCTATTTTATATGAAAGTATATTAATGACGAATTTAACAAAATTGATTTTGCACAAATTGGATTTATACAGAAAAGATATGTATTTTCAAGATTAAAACTATTTCGGAATATTCAAAATGACAGAAATCAAGTTATTCCTAGTTATACACTTTTCTCATCGGAACATGCTAAAATCCATTTTTATGATAAACTAAAGTGACAACATCATTTATTACCGTTGGAATTATCTAAAAGCGCTTAAAATGAATTAGTTATGAGTTTCTAAAGTTTTTATATCATTTCGCTTGTTAAACAAATACTACCGAAATACGTAACAACCCAAATAAAAGAATACGACGTGGACAACTCCCAACCCTTGATCTAAAATCCTCGGCTCACGCCACGCGCAACAGCGCACGCTAAACCTGTCGGAGCCACCGTTGGATCACGATCCAACGGCTCACGAAGGTGTATGCATCCGGACGGTGCGGTTGCTTGGGCCAATCCCACCGCAGATCTGCAGATGGACGGTCCGAGCGCACCAACGGTCGGAAGGTCCGATTGCACACGATCTCACCGTTGATCGCAAGATCGGCGGCCGAGAACGATCAAGGCATCCGGAGGGTCCGATGCACTCACGATCGGGCCGCAGATCTAAAAACGAACGGTGGCTAAAGATCGAAGTTCAAAGAGAGTGTCGACATGTGGACCGCATGTCGGTGACTCAGTCACCACGCGCTGGTTTAACCCACGTGCACAGTGCACTGGGCCCACAAGTCAGCGACTGAGAGTGGCGGTAAGGACAGGATTAAAGATTCTAATGATTATCATTAATTAGATCCAAGAGAGACACTAATGGCTACTGGAATTTGATTTTAATCCCTCGGGCCCACAAGTCACACCGCAGGTAAATTCGACAATGATTTAAATGCCGACACATTAATTAACCAATGATTAACATTAATGATGTCGGAACAGTGCGGGATTGAACCAGAGAGCGATTTAAGGATATTGGGCCCATCGTCGCTGGCTCAACGACAATGATTAAGACACAATTAATAACTAATGATTAGCAATTAGTGTGCCCTAATTAAGTGACGAAAACGGAGCTCGTGCGTAAGAAAACCCGAGTGGTTTCAACGGCAAATCGCCGCGACATGGCATGGCGCGCCACCAAGGACCAAAATGGATTTGCAATAGCACAACGAATCTAATGGTAGTATTCTCACCGCGCGAAGGACTAGAACGCCGCCAGCCGAAAAAGCGAAAATGGAGCTTCGCTAAACACGAAAATCACGATAAGCTCCACTGCAAACCTAGAATGCGGGTGCCAGAGCTTCTAAGGACTAATAAGAAGCTACCTTAGCGACAAGAAGCTTCAAAGATCGGCGAGTCGCTGATCACGATGAAAGCTCGCCGGACTTGGAGAAGAAAACCAGAGATAGATACCCTGAGCCAAATGAGTGATTCCAAAGCATCAAAACAGCTTCATAATGATTCACAGAAGCTACATAAGCAAGTAATTAGAAAATGGAGCACTCACCCGGTGAGGAAGAAGATGACCAAATTAGTAGAATTTGAACAAACCCCAAATTGGACAATTCTGAGAATCAAATCCAAAATTAAGTGAGGAAATGTTCAAGGAAGTAAGTAGATAGGGTTAGGGCAAAGAAACGTGAAGGAGGACCACTGAACACCAAGAACACCAATGGAGCTCCACGGGTCAACAATGGCGGTTTGCCATTTTTGAGGTGTTAAGCTCCAATACGGTGAATGAAGCTTGGTGGTGGTCTAAAGAGATACTAGGAAGCATTGAGAGTGCTTATAAAGCCATGAAAGCATTAGGTTTGCACCACCAATCTTTCTAAGCGGCAAAACACAAAGCACAATGCGCGTCGACAAGGAAAAGATAATAGGCGGTGCACTAGGGCATGGCCCTGGCTCGGTGTACCTCCCATGCCCCTAAACGTCGGCTAGGGTGGCTTTAGGGAGCAAGAAATGACACTGCCATTACTCCCTACGATGCTCGCACGGCGGAGGTAGAAGACGACCAAATAAAAGACTCGGTGATTCACACTAGTTGGATGAGACATGGGCTACCGAGATAGTGCCACGCTACGGGCTTTAAAACACAACGGGAGATTGCGAGCCCTACGATTAGAAACGAACGACTCAGATAGCCCCACGTCGCAAACGCGGTTTACAACGAAGGGACACGCGGGCGTTGGATCTTAATCCAACGGCTCTGATTCAAAAATGCAACCAGAGGGTCCGAAAGTTTCGGCGCATCTCGACGGTTGGATGGAGATCTAATGGTTGACATTCAAACTTGCAACCGGAAGGTCCGAAGGGTTACACGCGCGCGGGCCGTGCGATTTAGATCCAACGGTGGAGATCCAACGCGCTTTTAAAGAGTGGCTCGGTGCGATTAGTTGATCGGACCGAATCAATTGGCTCGAGCCGAGTCGACTCGAACCCGAGTAACAGTAAAACCAAGTTTGAGTTTGAAACAAGAACAGAGACTTTGAATGATTTATTTGAGGTAGCAAATTAACTCCAAAATTATGAAATTTTTACAGGAGCTTGCTAACACAAATATTAACCTTGTGTAAAATTTTCAGAGGTTTTTATCCTGCGAATAAATCTCCAAAAATTCTGCAAGGCTCTGTTTTAATGTTTGATCGAGAGTCAAACAGTTTGATCGCTCTAAAAATATTCAAACAATTTCTAAAAATTGTGAAATTTTTCAGAGGGGTCACATACCATCACAGAGACTTAGGAAAAATATTTCCAGATGATGATCACAAAATTTGACAAGATTGTTTTTAGAATAACAAGATTTGGATCAACTAGACTTGTGACAATGTATTTCCATAATCCCTTGTACAAGAATTGTTTGGCACAACAGGAAATACATGATGTAAGAAATTTTTTTAATTTCTACTGATTTTCTTACATTTGAAACACAAGCCCAAGATTGGGATGTTACAGGGTTATAGAATTGCTTAGCCATGCAAGTCTAGATACGGTAGTTCGATCGTCGGGAATAACCCGGCGGTTTTGGGATACACACAACTCTTACTTCATGTTTTTACTTCAGATCTTTGTAGCTGTTTTATGAGTAAAATTTTGTCATTTTTCAATGAGATTTGGTCCGGACAAGTGTTGGTTAGTGATGGTGCTTTGTGCACGAGCATTGGGTAAGTGGAAGGCCTTGTCTGGACAATTGAGGACCGAACTTGGGTACCTATTGTTCAAGCAACACTCGTGCTGCCACACGCGGGTTGGGAGCCGTATGGTTAAGTAGGGGGAGGGTTTTATTGTGTTAAGTCCTTGGTGGTGTAAGGGGCATAGTGACCGTGAAATCCTATGTTCTTTGAGGAGCCAATGTAATCCTTTATAGTGTGCAAGGGAGCATCAATTCTTTTGTTTTGATTGCATCAGTATTTCCAATATAACTTGTGAGCCCCTAGCAAGTGCTATCGACGCTTGTACTAGGCAAGGAACCATCTCACAAGGGGACTTGGCTCAATAGGGCTTTCTTCTTGAAAATGATCAGATCTTGATTTACCCACGCATACCATAGGAAGTGTGCTATTTCAGAGGCCTCTGGAGGCTTACGGGCTAATCAAGTCGTGTGGGTAAAGTAGTACACCGCTGCGGTATTAATCTATTCGAATAGCCGTGTCCACTGTTATGGACGACCGCTGAAATTTGTGGTCGCTATTGTTAGACTTTTAATTAAAATTGTGGTTAAACTTGGGATTCGTCATGAACAGTCGTTCATGTGTTTAGTATATCAAAGTGGGCTGCCACTTTGGTCTTTGTATGATTCAATTTGTTTATTACTAAAATGCTTTATTACATGTTTTACTTCTACTTCAAATCTGATTTTTAAATGGGCACATGAAAAACTAGTATGTGTAGGATGTTAATTGTTGCGTCTCTTTCGCAAAACTAAACCAATATGAGCCATCCTTTGAATGACCCTTATGCATAACTATTTTTATTTGTGTAAGACTTGCGAGTACACTTGTACTCACCGGATGCTTGCCGCCTTTTCAGTGAGGAAGGTTATGATTATGACGATCTCGCTAGTGTTGACTTGGGTGACACTAATGAGTAGTGTCTTGCCATTTAACCCCAGTCGGCTGTCGATGGGTGATGGGCATACCACTGCTGGTCTTTGCTTTATCCATTTAATTCCGCTGCTACTTGATACTCTGTTTTAAATTTGGCCGGTCGGCCATTTGTAATAAATTGTAGACCTTAACTATTATGCAGTATGTCTTTCATTCTTTGTTGTATGCGTTGTATGGATGTAATCAACGTTGGATGAGGGTATGAGTATATTGGTCATTGATCTTGGGAGCCAATGTATGTCATACTCGTTGTTGATGAATTCCCATTTAACTCACCAAGGGTAGTGCTTCGAATCGAGGGAGAATCGACAATCATGTAACGCTCGCAGGGAGCGTGCGCATGATCGTTGAGGCTCCGGATTCGGCCAAGCCTCTCACTTGGATAGAGTTAAATTGGAATTCATTTACCGGAGACCCGTAATTATGTCCCTAAGACCTTGTCTAATCTCGGTCTTATGGAGATAATTACCGGGGTCCCCACATAGCATATTTCACTTTACAGGAACATAAATATGAATAACACCTATGCTAAGCTAAAGTACACTACCAGAGAAATTTTACAGACCTGGGTTTGCTCAAAAAGGAGTTATACACAAAAATTTATACATTTTACAAATTTTTAAGTGATTTTCCTATCCCTTACTTCATTTAAGCTTCTACTGCAAGTTTCAATAAATTCCAGACTAGAAAAGTAACTGCAAATACTCTCAAATTAAAATTTATCCTACCACAAAGCTACTGCAACTTGAATCGTTCAAAAAGGAGCTACAGAGACAAACTTATGCATTTATGAAAATTGAATCTACAAAATACTTAGAAAATTGGAGCCCTCGGGAGGAGGTCCAACGAAACTAGAGAGCACGGGGAGGTCGTGGCCGTTAAGATCATATCCAACGGTTACGACCAGAAGGGCTCACAGCACACGCGAGAGGAGCTCCTCGCGCGCGAAGGAGGTCATGGCCGTCAGATCAAGATCTGGCGGTCACGAGCACTAGGGGAGGTCCGAACGGTCCAGATCGAGGCGGAGGGTGGTCCAAAGCGATAAGGTTTTACAGAGAGAGGTCTGGACGGTTAAGATCTCCACGGGAAGGTCTTCAACGGTCCAGATCTGCCCAAGAGAGGTCCTGAGGTTTAGCTTCTCCGAACCAAGGACCAGTGGGAGGTCTTGAGGTGGTCTTTGCAAAAATGACCAGGGGAGGTCTTTTTGCAAAGAGGACCCGAGGGTGCT
This sequence comes from Ampelocalamus luodianensis, assembly GCA_036346255.1. Lineage (NCBI taxonomy): Eukaryota > Viridiplantae > Streptophyta > Magnoliopsida > Poales > Poaceae > Ampelocalamus > Ampelocalamus luodianensis. Next base: position 59,623 of record JAYEVH010000138.1, on the reverse strand, counting down.
CCTACGGTCCTGATTAATTCTAAGGAGGTCCTGAACGGTGGAGATCAAGCTGAGGGAGGTCCTAGACGATACGATCTAAACGAGGAGAGGTCCTGGGCGGTTAGGATCTAAACCACAGATGTCTTTAACGGTTGAGATAACTCTAGGAGGTCCTGAGACTTAACGTTTGAACAGAAGAGAACCTATCGCACAGATCTTATCTCGGGTGGTCCCAAACGGCTGAGATTGACTAGGGGGAGGTCCTGAGACTAGAGTTTTTCCAGAAATGAATCTAAGGCCTAGATCTAAACACAGGGAGGTCATGGCGCTACGATTAATCTACGAGATCTTAAGACTAAGGATTTTCTGAAAGCATCTAACAGCACGATCGACACTGGGGTGATCTTAACGGTTGAGATTAAACAAGGGAGGACCTGGGACTAAAAGCTTTTCCAAAAGGTTCTAAGATTCGATCTAAACCCAGGAGGTCATCAACGATCACGATGAATCCTAGGAGGTCTTATGACTTGACAACAACGCGACAACCGCGTAGCTCGCCATTGTGCTCGCGAAGACGTCGTCGAAGCGACCACGCCACCACGGCGGCGTGCAAATAAGGTACCAAAACATGCGCAATAGTATTGCGAACCTATTGGTAGCCCCCTTGACGGCGGAGCAGGCCTCAATCGCCGGCGAGCCAGAGCGGGGCGGAGGATAGCTTTCGGTGAAATCCGAAAACATGAAAAATGATCACTGCGACTTAATCTGACTAGTGCTTAAGCTCTACGGGTCTCAGGTAGTCTCACCTGGGCCCAGTAGAGTTCCACGGGAGGCTGGAGAAGTCCCAGCGGAGGAGACCGACGCCGGAGGCGAAGAGGACGATGACGACAAGGAGCTCGGAGCTATGAAAGGCAAGGTTAAAGGTCAGGAAAGCTTCGCAAGAACGAAGAGGTGGTCCAGGACCATGGAATCGGACAGAGGAGACCTTACCGGAGTGGGGAATGATGGAGACTCCTTACGGCTGCGAAGACCTAAACTTTAAATTCCAGACGTTCCTGAGAAATAGACCAGGCACGAGTTAGAAGGTACGCTCCAGGTGACCAGGGGGTCCAAGCGATAAGCAAAGAAACTTGAAGAACCACTGGGGCACCCAGATCACCGGAGGAGCTTCCACAGCAACAAAGGCGGAGGGGAGCACTTACTGTGGTTGGGTTTAACCACAACGAAAGTGAGTTGGGGTGACTGGAGGTGAGGAAGGGAACCCAGAGGAGGAGCCTGGGGCTTTATAAGCCACCGAGCACGACACAAAGGCAAAGGGCCCCGCGGTGAGCTACGGTGAGCTCGGCGCGCTAAAACTAGGGCTAATGAAATAGGGCAGACGCCGCACGGCTTGCCGCTCGACGTGCCACACCGCCGACGGTAGGCATTGACGCGCCGTGACGGACGAGGGCCATGCCGCGCCTTGTCTGCGCCGCGCACGCGAGAAGACGATGACCGGAGGGGTCGGGGTGGTGCGTGGACCGTAGGATTGAACTTGATCGGCTCGGATCACAAGGCTCGGTGCTTTTAAAACAACGAGGAGATCAAGTGCCCTTGGATTAGATTTGAACGGCCGCGATTGAATGTCCCTGTTGGACAGTCCGAATGTCACCCTCAAATTGGACGGTTGGATCTCGATCCAACGGTTGGAAATGGATGGGGCTTATAACGAGGGTCTGGTGCGGTTAGTTGATCCGACCGGACCAATTGACATCGAGCCCGAGTCAGACTTGGACTCGAGGAACAGTGCAACCAGATTTAGGGTTTTTAAATATGAACTGAGACTTAGAAGATTTATTTGAGGTAGCAGAAAGACTCCAAAAATTCTGAAAATTTTACAAGAGCTTGCTGACTCAAAGGTTGACATTGTGTAAAATTTTCAGAGGTTTTCATGCAGTGCATTTTGCTCCAAAAATTCTACAAGGTCCTGATTTCAGGTTTGACTGAGAGTCAAACAGGTTTGACTGCCCTCCAAAATATTCAAACAATTTCTAAAAATTGTGAAATTTTTCAGAGGGGTCTCAAACCATATTAGAAACTTAGGAAAAATATTTCCAAAGCATGATCATGTCATTTGACACAAATGTTTTTGGAGGGTAAGATTTCGGATTTAAAAGACTTGTGACTTGTATTCCCATAATTTCTTGTACAAGAATTGTTTGGCACAACGTAAATACATGATGCAAGAAAAAGTTTTAATTTCTACTCATTTTATTACATTTGAAACACAAATCCAAAATTGGGATGTTACAGTTTTACACTCTACAGAGGTATAGCTTGACCCACAAGAGATAATCAATTTATAATATCGATCAAGACACGCTTCCGAAGGTATGCGGTTAAATGATTATCACAAGACTTTTACAAAGCTATGTCTTAATCTATTTCTGCTCACTAAGGTTTGACCACTGACTAGTCCACACACTCACAAAATTTTCATCTTAACATACAACACAGTCATGGCCCCCTCTTGCTCTAGTGTGAATGTCTAACCCAGGGTTTACACTTCCACCAAAATAGATTAAAATCAAGGCAATGCTAATTAATTTACCAGGTCCATCCCATACTGGACATGTGGTTGTACGGCATGGCTCAAATCAACGGCGCAGAAAGTTAAGTCCTTAGTGATTACTTAGGTGAGACTACCTCATCCAAAATATGCTACACGCACCCCTTTTACTGCACGATCATTCACTTGAGTACGGAATCATTTTTGTTTAACCAAGACCAATGACATCCCCTGCCATGGCACAATAAATTTTAATAACAGTGGCTACCCGCCACGATTCCATATATCATTTAGTCAATATTTCTATTTTTGAACATGTGATCATAAATCCCATCGTAACTAAGCAGAACTAAGCATAACTACGATACCCATATTGGTAATAAAGTATGCCCAACTAGAATTAACCCAACCTATTGTGTCCAAGGATACATGCCATTTACAATTATTCAAGGAGGCATATTGTCAATTAGGTATTTAACTATTCTCGAAAAACCATTATTATAAAATTAGCAATGCATGCTGATATAAAACAATATAATTTTATAAAAATAGGTACAACATAATCAAAGATCTATGACTTGCCTTCGTTGAAGGTTTGAGTTGCTTCGGCCGACGGGTTCAGGAAAGCTTCAGAAACGCCAGAATCTATAAGCGCAAAAAGGAGCCAAATAAATACAACAATTCCAAATAAAATCCAAAATTTGTCAAATTAGAACCAAAAGAAAGGTACTAAATTTAGAAATAAGAATCGACGGAATCGGAGTTCGTATAAAGGAGAACGAACGTCTGGAAGATTGCAATCACATAAAATGATAGAAAATAGAAAAAATGGAATATCCCCTAGAGTTCACTGTTTCGATGCTTTGACTGCCTAAACAGGGTTGACCACACATGCCCACTTGCTAGTGAAACAACAGAGAAGGGAAATGAGAGGGGATGATACCAAGGACCCACAAGTCATAGAGGCAAAGCAAAGTAACAGAGAGAGCACAACTTAGAGGAGAAGAGAGGAGTTCTAGGGCAGCACAGGCATGGTGGCGGTGTCTGCGAGGGGAGGGGTGGCGGTCGTCGGCAACAAGCAAAATGGGTTGTCGGCGACCCAAGGAGGTGATAGGAGGTGGCCGGCGACGGCGGCAGCTCGCATGAGCGGCGGCGGCAGGACCAAGGCGGTGCGAGCACGGGGTGCGCCTCGGCGAGGGAAACACTTCGGTGGGGTTGGGGAGGCACGGGGGTGACTAGGACGGCGGCGCCATGGCGACCGGCGGCGGGGAAGAAAGGGCGGAGGTGGCGGCTTGGCTCAGCGAGCAATCGCCCGGGGGGGGGGGGGGAGGAAGGTGATGCCCGGGAACACGAGATGACGCAGCTAGGGAGGCAAGGACTTCGCTAGAGCGGGAGATCAGGCGGAGGTGGCGGTGGCCGATTTTGGAGAAGAAGGGGAGCTTGCGCCGGTGCTTGGTGTGGAGGGAGGAGAGGAGGAGGGGTGCGTGCGCGCGATGGCAGGCGTCAGTGGCGATAAGGTGCGAGGGTGACACATGGCATGGGCAGGGCGCGGGCGTGGGGCAGTAGTGCCGGGAGCGCCGGGCTGCGTGGCGGCCAGAGCATGGAGGTGTGCGGGTCGTCGAGATAGGGCAGCCAGAGCAAGGGCCAAGAAAGGAAAAGAAAAAAGAGAAAAGGGAAAAAAAGAATAAAAAGAAAAATAAAAAAATAAAAAAATGAAAATCCAAAAATAAAATAAATTAAAAAAATACCTAAAAATCCTTGGAACTTGAAGAATTCGAATAAAACAATTTTAAATTCAATTGAAGTTTATTTTAATCATTTAAAATATTTTAAATTCTGAAATTTAAATTTAAGCTTTAAATTTATTCAATAAATAACAAATAATTCATTTTAATTTTTAAAGCCTAAAAAAAACTACGAAAATCGGGATGCTACACCGTGAACCCTAACCGCTGCCGTCGCTGGAGAAGAAGCACACGGTGGGAGTTATTCTGCCTTCTGCGGGGTGGTGGGAGAAGAGAAGGACCGAGAAGAACCGGAGGCGGAGAAGCAGCGCGCACCAGCCACCAACAATGAATCCCAACCGCGAGCTCCCCTCGAGCGGCAGATCGGAGTATCGGACGAAGGCGCGCGATAGATTTCCACTTCTATTAGTTGGTACTAGATACGAATGGGTTTTGATCTCGACCGCTGAACGGGAAACGAACGGCGAAGATCGCGCGAGCTGCACCCACGTGGTCACCGCCGCTAGCCAACGCCGACTCGGATTCTTGAATCCCGCCGCTGCCTTCCCTTTCCCCGGTTGGTCGCCCGGACCGACCCAACTCCGCCTTCCTTTGCTCGACCCCGCCGCTGCTCATCTCCCCACTTCGTCGTCGTCGTCTTCCTCTCTTCCCTTCTCCCGCACCCCCCGAACCCAGCCATGAACCCTCCCATGCCGCCGCCTCCGCCCCGAAACCCTAACCCCTCCTCCATGCGGCCGCCTCCTCTCCCGAAACCCTCGCCGTCTCCGCCTCAGGCGGCGTCGAAGTCTGACGAGTCGGTGGAGGGGAGCGCCAACCCTACCCCTTCCTCCTCCTCTATGCCGCCTCCCCCGCCCCCAAAACCCTCGCCACAGCCGGCGTTGAATCCTGACGCGTCGGCAGAGGGGAGCGCTGACTTCGGCCCTTGCGCTAGCAACTCGTCGGCGGAGGAGGCGGGAAATCCGGTCGGGGCCTCCGGCGACACCGAGATGGCCGAGGCGGCGCCGCGGGCCCAGAAGCAGCAGCAGCTGCCCCGTGCGCCGTACGCCATCCCTGAGTGGAGCGCCGCCCCGGGTCACCCCTTCTTCCTCGAGGTGCTCAAGGACGGCGTCATCTTCGATAAGCTTGACGTGTGAGTCGTCGTCTCGGTCCTACCATTAGTTCGATTTCCAGCTCGCTGTTGTGGTTATTTTGCTGATTTTTTTGGGTTTATGTCTTCGTGAAGGATAATGCAATTAGGTCGTAGTGATTTTTTGTGTGTGTCTTTTAGTTGCTTGAACTGGCTAATTAGTACCCAAGGAACAGACGAAAAGTAGCTAATGTTCATTCACGTGTTGATTCGCTGCACTGAACACGGCTTGCTGAGCACCTTTTGCATTGAAGCATACGAAATCATCTTCTATATAGTTGTGGATTGTTTATTTTACCAAGTTGTGGGCTGGTGAACTGATTGGCATTACATGTTGCAGGTCCAAGAAAGGAGCTTACATGTTTGGTCGAATTGATCTATGTGATTTTGTACTGGAGCATCCGACTATTTCTCGATTTCATGCTGGTATGTTTTAGCTATTTTTCTTGTCAATTATGACATAGGTAGAATCAAAGTTCATAATCCAGGTGTTTAACTTGCTGGTGAACTTACTTCCCAGTCCAGAATGGGTTCTTGAAAACTACTGGTTTTTGGGGTATGTTTAGTTTGAAACTGAAAGAGAACTTTAAAACTTTTAAGGAATCTAGGCTGCAGCTGTCCTCTTCACTGCATTGACTGGATGTCTGGATGGTTCCTGTTTTCAAACAAAATTTGGAAATACTTTTGGAACAACAAACTAGGTCATCTTTTTACCGATTCCTGAGATAGCCGGCAAACCAGTAGCTGGTCCATCCCCAATATTTTGAACCTTGGGGAGAACAGTGAGAACAACCTCTATTCGTGATGCTAAGTGATTCATGAACATATAGGAAATGATATTGCATCAGGCAGCCATGGAACTTTGCTTGGAATAAACCTTTTTCTTGAGAGAGCACTGCTTTTAAAAAACTGTTTATTAATTGCCAAAATTAAACGGATGGCCTCTTAACAATGAAATAAAATTGAGTCAAGAGACTGAGCATTCAAACTATGGAATCAAGATCCTAATAACACTTGATTTTATTGAACGGAGTCCTCCCATTAGTTTGGTAAGGAGTTCTGCACGGAGTGTATTGCACATATGTAAAATTACTACCATTGATGATTTGGTGCTAACATGAGGTGAAGTACCACATGTATACTGTTTCCGCCTTTGTTGATGATAGTAATATGCTATGAGCAATGCCATATGGGCTATGGCCCATGTCATCATGTCAATGAGCAAGCACTCATTTAGCATGCTACAACATATGAATATCGTTAGCACTAACTAGCAGAAAGAACTTAATACAATAAAGTCAAGAATTTGCGGGACTTGGTTAACCATATTGAAGTTTCTACAGTTGATTTTCTTGTGTAAATAGGTGCTTCTACTGTACTTCTCCTTACAAAAATATGTTACTTAAAAGTGTTTTTTAGTGAGCAATTCTTCCCTTTTTTTTGGCATCTGCCATTAATTTTCAAATTATCTATGAGTCCAAAATTTGTGAACATGTCATAATCGATTTAATGTTCGTTAACCAGTGAATGCAATAATAGGATTAAGGCAAATCAGTATTACCTAATTATAATATGGAATATTTTCTTGTTTAGTGATTGAGATGCACACTCATTAGCTTCCTTTATGTTATTTTAGTTCTGCAGTTTAGAAATTATGGGGAGGTTTTCCTTTATGATCTTGGAAGCACACATGGGTCTTTCATCAACAAAACTCAGGTAATAGTTTCCTGCCATTTGTCTTGCTTCTGAAAAGAACAAAACTAATCCCGTTCATCCAAGCCTTCTAATATATTTGTTTGAAGATCTTTATATCTTGAAACTACATGGCCTCTTATAAATGCATTATGTCATTGTTCAATTTTCATGTTTTTTATTTTTAAAAAGCAGTGTGATTTGGGTTGGTAGTAGTCTGTTGCATTGTGTTCCTTCATTTACCTTTTGCTTGCTGAGTCACACTGTAAATCTGACACATTTATGGAGTAAAAAAAGTTAAGAAAACAGTTAGTTTTTATCCCTTGGTCCTTTTATGCTTAGATGAATGCTGCTTCTTTGAGCTAATTTATTCTCTAGCTATTCCTGTACCATTCCTTTTTTCCTACAGAAGGAACCTTAATTAGTTTGTCATGGGTTGGGTTATTTTGTTGTACTCATATTCTTCAGAGTTACACAGGGAGAATATGCTAGGCTGTTGAGCAAGCAATGTGTACCACTTTAATGCTGTTGTTGCTTCAAATTAATCTCAGACTGACTCTTTATTTTTTTGGCTTGTATATCTATATCTGTTCCTTATTCCAAATTTGTAACTTCCCGGTAGTATTTACAATTTATTATTTGTAATTTATTTTCTAATGTCATATACTATACTACCAGATCAAGAAGAAGATGTACACGAAGATTCATGTTGGAGATGTAATCCGATTTGGGCAGTAAGTAAGCTTGTTAACTAAATGTTCGCCTGTTTCTCGTCTAATTCTACAGATCTTGTTTCCTCCTTTTTCTCATATTCCATTTCTTATCCACAATTTCCTGCATAGATTGCAGCCGATCGCTTTCTGATGCTCAATTGTTTCCAATATGGTCCCTCTAGAGTGCCTGGTGTTCTTTATGTCTGATAGAATTTCTAGGTTTCTAGCCTCTGAACCACTTTATTGCATAACATTTTCCATTGTCAAATTAATAAACATGGGGAGCATTAGCATACTAATGTGAAACAATGACTAGGATTTAGTGGCTAGGTGTTCATGGCTTCAGTAGAAATTAGAAAGCTTAACCTTTGGTTTATATTAGTGATTTATATGTTTATAATACCGACTTAGGCAAAATTGGCTACGAAACCGCAAAAGTGTGGCGTTTGCTAGAGGACATCAGAAAATCGATAATTCATTAATGGACACTACAAAATTGTGGTCATTTGAAATTTAGGAGAGATAAGGACTTAAGGAGCATGAAAAGTCCTATTTTAAAGGAACTTTTTACTACTTTGGTCATCCAGACATTCTTTCAAAATTTATTTGCAAAATAATACTTTTCACGTCCCCTTTCTCACCTAAATTTTAAAATAGTATTATTTTAATGGAAACGGTGTTTTCTAGCAAATTACCAGTCTTGTAGTGTCCAACAGTGAATTGTCGATTTTCCTATGTATTTCAGCAAACACAGACATTTGTAGTGTCCTAGAGCCAATTTTGCCATTGACCTACTGTGCATATTATATTTGATAGAACTATGGCTGCATTGTAAGTTTGACAAATACCATTAAAATGAAACAGAATGATCAATGAAGCAAAATAAAGTTGATAAATTAAAATGGTACTAGTTTCCCTTGTGACTTTTGGTCACAACCTTCCTTGTTATTCTTTCAAGTTAATTTTTTCCTTCAATGAAGCAATGTTTATACTGTTGTATTGATTTGGTGCCCGTAACACTTGGTAAAATTGGACTGAACTCACTTTTTTTGTTTTTGCCAGATCATCACGTTTGTACATTTTTCAGGGACCATCTGAGCTGATGCCTCCAGTAAGATTCTGAAACTCATTTAGTTGGCTCATCTGCCACTCAATCATACTTTCATTTCTGAAGTATCTTGTTGGCTACTGTATCCACATTGTAATCCATATTGATGCATGAATGATGCCACATGCAGCCAACTGTTCTCAATTTCTGTATTAGGTCTTGTTATTATGAAAAATATCAACAAGATAAACATGTTCTATTTCCCAGAAATGATTTTGTAACACTTTCCGATGTTGTGCCAGTTAAATGTGTAAAACAAGCAAAGTTTGTTATATGATATCTGTGCCGCTGTTGGATTTCCTTTAAACAGTGTTTTTTTAACAAGAGGTTCTTTTAAGCAATGTTTAAGCTGCAAAGGATTCTTTTTTGTTTTTGTTTTAAGCAGTGTTTATTTTTTGAGTGGTTCTTTTGAGCAAATTTTAAGCTACAAAAGATTCTACTCTTTTCTTCCCAGAAATGCTTCTTAGAAAACAATTTATTTCAATGTCAAACAAAGATATATTACATACAAAAAGGAAATATAGTAGCTTTCTTGTATATGGAAATCCAAAGTAGTTAACTAGCCACCCTATCTTAGCTCTGTTTGTCTTATCTGTTAACTATACAACTCTCTCTCTCTAAAAAAACCAGTGTTCCCCTAGACGCCCACCTAGGCCGCCTAGGCGCTAGGCGAAGCCCTCCTACCTAGCCCGCCTAACCGATTTATCCCACCTAGGCAGCGATTAGGTGCTAGGCGATGGTCCGCTGCCCGACTAGTGTATACATGACTACTTGCGCAATATTGTCATAAGGGACAATTTCACATCCAGTGGACAAAGTCAACTTGTCCTGTTGTCTGAGTTGCGTATATTACTTATTTGGTTTGCATGTCAGGAAAAAGATATGCAGAAGCTCCGGGATGCTAAGATTCAGCAAGATATGCTTGATCGTGAAGCTTCCCTTTTACGTGCGAAAACTCAAGCAGCTTTAGCAGAGGGAATCTCATGGGGTATGGCTGAGGATGCAGTTGACGAATCTGCAGAGGTTAGTTGTTTGTTTCTATCAGTATTCAGTAGTAGGTTGGTGATATTGATAAATTTTAATAAATACTTGGGAGGTGCATACACTTTATTTGATGGAGCCTTTTCCAAGTTCCAGCTGCATCATTTCATATTATTCAGCACTTTTCTGATTGGTCTTGATAACATCCTTCTTTTTTTGCTGAACATGTTTTCATATCTTAGGATGAAGCAGATGAGATCACATGGCAAACCTACAAAGGTCAGCTTACTGATAGACAGGAGAAAACACGTAGCAAAATAATAAAGCGAATGGAAAAGGTAAGCATTTCTTGTACTGAAATGCCATCTTGCTTATCGTTGCATTTTTTAATGCAACATGTGTGTTTTGACTTCTGAGCTCAACCTACTTTCTGGAGGATACACTCTTTCATTTATACTCTACAAGGGTGAAAAATCTAATGTGGTTGCATGTGAATGCACCCAAGGTTGTCACGACGCTCTGGCAAGTCGTGGCGAGCCCGGGGTGCTAGGACGCCTAGGCGCCTGCCATGGCGAGAGTTAGACGGTGGTAATAAAAATAACAAATAATACCACATATGGCTGAAAATTAAATAAATATACCTCATATGGCAGGGAATTAAATAAATATACCTCATATAGCAAAAGAAGGGAGCCTAGCACACCACTCCCCTCCTCTTCACTGTCTTCTTCAATCAAAGAGCAAAAGAAGGGAGCAAAACAGAGAGGAAGAAGCAACGCAGAGCAAGAAGCAAAACAGAGTAAGAAGCAGAGAAGAGAAAATCAGAGCAAGAAGCAGAAGAAAGGAGGGAAGAAGAAAGGAGGGAGAAGCAAAGCATAGCAAGAAACAAAGCAGAGAAGAAGCAGCAGCAGCGCAGAGAGCAAAGGGGGAAGAAGAAAGGAGGGAGAAGCAAAGCAGAGAGGAAGAAGCAGCGCAGAGCAAGAAGAAGCACCGCAGAGAGCAAGAAGCAACGCAGAGGAAGAAGCAGCGCAGAGCAGAGCAAATCAGAGCAATGGAGGAAGAAGAAAGGAGGGAGAAGGAGACTGACCTGAGCTGAGGAGTGAGGTGACCTCAATGGAGGCGGCGGTGGGGAGTGGAAAGCGACCAAGAGGGGCGGCAGCAGCGGAAGTGAGCTGGAGAGGGGTGGTGGCTGCTCGTTTCCCCCTCGAAGCCCTCAGCCCCTAGATTTGTTTTCTCTCCCCTCCTTCATGTGAAACCCTACCTTCAAGGGTTTTTCCCCCTCCAGGCTCTCGCCAGAAGGTGCTCGACGACGCCTAGGCGACTATGGTGACGCCCAGCTTTCCCAGTCGCCTTAGTCCATATGCCCTGGGCGAAGGATCACGATGTCTGGCTCCGGACGACGGGACGACTTGTCATCAACTAAGCGATGCCTAGGCGACACCGTGACAACCTTGAATGCACCATTAAGTTTAGGCATCCATATGCAATTCTATCCGGTTCAAATTCAGATGGATGATGTTTCTAGTGGTTTAAGTTTACAATCTTCTTTCATTACACTTAGCTATTATTTCAAGTCAGACGAACGAGGTGTTAGAGATATATGTATAGTGTGTTATTCCCCATTGTTATGAGGGGTTATTTGCCTATTCACCACCTGTACTTTGTGTATATATATTGACCCTTTGGCCTCCTGGTAATACAAGTTGCTATTCCTAACATGGTACAGAGTCAATTAGGTTTTCCTCCCCCGGACGCGCAACTCGTCCTCCCCTGCCCTAGCCGCCGCCGTCGGCTTCCCTTCCCCCTCTGCCCATCCGCCATCGGATTGCTGACGCCAACCTTCCCGATCCGAGGCCGCGTGTCGCTGCTTCCAAAGCCAGCGCGCACACAGGCCGCCCAACGCTGCTGTCACCTGTCCGGTCTCTGCCGTCGCTGCTTCACTGATCGGGAGCCCAAGGCGAGGACATGCAAGGACGATGCCGCTCGTTGGCCGTGAGTCCGACGCAAGGGACGCACTGCCGCGAAACCTGCCCGGCCATGCCGCCTCCGCCGTTCGTTGCCGCTCGTGGAGGTCTCGCGCCCCCGACCAACGTTGTCGGTCGGCGCTTCGACTCGCGCACGCGACACCTGCCGCGACTGTGGAGGTCCACGGTCTGCCCGCGTCGTCGCCCAGTGCCGCCGCGCATCGCCGCTCGGCGAGGGGACCCTAAGTTCCGCGTGCGCTCTCTACCCACTGAGTGATTGGGTTGTTCGTTGAGTTTGGTACGCTCGGTTTAGTGTAACCGCCCACCGAAAAAAGAAAAAACGTCGTTACAACGCGCGCCGCCCAACGCCGCTGTTAGACTTCGTTGTCTTGTCGCCGCCCAAAGACCGCCAACCAATGGGCTCTGTTTCGTTCGCCGCTGAGTGGTCTTTGATGCGATGCCACTCCTCCGTGCTCGCCGCCGCCCACTGCTACATCGATCGCCGCTTGCCGCTTGTGTTCTCCTCGGCGAGTTACGCAAGTTCTGCCATCGACTCTTGAATCGCTGAAACCACCTCCTACACGATCCACGTACCTCCCGTGGATTCTTGATTCGGAGCATCTTTTCACATGACTTCGATGCTTCCACTTTGTCTTTCATTACACTCTTGATTCTCTGTTAGTGTTCTTACTGCGATGGTACATCTCTTTACGTCTCACGGTCGAGGACCTCTTAGCAACTCATCTTTTCATGTTCCTTCTGTTGCTCATGTTCCTCGCCTTACCATGTAGCTTCTTTCTGCTAGGTAGATTACTGACCTTGGCTATCGGGTCATTCTCGACTCTGACTCTTGTTGTGTTCAGGACCACCACACGGGAGCTCTGGTTGGTTCTGGCCCTCGGCGCCTTGACTCACAGTGTCTCTGGGAGCTTGACTGGTTTCACCTTCCTTCTGCTGCCACCGTCGCCACCAGTCTCTCCGCTTCTGCCACTTCGTCTACCGGCTCTTTCCAGCAGTGGCATCACTATCTTGGTCATCTGTGTGGGTCTCGTCTGTCGTCTTTAGTTCGTCGTGGTCTTCTCGGGCCTGTCTCAGGAGACGTGTCTTTAGATTATTAGGGCTGTAAGTTAGGTAAACAGATTCAGCTTCCTTATCCTCATATTGAGTCAGTGTCTCAGCGTCCTTTTGATCTTGTTCATTCAGATGTTTGGGGTCCGGCTCCCTTTGTTTCGAAAGGGAGTCATCGATATTATATCATATTTATAGATGATTTCTCTCGCCACACTTGGATATATGTCATGTCTTCTTGTAGTGAGACCTTGTCTATATATAAACAATTTGCCACTATAGTTCACACACAGTTCTCCACTCCTATTCGTGTCTTTCGTGCTGACTCTGCTGGCGAGTACCTCTCTCATTACCTGCGTAGCTTCCTTGCTGAGCAGGGCACTCTCGCTCAGTTCTCCTGTCTTGGTGCTCATGCTCAGAATGGTATCGCTGAGCGCAAGCATCGTCACCTTGAGACGGCTTGTGCACTGATGATTGCCGCCTTTATTCCACCTCACTTTTGGTAGAAATTTGTTTCATCGCTACCTATCTCGTCAACATCCGACCTCTTACGCTCTTGGTGCAATCCACTGAGGCGTCTCGTGGTCTTCTTCCGACTACTCGCCCTTCGCTCTGCTTTGGCTGCGCTTTGCTACGTTCTCCTTCCTCGAAACGCACCAAACCGATCGCCATCTGTTGAGTGTGTCTTTCGGGATATAGTCTGCCGAGCACAAGGGCTATCGGTCTTGGGGATCTGTTGGTCGATGGACGCGGGTTTCTCGGGATGTGACCTTCGACGAGTCTCGCCCTTCTACCCGTCCCCGCTCTCCTTCTTCCTCTGTAGAGTCTTTGTCTTTTGACCTTTCCGGATACACCTATATCCGTCTTGCCTCGTCTACCCGTCTCACTGAGTCTCCACATATTCCTCCTGTGGCCTCTCCGCCGTTATCGCCCTGCTCTTTGTCTCCTGCGGCTCCTCGGGCTCCTCCCACTACAGCACCTTCTTACCCTCTCTTCTACACTCGTCGACCTCGTATTGAGGATCTTCCAGATGAGCCATCTACTCTGATGCTCCATCTTCTTCGATGCTCCATCTTCCCCGATGGGTCATCTTCTCCTCGCCACGCTCTCGCGATCGCCACGATTTGCCCATCGATTCTACGGTTTCTTTGGTGCAACTACTCATGAGCCTGTCTCCTCACGGATGTCATTGTTACTCACCCCGAGTGGCGGTATGCCATGGCCGAGAGATAGGCGCCTCGAGTGTATCTTGGTACTTGGGATCTTGTTCCTTTTCCATCTCACTCTCATCCCATCATGTGTAAGTGGTGATGGATAAGTCTCTGTGTCGCTTTACGTGTCGGCTTTTGCTTTTGTAAGGACAACATCCTTGATCTGGTTGTTAGCATCTCAAGGACGGCATCCTTGATCGGTTGTTAGCATCTCTAGGACAACATCTTGACCAAAGATCTAGACAAAGTTGTTAGCATCTTAGAGGGCGACATCTAGGACGGGTTGTTAGCATCTTAGACTAGCATCTTGGCATATGCTTGGTGAGTAGCGACCTATAAATATGTATACCCAACCCCTTAGGTTGGCATGGCATTGTGAAGAGAAATATACAAGAAAAATTGCCCCATCTCCAAGTGTCATCCTCTCCATGAGAGTAAGGATCTTGCTATCACCAAGAGCAAGAGTCCAACGACTAACAAGTGGTATCGAGCTATACTATCCTCGTAGCCTAAGCATCTCCTCGCTCATCTCCTTCTCCGGCCTCGCAGGCGGCCCGGTGTAGCGGCGGCTCGGCTATCCACGCCACTCCTCTCCGGAGACGGCGGCTCGTCGGCGACCTCTCTCACGCAACACCCCTAGTAGCGCCATGTCCGCAGGCGCTCTCGGCCTCGGTCGCCTCGAGCACGCGGCGTCGGCCGACGGCCAGGCTTCGCGCAGCAAGCGCGTATGCGCAGCGGCGGCAGATGCGCCGCAGCGGCGAAAGAAGCGTCGGTGGCAGCAGGCGAAGGTGGAAGCGGCGGTGGCGGCGTATGCAGCGTCGCGGCAACAATGAGGTCGAGGTCTCGCGGCAGCGTCGGTAGCTCCATTTCTGGCGGCGATAAGCGTCGATGCGAACCTCGACCGGGCGAGGAGCCACAGCAGAAGCGGCGCGCGATGGCGGCCGCGCGCCCACGAGCTTGGCGGCGATCGAGTAGCGCGGTCGCGGCTGGTGGCGCTCTCGAGGAGGCGCGCGATGGCGGTGGCGCTCTGGAGGAGGCGCGCGGCGGTGGCGCTCTGGAGGAGGCGCGCCGCGACAACGGCGGCAGACGGTCGATAGAGCGCGGCCTTCACATGCGCTGCGGGTTTCTCCGGGCCGTGCACGTGGTTACCACGGGTTCGTGTCGTTGTCGGGGGCGCCGCCCCGGCGGTGGGTGGCCTACCTCACCAAGGCCAACTCACGTCGAGCGGGCGCGGTGATGAAAGTGAGGCTCGGTGCGGCACATGGGATGCGATGCAGTGCACGGCGACGTCGACTACAACCAGATCGACGGGCGCTGGATGCTCATCGCCGCAGCCCCGCCCGAGATGCGATTCGCGCTCCAACAAGCGGATCGCCAAGGAGGCTTGGGACGCCATCATCGCCTCGCACATCGGCAATGATCGCGCGCAAGTCCACACTGCGCAGCTTCGCGCGGAGTGGGAGAACTCGGCCTTCAAGCGGTGAGGCGTCGATGACTTTGCTCTCGCCTCAACACTCGCTGCGGCCCCGTGCGCCGGCGATGACACCTACGACGAGAGAGGCGTGGAGAAGCTCTTTCGGCTGCGTCCGCGAAGTACAAGCGGATGGCTCGCCGATCCGGTCTCTGCTGGACCTCTCCACGATGTCGATCAAGGAGGCGATAGGTCGCCTCAAGGTCGTCGACGGTGATGAGCCACGCTCTTCCGACCGTCACCATTGGCGGAAGCTCCTCCTCACTCGGGAGTGGGGTCGCCGGCCAGGTGACAGAAGAAGGGGAGCCTTCTTCCACGACGGCGACCACAAGTGTGGCAAGCGCGGCAAGCGCGCAAAGACGCCAAGCACGGGCGCGAGGACGTCTTAGGGGTGATGATCGATGGGCGCCAGCGGCGCGCTTGGCAAGCAAGCAAGAGCCAGGCGACTCTTGCTACAA
The DNA here is from genome assembly GCA_036346255.1 of Ampelocalamus luodianensis. NCBI lineage: Eukaryota > Viridiplantae > Streptophyta > Magnoliopsida > Poales > Poaceae > Ampelocalamus > Ampelocalamus luodianensis. The sequence continues at coordinate 43,559 of JAYEVH010000138.1, read as the reverse complement.
GCTGCGGCAAGCTCGGTCATCGGGCCAAGGATTGTCGACGCCACGACGCGGCGAGCCAGCGTCGCGAGCGAGGAGGAGGAGCAATGCCGGCTCGTTCATTGCTCAGCGAGCATCGAACTACCTCCGTGACAGCCGGCGCAGCGCTCTCCTCCACCTTGACGAGCCAAAAGCACACGCCTCCTCGGCGAAAGTTCCGCACAAGAAGACCGACGGGTGGTGCCTCGACACCGCGACACCCACCACATGACCGGGCGGCGGGAGTTCTTCTCGAGCGTGACTCGAGCGCTCGAGGCTCATTGTTTGGGGGCGCTCCGGCGTGGAAATCAGGGCGGCGCTCGCTCTAGGATCGGGATGGCTCGGATTCCTCACAGGAGACACACAAGACTTAGGGAGAATGATGGATAAGTTTCGTGTTGGCTTTCTGCTTTTGTAAAGGACAAGATCCTTGATCAGTTGTTAGTATCTCAAGGACAAGATCCTTGGTGGTTGTTAGCATCTCTAGGACAAAGATCTTGACCAAGATCTAGGACAAAGTTGTTAGCATCTTAGAGGACAACATCTAGGACAAAGTTGTTAGCATCTTAGACTAGCATCTTGGCATATGTTTGGTGAGTAGCACTTATAAATATGTATACCCAACCCCTTAGGTTGGCATGGCATTGTGAAGAGAAATATACAAGAAAAATTGCCCCATCTCCAAGTGTCATCCTCTCCATGAGAGTAAGGATCTTGCTATCACCAAGAGCAAGAGTCCAGCGACTAACAAGTGGGTCTGTAAGATTAAGACTCGCTCTGATGGTTCTCTTGAGCGCTATAAGGCGCGTCTTGTTGCTCGTGGCTTCCAGCAGGAGCATGGTCGTGACTACGACGAGACTTTTGCTCCTGTGGCTCACATGACCACTGTCCGCACACTTCTTTCGGTGGCGTCTGTTCGCCACTGGTCTGTTTCTCAGCTTGATGTCAAGAATGCCTTTCTTAATGGCGAGTTGCGTGAGGAGGTTTACATGCATCCGCCACCTGGGTATTCTGCCTCGAGGGCATGGTGCATGCCGCCGCGCCGCCCTCTCGTGGCCTTAAGCAAGCCTCGTGCTTGGTTTGGCGCTTCTCCTCTGTGGTCACCGCTGCTGGTTTTTCACCAGTGATCATGATCCTGCGCTCTTTGTCTACACTTCGTCTCGTGGTCGGACTCTTCTTCTTCTGTATGTTGATGATATGATCATTACCGGAGATGATTCTGAGTACATTGCCTTTGTCAAGGCTCGTCTTAGTGATCAGTTCCTTATGTCGGATCTTGGTTCTCTTCGTTACTTCCTTGGGATTGAGGTTACTTCCACTCCAGATGGTTTCTTATGTCCCAAGAGAAGTATATTCAGGATCTTCTTGATCGTGCCTCTCTCACTAATCAGCGTACTGTTGAGACTCCCATGGAGCTCAATATTCATCTTCGAGCCTCTGATGGCGAGCCTCTTTCTGATTCGACTCGCTATCGTCATCTTGTTGAGAGTCTTGTCTACCTTGCTGTTACTCGTCCAGATATCACTTATCCAGTCCACATTCTGAGTCAGTTTGTTTCTGCTCCCACTCAGGTCCACTACAACCATCTTTTTCGAGTTCTGCGATACCTTCGTGGGACTATCTCTCGCCGTCTCTTCTTTCCACGCTCCAGTTCGTTACAGCTTCAGACTTATTCGGATGCTACTTGGGCCAGCGATCCCTTTGATCGTCGGTCTCTCTCTGCTCACTGTGTTTTTCTTGGTGGTTCTCTCATTGCTTGGAAGACGAAGAAACAGACTGCAGTGTCCCGTTCGAGTGCAGAGGTTGAGTTGTGAGCTATGGCTCTCTTGACAGCAGAGATTACTTGGCTACGGTGGTTACTTGAGGATTTTGGTGTTTCTGTCACTACACCGACTCCTCTCTTGTCAGATAGTACAGGTGCTATCAGTATTGCCCGTGATCCTGTGAAGCATGAGCTCATTAAGCATATTGGTGTTGATGCTTCATTCATAAGGTCTTGTGTGCATTATCAGGTGATTTCTCTTCAGTATATGCCTTCAGAGCTTCAGCTAGCAGATTTCTTCATGAAGGCCCGGACTCGAGCACAACACGGCTTCTACCTCTCCAAACTCAGTGTTATTGATCCACCATGAGTTTAAGGGGGGGGGGGGGGTGTTAGAGATATATGTATAGTGTGTTATTCTCCATTGTTATGAGGGGTTATTTGCATATTCATTACCAATACTTTGTGTATATATACTGACCCTTTGGCCTCCCGGTAATACAAGTTGTTATTGCTAACACGAGGCACTTGAGCAGCAGTTTCTTTTCGAACTGCACAGCAGAGAATACGATTCCTTATTTCATGACTAGAGTATGCTTGCATTCTTTACTGCTACTGTTGTGTAGCAGTACTGTTTAAAAGTGTGAAAGCTGATTCTACATGCTTCTTATTACACGGATCCTTTGGGGCCGTAAATAGTTACCTGAAGTGTGGTATGTTTGTTCGGGTCGTAAAATCGTAATACATGATATGCCACTTAGAAGAAACATTATAGTGAAGAAGACCACCCAAAAATTTCTGGGTGGATCATTATAGGTAGAGGTGATTGACCTGAAACTTTTGGGACCACATTTGCCTTCCTGAATCATCATTGTGAAGAAGACTACCCTGGTACCATCTTTCTCGTTTCTACTAAGTGGCGTACCGTGAACAATTGTCTACATTCTAGGTAACCATGGGCACAATCTGCTGATCGCCCTCCCCTGCTTCTTGCCCATTTGCAAGGAGAGGATGAGGTGGTGGCCCGGTGGTATTAGGGCACGGGAGGAGGGATTGGATGCTTAGATGGGCTTTTGGGCTTAAGGGGGGCTGTGGGCTGAGTGGCTAGTGGCCCATCTCATCCATTCTTTCATTTTGTTGTCTGCTATATGTGTGCTATGTGCTGATTTGGCTAAGACATGTCATCGTCTAATCACCGTCTGGGCGTGTGCCTAGGCGCCTAGACATCCTGGCTCCTTGGGGTCGCTACAACTGGCTGCAGTGCCGTGACAACCTTGGTGACACCTCCCCGGCAATCCGGATGTGGAATTACATTTTGAATATAGTACGAGTGCTTCAGGGGATTGGGCCTGTGACTGTGAGTGCTTGTAGAAGGTTCGGGGCTTGTGCACCCAGGTGCTAATACGTTTTGGTGTTGGGCTTATAGCCGATGTGGGGTCCATTGTGTGGTACTACAATTCAGGTTTTGTTCACATGGCACCAATTGCTTGACAACAAGCTGGCTTAGGCAACAATAAGTTATTAAATTCTATTTGTTACTTTTTTTTTGTTTGTTAATTTGTAACCATGCCTCAAATACGCGTGATCCCTCCTTTATATAGAGGAGAGTCCATTCAACCAATCTAAGACTGCAATAAATGGAAACCGATCTCTAATAGATCAGAGCAAACCAATTAACAATGGAAACATATCGAATAATAGACATGAATGAATATGTTAATATGTTATCCAAGTAATAGCTGTGCTGTGAACAATACCTGTGCTACATTAGTGGGCTTCAGGTCCCATGCCAGTTGTAGGCCCTGTGCCATAACATAATAGAAGGCTTTGGAGGATTGTTGGAGAGGGACTTTAACACATACGCTTTGTTGAGTTCTAGACACTAAGAATGATTCAGAAGCCAATTTTGATTATGCTACTACTGTGCTAGATACTATGAATACAAAATCAATTTAGGTTTTACTGCTACTTTATGTTCTTGAAGATTTAATCAAGAAGAATGTTGAAGTCATGATTTATGCCATCATGTTATTAGTTATCAACTAGTTGTATTATGGACTGTCTATTAGCTATTGGTGAGTAATGGTTGAGTTGTCTAATAGTTGTTTAGGAATTGTCATATAAGTTTAGTCTAACTTGTGAGGACTTTATGAAAGCTCTAAGTAGAGGTGATGGACTCTAGTTTTGTAATGATCATGTACTCATTATCCTTAAATAGATACCAGTGTTTCTATCTTAGATCTTGGCGTAAATGTGGATTCGGACTGTCCATGCGGCATATCTATCAGCACGTTGAAGTTTTTCCTTCAAATTTTGTGCTGTTCCTACCTAGGCTATTAGCAAAAATTGGACCAGCAAATCCTTGCCCATTGTGGAGTGTTCAATAGGAGGTTTGACCAGCTTATTGAGACGATGAGAAACAATTGTTGTGCTGCTGCTGGAAACCAAGGAAACAATGAAGGTAGAAGATTTGGGACCAGAGGAAAGGTAAGGTTTGAAATGTTAATAGGAGACCACTTCATTGTTGAAGGAACAACTTCGACGTGTAATGATCAGATAATGCCCGATGGGCAGTAGGAATTCACATGCGGCAAGAGCTTATTCCAAGCTCAAAAGACAAGATCTTAGATATAAACACCAAGTTCTATTAAAGGATAACTAGTAAATTAGCATTACAAAACTAGATGCCATTACATCTGTTTATAGCCTCCATGAAATCCTCACAACTCATATGACAACTCCTAAACAACTTGACCATTAATCACTAATCGCTAATAGACAACTCATAATACAACTACTCGACAACTAACAACATGATGACATAAGCCATGACTTCAACATTCTTCTTGCTTAAGTTTTCTAGAAATATCATGCAGTAGCAAAATCCAAATTGCCTTTATATTCTTAGTATCTAGGATAGCAGTTGCAAAATCAAAATTTGCTTTGATTCTTGGTGTCTAGAAGTTAGCCGACTGTGTGTGTTGAAGCCCCTCATCATCTTCTCCTACTTGTTTGGAAGTCTGCCCCAAGTTATCTTCATAAAGTGCTTGCTCCAAATGAATGTGAGGGGCTTTAAGGGATGTGCTGCCCAAGGACCAAAATACTGGTACCGGCGCAAATCCCGGTTGGAGGCCGGTAACGGTAACCGGTCGGTTACTGGAAAACCCGGGAAAAAACCAGACGAAGTTCGAAAACTGAATTTTGAATTGAGGATTTTGAAAACCGATTATCGAACTGGTTACCGCCCAAAAACCAGAAAAACCGCTTGAAAATCGGAACCAAAACTGGAAAAATAGAGAAAACCAGTTATGGGTAATTAGTAATTGGAATAATGCAGATATTAATTAGAAAGTGTTTAATGAAGTGCATATTTAGCTCATACAATACATAATCTAGCATATTTAGCTTATACAATACGTAATCTAGCATATTTAGCTCATATGAAGTGCAAATCGGTCGGAACAATAATTCAAGCATATTTAGCTCATATAATAGGTAATATAGCACAAAAAAACCTAAACTAACCTAGGAAGTGCATTATGCAGTCATAAACTTAAATCTAAATTTGAAAAATTTCGACTGGTTACTGTTCATCGCGGTCCCCACTGCCTGGGATTTTGATCCCTGGTGCTGCCCAAAGGCCCCAAAACTAGTGGACTTGGGAGGACCAAGCCGTTTGGCCCTTGTGAAAGGCCTTTGGGGACCATGTCTTATGGTGGTACTGGGGATCCGGAGGAACAAGCTTGTATAGGCTAGCTGAGGTCCTCTCATGTCAAAGCTTTTGGGTTCTAGCAGAGATGCTGTTTGAATTGTGGAGGGATCTGTGGTACTAAGCTCCATGCATTGATATTGGGCTCTGGGTGGATGACCATGTTTCCCTTTAAGGGCAATCTACAATCCTTTTGAGTAGATAGATCCAACCTTCTGAAAAATTGTTTCTAAAAACCTGCCCTATGTTTTCTGATGTGATATAATTTGCATCTCTGCTTGTCTTGAAGCTTTACCTGCCATTCTTTTGGTTCAGGTTGGCAACATGAAGAAAGAAATTGATGCAATAAGATCTAAGGACATATCTCAAGGTGGGTTAACCCAAGGTCAACAAACACAGATTGCACGAAATGAACAAAGGATATCTCAGGTTAGTGGATCATATGCTTTACATACATTTCTTCATATTCTATCACCGATCCTATTCTTATTGGTAGAATGTAATAAACCTTTTCTATTCAGATTTTGGAGGAGCTAGATAATCTAGAAGAAACTTTAAATGACAGTATACAAGAGAGTCTTGGTGCTCGTGCTGGAAAGGCAAATCGTGGTAGCCATAAAGCAAGTCTTGAGGAAGAAGATGACATTCTTAGGTTTGTACTACTGATAGATTTGACCTATGACTGCTACATTTGTTTTGTACTTTTGTGTATGATATTTATTCATTGATGTTTGAAGCTTCTCTCTTTTCTTTTTGTCATTTGAATGTTATTAGTTAGCTATGAAATGCACTGCTGAATTGTACTCATTAATTTAGACTGAAATTGGCGGCACGCCTACTAAATTTCCTCTAGGTAGTCATTACAAACTAGCACAAGGACAGATGTAACTGGAAACTTGTACTAGATTATTGTTTATTGTTTAGTATGGCTAAAGGTAGAGACTTTTATGCTTGTTTTCATGTGCTGATTGATGGATTGTCAAATAATTCAGTGACGATGATGAATTTTATGATCGGACGAAGAAATCATCTAGTCATCAATCCAGTGAGCAACAATCAGTTGAGACTGCTGATAGTCTTCTTGAGAAAAAGGACTCCATCACTATTGATATTGAAAGTAAAAAGAAATTGCTCGAAGAGGAGAAGAATAAGCTGGCTCTGAGCAATAACACGGATCTTGGGGATGACCTTGATGCTTACATGAGTGGATTGTCATCTCAACTAGGTATGGTACTACACTCTTAATCATATGGTTTATCATTTATGAATCTCAGATTTCTGGCATGCTTGAATTTTCCTTGCGAGTTTGAGGTTTCAATGATACCATTAATGACCCTGACTATTGTCTGTTCACTTCTGTTTCTTCGTAGAATCATTGAAAAATATTGTATAATAGTTTTGTATGTTCGTTGTGGCCATGATCTTATCATTACATGTGGGAGTTGGGCGAAAAGAAGGGAAAAGAAAAGGAGCTATGCATACTAGCTAAAAACTCTTGTTTGAAAGTTCCAGTGTTGTCTGCTTGAAACTTGACTTACTAATTAGCAGCAATACTGGCCTCAGAATTAACTTTAACAACTGAAGTGACTCAACTTCTCTGAAGGATTTTGTTAAAGAATCTGTTTAAGGAAAGGGGAGTATTTCTAATACATTTGCATTTGCTTTTGTAGCAATACCTTGCGTCATTTAAGACTGATAGAGTGAAGATGTTAGGCAGGCTTTATTGAGTGCAAAAAAGTGATTCTTTTGAATCAATGTCTAAGAGCTTTTCATGTAGTTGTGATTCTTGTGATTTGGTCTGAGCATGATTACATGAATATCGCAGCAATACAAAGCTTGCGCACAATGGTCGAAAACTATGAATATTGTTTCCCTTTTCTTTGTTAGACTAGACAGACAAGAAATTGTCTGCAGTCCATTTTTCTTCTTCAGGTTATTGTCGTCAGGGGAAAAAAACCGTCCGGTTAACTGGCGGTAACCGGATTTCCCGGTGGGGATTGGGTGAACAGTAACCAGTCGGAAAATTTGAATTTTTAAATGCATAATGCACTTTCTAGGTTGATTTAGGCCTATTTTGTGCTAGATTACGTATTGTATGAGCTAAATATGCTTGAATTATTGTTTCTGGCTGGTTTGTACTTCATATGAGTTAAATATGTTAGATTACGTATTGTATGAGCTAAATATGCTAGATTACGTATTGTATAAGCTAAATATGCACTTCATTAAACACTTTCTAATTCAAAATTTGTCAATTCAAAATTTCGGCCAATTTTTCGACCGATTTTCCAAGAACGGTTTTAAACTCCGCAATTCAAATTTCAGATTTTGAAATTTGTCCGGTTTTTTCCCGGGATTTCCGAATCGGCGGTTATCTGCATCTGCTTGCGGCAGGATTTGTCCCGCCGAGGATCAAAATCCTACTGTAACCGCTATCGGTGGGGTGGCGGGATCCTAAATCCGGCCGGTTTGCAAATTCAAATTTTGGATTTTGAATTTGGATGGTTTTAATCAAATTTGAGTGAATTTCGTCCGAATAAAACCGGTTTGACCGTGCTTGAACCGATTCTTCGTACCGCTAGAGCGGGAAACTTCCCGGGAACGGATTTCTGACCCTTGGTCCCGGTAACGGTTTTTGGATCCTTGATTCTCGCAATTCATTTTCCTTGGCAATAAGTTAGTATAGACCATGGCACTTAAGGAGTTCATGGAACACAACAGTTCTCTCCTAAATAGATTTTTGTTTCTTCTCTCCGAATGGGCATGTAGTAGCATGAGTGGATGTGCATCGACACTGACGTATGGGAGTAAGGCTTAGCAATCTCATTTTTTGCAACAATCCCAGACCTTAGTTGTTAACTAAGAACTAGGCCATTTCCAGTGGCTTTCCAGTTGGCTTGTTTCTCTTAGTGTCCATGGTTTCTTCAAATTTTGTTTCCTTTTATGTTTTGCAAAATCATTACCATCTATATTCTGTTAAAATTGAAACAAAATAACTTAGCATTAAGTGCAGTGTTATTGAAACCGGACCGGACCAACGGTTCAATCGGAAAAATCGGAACCGAAGCCTAGTCCGGTTTGTTTTTTCTTTTGGATCGTCTGTGCAGTTGAGCCGCTCTGAACATGAGAATTCCCCGTTAAATCGTCCGGTTTCACACTAAACTGCTTGAAAACCAGGGGTGGTTGTACCAGGGGTCAGCAAAGCTTGTGAATGAAGTGGGAATAATTGTTAAAAACCAATGTTCACGACGGCGCTAGGTGCTAGTTGGGCGGCGGAGCAGAGCAGGTCGCCGGCGAAGGGGGTTGAGCAAAGATGGGAGTAGAGCAGAGGGGCAGGGCGAGGGGGGAGCCAGGAGGTAGAGGAGAACATGCCTGGGCGGTGAAGACAGGCGACGGCGGCCGGGGAGACCAAATCCACGGTGGGGGAGGCCAAATCGAGCAGTGGGGAGGTCGATTTGGCGCCAGTGAGCCGAAATCGGCGACGCGACAACACGGGTGCACAGGTGCGTGGCCAGAGTGCTTGCTTTTATACCCCCTTCTCCTCAAATCACTTTTTCCACCGCCTTGGACCACCTCCCTTGCCTCATCCCACCTCGGCTGCCAAGGTGGTGGCCGTGATCCGCCCACCTTGGACCGGCCCGGCCGCCCTGGAACGCCTAGGCGAGCGGCCGCCTAGGCACCTGACTATGCCCCAAGTCATGGCGGCCATCCGGCGCTGAGCGCCTAGGCGGCCGCCTAGGCCGTTTTCGCGAACACTGTAATAAAAACATTGCAGGGAGGGGGGGGGGTGTTCGAATCCAATACGTGAGCTTTGAGGACTTTGCACCGCCTCTGCTGACCACCTGAGCAAGGTGGTTGCTTTGTTTGGTAGACAACTGACTAGTTATTTAAGGGATGTAGGACCTGCGGTCTGACTACCCAACCACCAGCTGGACTGACGAACCGGCGAACCAGTCATCTGAGCAGGTTGATGATCAGTCCGGTTTCAATTACTATGATTAAGTGACTTAAGTATTGCACTATGTCGTTTTTCAATTGTACAAGCATCATATATTGTGTTAGTATTAGTTACTTTGTTTAATCAGGTTTGGCATATATGAAGGAATAAAGCATGAAATTGATGCATTCGTGCACACTTGTTGTCTACATTTATGCTCAATTTTATGTAATTCGTTGTTCTAATTAGCTTGAACTCGTCTGCAGTGCATGATAAGATTTCCCAAATTCAAAAGGAACTTTCTGATCTTCAAGCTGAACTGAACAGAGTAGTTTACCTACTAAAAATAGCTGATCCTATGGGAGAAGCAGCTCACAAGAGGGATCTAAAGCCACGAGAAGCAAATCCCCAAGCATGTAATGATAAACCCAAACCAGAATCCAACAAAAAAAATAAAATTGCCCAAACCAAAACCTCAACGGAGGAGAAGCTCAAGGATTCTTGTTCTAACAAGACACAAATAGATAAACCTGCTGACATAGAGAAGGAAGTCTCTGAAAACCAAGAAAATGGCAGCAAACCTGCATTCGCCATACCAAAACCTCAGTGGCTTGGCGACAAGAGGATCATAGAACCTGAAGAGAACTGTATAAAAGATGAAAATGTGGATGCAGAGGAGCCTGATAATTTTGTGGACTACAAAGATAGAAAACTATTCTTTCTAATTCAGCCAGTGGGAAGGATCTTGAAGAGGCTGCTCCTGGGCTTATTTTACGGAAGAGAAAGTCTGCTGATAAGTCAGCGGCCAGTGAGGCAGAATCATCTTCGGTTGAATCTGAAGCATCAGCTGCTGATGCTGTGGCCCTTTTGCTGAAGCATAAACGTGGTTTACATACTTCAGAAGACATGGAGAACGAGAATGAACCACAGGCTAGCAAGAGAAAAGGGAAAAAGTCAAAACAAAAGCGTGTACTGGGTCCTGCAAGACCAGATTTTCTTGATGTGGGTCCAGATTATGAATCATGGGTGCCACCTCAAGGTAAGAATATTTTATTAGTGATATCTTACGGCATATCGAATACCAAGTGAGTAGATTTATCCCTTACAAACACTATTGCTGAATGTTCTGTAGGTCAAACTGGTGATGGCCGCACCTCATTGAATGATCGTCTGGGTTATTGAAGTTTTCTCATCCTGGACTTCTTCACTGGTTGTATTGCAAAGAGAGATGCGGTAGTGACCTCCGGTGTTACTGTAGTTGGTCCGTGAGCACGTGTTCATAATCTTCAGATGGCAACTAAGCCTTTTTTTTATAGTTGCTCGCGGTATACTGGAGACTGTAGCAGAGGCCGAGTAAGATTGCTAAGTTGTGGATAACAAGCATCGACAGGACATGGATGATAGATCCCTTTGTTGAGCTTCAGGAGGAATTGTACCGCCCGTGATCCTCTCCAGGTTGCAGAAATGATGATATATCACCCTCTCCAGGTTGCAGAAATGGATATTCATCATCTATCACTATGAGAATGTTACAGCATGTTGTACTGTAAGTCATGATGAGAGACGATTGCTGCTTGGTGTTCATTTTTGTTATTCTACGTTGTAGCAGCTTAGTTTCCGGTTAAGTGGCTTGGGTGTGGATTCATCATTCAAGCTAACTTTGTTTGTGCTCCTTCAGTTAAGAAAAAGTTGTTACATATGCATATACATGTTATATTAACCTTTAGCCCATTGGAATAGACAAAGGTTCATTCCAACATGGTATCAGAGCCATGGGAACCCTAGCCCATCATCCTCCCACGTTACCGCCGTCCTCGCACTCGAGCAAGCACCATTTGCTTTGCTTGCCTTTGCTCTCGTGCGCCCGAGCTTGACGTTGTCGTCGGATCTCACTTACGCCGTCGGATCAGTGCCGCCCGACCATCCCCGACGTCGTCGTCTCGTGAGCTCGAGCTCGGATCGATGTCGCCACGTCTCTACTCTCGCGTGCCCGAGCTCGAGGTGCCGGATCTCGTTCCGCTGTGTTTCCCCCGGAGCCTTCCCGCCATCGTCGACGTTGGATCTGCGCTGCCTGTGACGGATCCCATCGCTGCCCGTGTGTGGTCTGTGCTCTGCTCGTGCCGCCCGCGAGCTTTTGCCTCTTCCCTCGTTTCACCGTGTTTCCCCTGGAGCCATCGCCGACGTCGGATCTACGCTGCCTGTGATGGATCCCATCGCTGCTCGTGTGTGGCCTGTGCTCTGCTCGCGTCGCCCGCGAGCTTTTGCCTCTTCCCCGGTGCCACTCGAGTCCCCGCGCCCCGGAGTATCACCGCCGGAGACTCCCCGGCGCCACCCGAGCCTACCTGCACCATCAGAGTTTGGCTCCTCTGCTCCAGTGTTGCTTTAGCAGTGACGTGATCAACCTCTAGACGAGATTAAATCCATAGATTGCCCGATCTTTCACGGTGGAATTTTCTGAACAAATATATGTAGCACGAATTACAGGATGCAACTCGCACTTGAATAAATAAATCTCACACCAGCACACATCACAGTATACGAATGAGAAATAGGGATAAATGATTCAACAAGTAACTCCCAGCACCACAGCTAGAAACTCTCGCGCCAAGATAAAATTCTAGATTAGAATTCACAAGAACACACAGAATAGAGACGAACTCTAACGGCCGAGGGCCAACACGCACACGTGTTTAATTCATAACTCAAATCTCAACTCTCCAAACTTCTATTACAACGGGGACGCCCCTGGCTTTATATAGCCGTACCAACTTGGCTCTCATGCCTGACTCCTACCTGGACGTGATAACACAAAATAGAAAGCAAGATCCTAAATAAAAAAAAATAGCCTTTTACATCTCAGCATGTTTTGTTTGGACTCGACTAAAATTACCGACTAATAATTAACCGAACCAAATACAAAACCGACACTAACTTTTAAGGTGCGCCATCTTGATCCTGGTTGTCTCAGACTGCAGGCGGGCCCCATCCGAGTGAACATAAAGAAAGATACGTGCGTAGACAAAGGAAGATATGCAGGCAAAACAATATATGCATGCACACATACAACTTGTTCCCGGGTTTGTTGCATGCAATTCCTTTCTCTCCCGCATGTGGTCTTGTGAACGTGTAGGAGTTGAATTACTTTTTCCTCTTGGCCAATGCATAAACCCAAGCCCGTAATCTTCTTCATCTCTTGGTGATTTACAAGGAAACAAACTCCTTTTTCCGTTTGATCCAACGTGTAGTATCTGGGCTCCGTTAATCCGTTTCCCTTGGTTGGTTATCTCCTGATGCTTGTACTTCTTGTGCAACATGCAGCTTCCTGCAGCCTCCCTTGGCTCTGATCCATGCATGTCGATCGGGTGGGCTCCACCCCCATGCACGCATAGAAAGAAATGACCAGGCTTCATGTAAACAAACCAACGCTGGCCCAGCTTCTCGGCATGGAGTTTATATGACGTGTAGAAATTGGACTCCAAATACATGTGATCTCCAAGCTGTAGCTTTATCTCCAAGAAATCCGAACAGCAGATATCTCTTTAATTCCGACTTTGAATTGGAGTCCTTTATCTGATGGACCATCTCCTGAACACGTACAGTGAGAAGTATGCAAAATAAAAGAAACCGAGTCCTTGCTAGATGCATGGTTCCCATGCAAAGCATGAATGGCTCGGAAACCATAGGTCCTGCACCACCTTGTTTCTCCAAGCTGTGCGTGTGCACGCTGTTGATATCAGTTGCAGACAAGAATTAATTTCATAAACAGAAATAGTGGGGTTGGCCGCATCAAGCAGTGCTGTCGCAGCCACCGGAGCTCGCCTATGTCCACCGAGCTTGCTACCCAAGCTCGCCTCTCCACCGATCGCATCGCCCGATGGCCTCCGTTGGCAGCTTCTTTGCCATCCCGCCGCAGATCTCGTGGCCGCCGGTGCTGCACCTTTCAGCGCCGCCAGTAGCGTACCCATAGGTCGTGCGTCCGCTGCACCTGTTCCTGGTTAGCACCGTCGCCGGCGCCGCCCCTGTCTCGAGTAGCCGCCGCCGCCTCAGGCCACCACTGCCGCTGCATCCACAGGCAACCACCGTCGCAGCTGCTGCCGCCGCGGTCGTCCTTGCCTCGGGCCACCGCCGCCGCCACTACCACGAGTTTTGCTCGTCTGGCTTTTGCTTCTCAACAGTCCTCTTCGTCTCCGTCATCTCCCTCGTCTGGTATCTTGTCTCTGTGGATTTTGGACTTTGATGCTTCTCTCCACATTACACCAAATTCTACTCGCCTCACTTCTGTGAGTCACACAGTTTTTTCTTCCACTGTTTAGATTGCAAATGGTACCTCTCTTCTTGTTGCAGGCCGATGCATCCTTTCCACTTCTTCCTTTCATGTTCCTGCCGTCTCTTATGTTCTCCAGCTTGCTATGGAGCTTATGTCAGCCGGTCAGATCACTCAGCACAACTGTCATATTAATTATTCTTGAGTCCGATTCTTGTTGTGTACAGGACCTCCGCACGAGGACTCTGCATGGTGCTGGCCCTCGGCGCTGTGATTTGCAGCGTCTTTGGAAGCTCGACTAGTTGCACTTTCCTTGCACTGTCTTCAAGAGCTAGTCAGCCATTACACCTGCCACTGTTTTTGCTGCGTCCTCTGTTGCTTCCTTTGCTCAGTGGCACCATCATTTGGGTTATCTCTGTGGATCGCGACTGTCGTCTCTAATAGGTTGTGGTCTACTTGGGTTTGTTTCTGGTAACATATCTTTACCTTGTATGGGTTTGTTTCTTGGCTCGTCCTTTTGATCTTGTTGACGTTTGGTGTCCGACTCGTTTCGTTTTGAATGGGGGTCATTGATACTATGTGATCTTTATTGATGATTATTCTTGTCTTACTTGGAGTGTTATACCACTTGGGATCTTATGCCCTTATCTTCACGTGTCACTCCTATCAATTGCAAGTGGGTGTACAAGATCAAGACCCGATCGAATGGTTCTCTTAAGTGCTACAAGGCTCGTCTTGTGGTGCGTGGTTTTTCCAGAAGGAACATGGTCATTACTACGGTGAGACTTTCGCTCTTATCGCTCACATGACCACTATTCACACTCTCCTTGTTGTGACCTTTGTTTGACAGTGGCTTATCTCTCAGCTGGACGTTAAGAATGCCTTTCTCAATGGCGAGCTACATGAGGAGGTCTACATGCAGTCATCCTTTGGGTATTATGTCCCTAATGGTATAGTTTGTCGCATTCGTCACTCTCTTTATGGGCTTAAATAAGCCCCTCGTGCTTGATTTGACTGTTTCTTCTCTGTTGTCACTGCTGTCGGCTTCTCCGCCAGTGATCACGACACTGCCCTCTTTGTACACACCTCTCCTCAGGGTTGGACGCTCATTCTATATGTGGATGATATGATCATTACTGGAGATGACTCTCAATACATTGCCTTTGTGAAGGACCATTTCAGTGAGCAGTTTTTGATGTCTGATTTGGGCTTTCTTCATTACTTCCTTGGGATTAAGATCACTTCTACGGCTGTGACGTCCAATATATGTAGTCAAACTGTTCTAACATTGACTAACAATATCTTTAGTAATAATTAGATTGGTCACATGAAAATGGTGACTAGATTTATCTCGAAGATACTTTCATAATATTATGAGTAAAATTTCCAAACTATATATTTGCCAAAACTGACACAAAACTACATATTTAAAATTTCATTTTGGTGAAATTGTTAGGTAGAAAATTTCAGTAAACTCCTTTACTATCAGGGAAAGAAGAGAACAGGAACTATCAGGTAAAAACAACAAACATTGGGTAGCTGTCAACTAAGCATCCCCACGTCATTGTTTCAACATGTTTGCAGACAAATGACAGTCCCCTTCAGCTTTAGTTCTGCTAAGTGATTCGTGAACAAAACAGAAATTCAGGTTTACATTTAGCTAGGTACATGCACTTAATTAGCTATGTATTGCACCATTTCAGCACACAAATGGAACTTAGAAGAACGATGACATTATACTATTTGGCCATTTGGTCAGGTCGCCTGGCAGGTAGACATAGCATCCCTAAATGCCACAGCATTCTTGATCTCACCACCCTGAACAGATTCATGCGCTCATGACTCATCTGTATTTCATGTTTTTTTTAGGGAAAGCGCTTCAAATTTTGTTGTACAGTTGACTTACTGTCCAGTATCCCACATTCGTGCCTCCCTAGAATGGTCATTGGGCCTGCTCTCTCACCACCGACACCTTTGAAACTTGTGAAACCTTTTGAAACTCCTTGATTGAAACTTGATTTTTTAAAATCTGAAACTTATTGCAACTTTGACTTAAAACTTTCTTGCAATCTTCTGAAAACTTTAGAAACACGTGAAACTCACTGAAATCTGAAACTTTTCAAATGTTTTCACGAAACTTCATGAAACACCGTTGTCTAGTCGTCTCCTTTCTGTTAATAGTTGGCATCCCTCTTTGTATTTCCACACACAAAAACGACCACAAAGATCAGCGAAAAGCCCAAAACTTATTGCTTCCTCCATACTACATGGTGCAATGCCCTGCTGTTGCATTTCCTGGTGACTCCTAATCCTTACAATACAATAAATATCCACTGGATAGAGACTAGAGAGGACGATCATTTCCACCCGACACTACCGGACTTAGGCACTTTGCCGAGTGCCTCAGGCACTAGGCAAAGGCTCCTTTGCACTCGGCAAAGGCTTTGCCGAGTGCGACACTCGGCAAAGGGCACTCGGAAAAAAAATAATCGGCAAAGCAGCCTTTGCGAGTGTATTTTTCGGGCACTCGGCAAAGGCTTTACCGAGTCTTAGGCCGGGTTGGCACTCGGCAAAGAAAAGGCCGATTCACGCGCCGACCACCGTTGATTTGCAAGCTTTGCCGAAGTGCCAACCCGGAGGCACTCGGCAAAGATTTTATTATTTTTTTGAAAATATCTTTGCCGAGTGTCGAATGATGGCACTTCAACGCGTTCGATTTTTTTGAAAATCCTTGCGAGTGCCTTGGCCATGGCACTCGGCAAAGGTGATTTTTTTTTTTGAAAATATTTTGCCGAGTGCCTTGGCCATGGCACTCGGCAAACGTTAATTTTTTTGAAAATCCTTTGCGAGTGCCTTGGCCATGGCACTCGGCAAAGTTTTAATTTTTTTAAAAAATCTTTGCCGAAGTGCCATGGTCATGGCACTCAAAAGCTGAAAATCGGGATTTTGAGGTGCCCACATTCCCAGCTTTGCCGAGTGCCATGACCCTGGCACTCGGCAAAGGACCTATTTGCCGTGTGTTGCACTCGGCAAAGTGACCAAAAACTGCGTTTTTTATTTATTTTTTACATTCCATCACGACAAACAAATCCATCCAAACATATATCAGATCCATCACATATATATCACATCCATCACATATATATCTCATCCATCACATATATATCTCATCCATCACATATTTATCACATCCATCACATATATAACAATAAGTGCTCAAGTCCATCCAAACAAATCCACAAGTTCATAACAATGACAAGTGCATCATAAGTATATCACAAGTCCATCACCAAGTGAACAACAAATGAAAATACAACTACCATTCATCTCGAAGGTGACCATCGCGACGTGGTGAAGGAAAACTCCATCATTCGAGGCGCATGAGGTGGATTATTCGAACCCGCCGATTGAGGCCGCACAAAGGAGAAGAGATTGCATGTGAGACAAGATTACATTAGATACCTAATCTAGGAAGGTATAGGTCATACAAGCAAAGCACAAGCGAAAGCAAATAACTTTCATACTCACGAGAGTAGCCGCGGCTACAAGGCGCGTGGCGGAGGTTGAGCGAACGACCAACGGTACAATAAGCCGTATGTTGCCCAAGACCTTGTAGGAACTCCATCATGTCCGCCAAGCTCTGCGTCTGGGCTCGCCGCTCGGCCGCTCGGCCTCGGTGGCCGACATCCTCTGCTTCGGCCGGTCGGCCTCGGTGGCCGACATCCTCTGCTGCTCGGCCTCCGACTCGATGTTGCCTCATTTCTTGTTCGGTAGGACTGCAATATTTCACTTCAATGTTTGATAATGCAAAGCTAATAAAGGTGTGTAAAGATCAATGTCGACGAGTAAAGCAGAATAACCTCGAGCGTCGACCGGTCTTTGTCGTGTGATGCCGTCCGCGTATGGCGGTCGGCGCTCGTGCTCGTGCTCGGATCCGGGAGAGATGGAGTAGAGGCCGTGTCGATGAGGCCGTCGCCAAGCGTAACCGCCCATGCTTCTTGCCTTGTCCCACCTCATGGCGATCTCTCCATCAAAGTCACGGGTGCTCGGATCATGGTCCGGCCCATGGACCGACCTTGCCGCCGGCGTGTACTCACTAATGCGGTGTGGGCCTCGGGTTCGTGTATGCCTCGGCGGGTCCTCGAGTTGAAGGAGGCGTCGGACGTCGCCTTGCCCTTGTGGGCCATACACCATGCCCGGAAGTCCGAGCAAATTTGGGCACTATGTGACGCCGATCGCGAAAGACGACAAGATAATTAGAAATCAGGCAATTGAGCGTCACAATAGATAAATGAATTCGTGTACCCATGCTTGTTTGTATGCGGAGAGGCTGCGGCTGCCTTGATGGTGTGCTGGACCTTGCATCATCAAACGACGGTCCCGGGCATCACTGTGCATCTGGAGATACTCCTCCGTGAACCACTTGTCCACGATCATCGCCCAGCACTCGGGATACGATTGGCACCACCAGGGAATCATCTACACGTCATCAAGTATTTGACATATAAGAAGATCAAATTAAGCGTACTTAATCTCAAAACGAATCAATATTAATGTTCTTCATCTACCTCAAGTACTTGCTCGGTCGTCATGTTTCTTGCGTCTTTCTTGGTGACCTTCTCTCCAAGCTTCGACCGTGGTAGGTTACGATGGCTCGGATCGCACCTCGTGATGCATGTCGGTGATGAGTTTTTACAGCTTTGGTAGCCACCGTCCGCCTACGGCCTCAAATCCTCATCGCATCGAAATAAGTCCGCATACAAACGCGATGTATCCATTCATTATTTCAAGAAAAGTCCAATGAATGCGATGTATTGAGCAATGTTGTGCGAGGAGACTTACCAAAACTCCGCCTTAACCCGCGCCTTGTTGGGGTACTCCGCATCGGGGCCGGCGGCGTAGTGGTCAAACGAGTAGGCGGCCCGCCTTCCCGGCGTCACGTGACAATACCGGGTAGTGTTGCTCGCATGAAGACCCAGGATGCTATTGGGAGCGTGCGCCACCACCCGACACAACCACCTAGTTCCCGCACAAGTGATTAAGAAAAATTATTAGTTTCTCTTTTTTCAACATATCATATGAAGTAGTGGTGACAACATCTAAAGTTACTTACTTTTGCCCTTCGGGCGAATCATCAAGGCGTCGGTGAGGATGCGGGAACGAGGAGGCTCGCGGGACCTCGCAAGTAGACACCCGAAGAGGCAGAGGAGGAAGCGGAACCAGTGCCTACCGCCTCGTCGTCGTCCGCCCCCTCCTCCTCGCCCGTCTGCCGAACCAGCTCCTCGTCCAACTCGTCCACGTGCGCCACCACCTCCTCCTCCTCCAGCACCTCCTCACGCGGCGTGGGAGGCGACGCACCCTCTGCGCGCGGCGGTCCTCTTCCTCCTCCTCCTGTCCGACCCCTCCGCCTCCTCCCCCGCAGTGCGTGGTCTCTGGTAAAGCGAGGACACGTTACGACGGTTCCCCTCCATCTTTGTTCACTCACCTGCAATTAAAAAGAATAAGCAAGACGTAATTAGAAATAGATGCAAAATGAACATAACATAATTTCCAAAAACATAGTAATACATGTATTAGAAATAGATGCAAAATGAACAAAACATAATTACAAAAACACGATATTACATGTATTAGAAATAATCTTCATGATTGGGATTAGCTGGATCATAGGTCTCGCCATCACTATCAACATTGTCCAAATCATCAACACTATCCAAGGAGGAATGTTGTCTTCATTGTCATTGCCTAAACGTAATCGCTCAAGCATTTGTAAGTCCTTCACATTTCGCACTCGTCTCCAAAGCGTCCTCGTCATCAACCCTTTCATTGTCTACTTCCATTCCTATCGCCGGTTAAGTCTATCTCAAACCTCCTTGTAGCCCCTCTTCTTGAAAGAACTCTCCATCATATGTGTTTGGGTTGAAGTTGTAATCTTCATCGTTTGGGACGGTAGTTTACCGTGTGGCGATACCTTGTGCACAATAGCCCAACCCTTAAGATGCTCTTTGTCTTGGCATGCGTATGGCGTATAATAAACACGGACGGCTGTTGAGCCACAATGTAGACATCTTTTCTGGATAGACGAATCACGCCGAATCTCGACTAGCCCAAGATTAGGGTTCGTCTCGTTACTCGAGGATGAAACCAGAGATTTGAATATGACAGATTAAGAGGTTTGGAACCGTAAAATGGAAGTTCGTAGATTTCTTCAATTCTTCCATAATAGTCGAGGCCATCGGTCTGGGCGTAAAAACTCATTGCTTGTGGTTTTTCGATTGGGCGACTCGCTCGTAGCTTGATGTGTGAAAACGATATCCATTCACGTCATAACCGGTAAATGACTTGACCCTAACGACACACCGTTTGCAACTTTGTCTCAACTCGTCACTTATAGACCGTAGCATCCCAAAATTCGCTTTCTTTAAAATTTAAAATTCAAATCTCGAGAAAATTATTCGCTCCAATTTCTTGGTCCAATTTATTAATTTGTTGCACTTCTCTTTTTCTAAAAAAAAATAGTAAAAAAATTGGATTTCCGTCGGGTCACCCATCCCGGATTGCTCCACACATGGCTCACTTAACTCCAAAGACATGCAAGCATGCACTGCCAACATGAGCTTTGCTTACAATTGTTTGTTCTCCATCTCCTATTGTTTTAACCTTTATATCATTCTCTCTCTTCCAACACTTTCTTCATCACGGAGTCTCTCTCTGTTGTTTTTCTTGCTAGCTCATCTCCATGACCGACCGCCTCCTTGCTGCCTGACCCCGTCGCCACCTCCGCCTCGACGCCCTCGCCATGCGGTTCTGGCCACCGCACACCACTTCTCCTCCTCCCATTGATTTTGTGCAAACCGTAGAGCTTCAAATTGCCATTAATGGCTGCCACCTTCTCTTTTCTCATTTCTTCTCATTCAAAGCTTTAAATTCGAGGGAAACGGCTGCATTAACCTCTCCCATGATGCTATGCCTTCATTGTGCAGCCCATCGATGCACCACTACCATTTCATCCGTTTCCAAACCGAAACGTCATTGCCGTGATGTCGCTGTTCGTGCTTCATTGCCTACCGATGATTCGGCTCCCGATTGCGTGCTATATAAGGGCATGCTATCTCTTCTTTGATCCTTTGCTTTCCTCTAAACTTTAGACTCTTGAGCATAGCAATCTCCATCGTGAAGAGCTCCACCATTGCTGCTGTTGTAAGCTTGTAAGTCACCTCCTAGCCGAGCTCCACCTAGCCATCCTCACCGCCGTCCACCGCCACCATGTCATGCCAACACCTTGAGATTCTGCTTGGTGCTTGCTTTTGAGTTTCGTTCTCCTTTGGCTATATGGTTTTGCTTTCTGTTGTATTGAAGAAGATGATGAATAGTGCTGCTAGTTAGATGCTCATGCTTTGGTCCTTGTACAGTGCTCTAATATCTAGTCTTCACTTTGAGCCTTTTCTTGTTCGTGAGATCATGTTGATTTGCTTCTATACTTCATTCGGTTGCAAGCTTTGCATTCTGTCCATTTTAGATGGAAGATGAACGTGCTGCTACAAGTTAGTCATGTTAGATGTTTTGTACATCTCTCCTCCGTTCTCTCTCTCGGTAGTCATTTCCCGAACCGACTACGTCGCCGCGTGCCTCGGCTTCCTCTTCACATCCCTGGATTTCGCTCACCAAATATCGCCATTTTATTTTGTTCACTATTCATGAATAGTGCCATGCAGTATAGTATACGTGCATGGTGTATGTACATACATGGTTTTATTTTTTTTGGAGAATTAATTTTCTAGAATTTCGTTCGTTCTCATACGAACTCGAATCCATCGATTCTTTCTCCTAAATTCATCTAAATTCATTCTCTACCTCCAGTATTTATTTTGTAATTTTTGGATTTTATTTATTTTCTGCTATTTATTTGGTCCGTTGCGTGTGTAGAATCCGACGTCACCGACGCGAGTTTGGATCAACAGAAGCGCTTACCTCCAACGCCACCGGCGAGTCTCCTTTGACCACTTTGAACCTATGATTTGTAAATCATGTTTACGCTTTTAAAAGTTATGCATTGCTATTTAAATGATAAGTTAAATCGTAGGTTGTTAGTTAAAACCTAAAGTTTGCTACTATCATCCTTGATATTTGATGTCCTG
Organism: Ampelocalamus luodianensis; assembly: GCA_036346255.1. Classification (NCBI taxonomy): domain Eukaryota; kingdom Viridiplantae; phylum Streptophyta; class Magnoliopsida; order Poales; family Poaceae; genus Ampelocalamus; species Ampelocalamus luodianensis. The sequence goes on along the minus strand of JAYEVH010000138.1, from coordinate 21,734 downwards.
CACCTTTGTAACCCTAGTGTAGAAATTCGCATTATTGAATATAATTTTTGCAGAATAGTTTATTACTGTAGAATTGCTTAGACATGCTTTATGGCTTTATTTAACCTTTGGGGAGAAAAACCATTATTTACCTTTTATGCTTTCTTTGGAAAATATAAGACATTAGGTAATGTCGGTGTTTGGAAAATAAAATATAATGATGAAAGTATGTTTTAGACTTGGGTGGAAGGTAAGATCAAAGGGTGCAAGAGCACGAGATCATGTATTGTGTTAGTCCCACCCAAGTCATATTAAGGACCGACGCTTGTGATTATTCAAACTGAGCACTACCGTACAACCACATGTCCAAAATGGGAACGGACCTGGCCAACTAATTAGCAAAATTTTGAGTCGGTTTGTCATGGTTGTGTGTCTTTGATTCACATGGCGCAAGAGGGGCCAGAAGGCGAAACCTTAGCGGCGAAACGAGTCAAAAGGAAGCTTTGTAAAGCCTTGTGATGTTCTCTCCTTGATTCACACGTCAAAGGAAACGTGTGGTATATCAAAGATCATCTCTTGTGGGTCAAGTCGCACAACCTCTGCAGAGTGTTAAAACTATTCGAATAGCCGTGCCACGGTCAAGGGCGAGCAAGGTGCGTTTTCACATGGTAGATTTTGGTTTTGATTTTAAAGAGTAATTTTGGGAACCGGGAGCGGTTGGGACTCTCGGGTAGTTTCTCTCGCAACTAGAGCCGCTTGGGCGCCTAGAGCCCTATTACGAAAACCTTAGCGGCTAGAGCCTTGATGCTAGTGGTTAGTAGCTAGAACCTCCACTAGTAATACAATTAATTTATTGAAACTGCGTTTGTCAAATGTGCTTTATGAAAATTGTTTTGAACTTAAAAGTTGCTTTGTGCAAAAGAACCATATAAGCCTCATTTGTCAAAGCTATGCATATGCATGTTTCCCAAGACTCATGAGTACTTTATGTACTCACATGCTACACTCATAAATAAATCTCGAAGCCTTCATCGACACTGAGGACTACGACTACTTCGCTGTGGCTTTGACGAAGGATACCCGGAGTACTAGGTTGCGCCCCAGTCGAATGCCGGTGGGCACTTTGATGGGCCACTACTGAGTTTAATTTTTGTTGTTTCATTCCAGAAGACTCAAGGTCTTTCGACCTCTTTTGTAATAAGTGGCCATAAGGCGGTACTCGATTGTTTATTAATGTTATTCGTGATTCGAATTTGTTATCAACAATGTTTCCACTGTGTGCACTAGCTAACGATCATGGATGAGTGCGAGATTACAGTGTTCGGTTCGTAAATTCGGTCCCGACATAGACACATCGGTTTGGGCCGCAAGCTCAAGCGTGATAGATCGTTATATTATTCGAACGCATTTATCAACTTGGAATGTCGAACTAAATCGAGCTAAATTGGACAATACTTCTTTGAACCAAGAAATGAAATCGGGCTCCTGGTCCCGCACTCGTGAAAGAAGGGTATCGGTTTCTGCGGGTAGGATCCTTGATTCTGCGCGGCAGGGGCGTGGCGGCGGCGGTGCAAGCGGCGCAGCAGCGCAGTGGGTGTGTGCGTGTGTGCGTGTGTGGTGCCTACGCAAAAACGCTATAAGTGTCGAACGTTTGCGAGTGCCCGAGATCCGCACTCGGCAAACAATTTTAATTTTTATTTTCTTTGCGAGAGTGCCCAGATCCGCACTTTCGGCAAAGAGTTTTTTAATTTTTTAATTTTTTAAAATTTCCTTTGCCGAGTGCCCGATATGGCACTTTCGGCAAAGAGGGTTTTTTTTAATTTTTTTAATTTTTTTAATTTTTTTAATTTCTTTCATGAGTGCAGAGATATGGCACTCTAAAGAGGATTTTTTCAATTTTTTTAAAATTTTTTCCCGCCAATTTTTAAAAAACAACGGATCTCTCCCATCTTTGCCGAAGTGTCACATACGACACTCGGAAGACCCTTTCTTAGAGTGCCATGGCACGACACTCTCAAAGTTTTTTTTGGCCTCAAAATTTTTTGCAGCCTACTACTGATGTCAGTGCTCTATGTTAGGATTTGGTACATTTTTGTGGCTTTTTGTTATACTTAGTTAATTTATTTCATTTACTAGAATTATTTTAAAATGCAAATTTGAGCATCACGTGCATCGAATAATGGAATTTTATGATTCAAAAATGATAGTCATGTTATTGATCGTAGTGTGAGGTCGTATTCGAGAACCGAAATTTTGGACATCTTGTTGACTGAAACATGAAGTGAACTTGCGGGCGAAGTGTTTTTAAATTCTATAAAAAGCAAACAACGTCCGAAAATTATGAAACTCGTGGAGATGTCATGATATCATATGTGGAGTCTGTGATAAAAATTTGAGAAGGATTCGTGTATGTTGTCACGTACGATGCTTTCAAACCAGGACATCTCCAGCTGGGATATAAGTATCACATGTGGAGATGTCCTGGTTTGAAAGCATCAGACGTGACAACATACACTAAACCTTCTCAAATTTTTATCACGCACTCTACATATGATATCATGACATCTCCACGAGTTTCATAATTTTCTGACGTTGTTTGCTTTTATAGAATTTAAAACACTTCGCCCGCAAGTTCACGGTCATGTTTCACAACAAGATGTCCAAATTTCGGTCCATTCCCGATACTGCCTCACACTACACAATAACATGACTATCATTTTTTGAATCATAAAATTCCATTATTCGATGCACGTATTCAAATTTGCATTTTCCAAATAATTCTAGTAAATGAAATAAATTAACTAAGTATAACAAAAGCCACAAAATGTACCAAATCCTAACATAGAGTACCGATCTTGTAGTAGGCCGCAAAAAAATTGGAGGCCAAAAAAAAAAAAAAACTTTCGAAGTGCCATGGCACTCCTGGCAGAGGGTCTTTGCCGAGTGTCGATGTTCAACACTCGGCAAAGATTTATTTTGCCAGTGCCAAGCGGCGGCGCCGCGGCAAATTTGACGTCGCGGGAACCGTTACCTCGGACCGCCTTTGCCGAGTGCCCCCTGCGAGTGCCCGCACTCGGCAAAGGTTGAATGTACCGAGTGTTAATCTTTGCCGAAGTGCATGGCACTCGCAAAGAGGGCTTTGCCGAGTGTAGTTCTTTCTTGAGTGTCGACTCGGCAAAATAGCTCTTTGCCGAGTGCGATATTTGGCACTCGGCAAAGATTTTTGCACTCGGCAAAGGGGCTGTGTCCGGTACCATCTTGAGAAGACGCCAACTTGTGCTGTTGCATTTCTTCATGTCCACTCCATAGCACTCCAAAGGACCCACTTTAAAAACAAAATCAAGGACATTACATAAGGCACTACAAATTAACCTGTATACTGATAAATACTTCTGTGCTTCTCAACTTGCTACACACAGGTTGGTAGATTTCTTTGAAATCCTACAGCGTCTCTCCTCTCACTCTTAAATAGGAAGAGTGATGTGTTGGATCCCATGTAGTGTAGCAGCCTTGCCGAGCTAGCTGCAACCACACCGCTCAGTGCTGTTCTGAGGAGCACATGCATATCCATTATTGTACGGGGAGAGCAGTGCTCACTGAAGTAAATTTCTAAGATAGTTCGGATGAAAAGAGTTCAGGCAAAACTTACCCAGTTGTGTATATCTCTACCACTTTTAACTATATGAGCGACTCATCAAGTAAATAACTTCAATCACCACAACTGTATAGATTGTTGTAATATCCTTGAAATCATCAATAATTAGAAAGTAGGAAATTGAGCTTATTAGTTAAAAATTCAAAAATTTAGGTTGGGGAATGATTATAGGCCAAGTCGGCCTATGGCCCAATGGGGCCGGCCACCACTTAAGAAAGAGAGAGGGGAGGCCGGCCAAACCCTAGCTCCCATCCCGCAGTGCAGCCGCCGCCCAAGCCCTATTTGCTGCCGCGCAAGGATTTCGTTGACGTGCCCCCGCCGCTATCTCTGCTGTAGCAGCCGTGGGCCACTGGGCAGTTTTGGCTCTTTGTGGCGGGTTGCCGCTGTCGTGATCGTTGCCACAGAAGGAAAACTCCATCACGGTGAGGAAAAACGTCCGCCATGGCAAGGTTTTCGCTGCGGTGGTAGAGGACTGAGTAGAAGGGAGTGGGAGGCCAGAGGAGAAGGCGCAACCAGAATTGGAAGAAAGAAGGAAGAGGAAGGAGGAGGGAAGAGGAAGGAGAAAAGAGAAAGAGAAGGAAAGTACGAGCGCCGCGATCATCGCTCGCTTTCTTAGGATTAATGATCGATAGCCTTTAGTTGGCCCTAGATCGATTGGTCCATGGGAAGTGTAGTTTTCGGTAAACCCTAGTTCGCCGAGTTGCGATACGTAACCTTCGGGGCACTTAGAGGTGTTTACGTTCGAACTCAGGATTTTGGCTAGTTAGAACAAATATGGATAATTTCATTATCTTTTTAGGAAGGTCTATAACACTATATTTGGAGTTGTGAGCTAACAATTATGGCATCAAGAAGGTTACTGTCCATAAAATAGACGTCATCGACAGTTGTCGTGTAAATGGGCTGATTACACCTAGTAAATGAAGTAATTTAATTTTTGTCATAACTTGAATAAGCTAGGAAATTTTGATTAGATTCTAAAACTGCTATTGTTCATTACTTTGCAAGTTATATAAAAAATACGAAATTATGAAGTGGTCTGTCCTGATATATTATGGGGTACTCTTCAGGGTTGGAGACGAAGAAGTAAATGGTGAATTCAGAGGTTCATGATAACTAGAAAGTTGTAGATAGTTTTGTAGGCTTTCCATAAAGTATATAGTTTGATGTGCTTGGAGTTCAGAGGAGAGAGTTAGAGTCATTTTACTACTGGGACAACGGGTAGTGCGTCCGGTAGAGCCAAGCTAAATGTTTCGATTTTGTGTAGACATGCGAGGTGTTTAATGTATTGTTTTGGTGTTGTGGTGATGTGTTTTTTAGTATGTTTAAATAGTTTGTACAAGAAGTATTGCCTCTAGCACCTTACCACCATCCCGCTACCTGGCTCCTAGCGGATAAGAGGCAAGTGCATAGTAGAACGATGATCGATGGTTTGGTCGCTGTTGTTCTTTATTATTCATTGCCATTATGCTATTTATTCTATTACATTGTTTATTACACGTCTTGAGAATGAATATGGTGTGGGACCTCGAAATCGAATCCGTTTCAAGTCACGAGATTATGCCAAAGACATAACTCTTAACAGGAAACGAGCACGATTTCAAGTTCCCGGATATGTGTCTCGCATTAGCTCCCAAGATCAATGGCTAATACGCACATATCCTGAACAACATGGTACACGGTCATACACAAGTCAGTGTTAGCCCATCCAAGTGCGCCCATCTCCTAGAGGCAACTGAGTGGAGGTAGAAATAACATTATTCGTTAGCGTCACCGAAGTCGGCGCTAACGAATTGGTCACTAGCGTAGTCTTCCTCACCTGAAATAAGTGGTCAATCCAGTTGAGTACAGAAGGTACTAGCAATTATTACACAAACTAATAAAAAAAGTGTATGAGAGGTGCTATACAAAGGATATGAGATTATACATGCTAAGGTTGTCCAAAGGATGGCTATAATGGCATAAGTTTTGCATAAAGCAACAAGTTTATTCCTACACATGCTAGTTTACAATGGCAATTTAGTAAACCCAAATTTGGACCAACAGGATTTTGTGACATTAAGATAGACATATATCAAACGATACTAAAGTGGCAAACCCACTTTGATAAACTAAAATGCATGACAACCTGGTCATGCTGATACCAAGTTGTGCCCATGTCAAGTTTTAATTTAAGAGTCTAATGATGATGTCAATCAAAACCAAGTGTCGTCCATGACTGTGGACACGACTATTCGAATAGTTTAATAACCTGCAGGGGTGTACATCTTTACCCACACGACTCGATTAGCCCGTAAGCCTCTGGATAATGACACACTTTCTAAGGTATATATGCCGACCGGGTAAATCGAGATTTGGTACGTTTTAGTAAGAAGACCCTATTAAGTTAAATCACCCTTACGCGATGAACCCCAACTTAGTACAAGCTACAGATAGAGCTTGCTAACCGGGCACACAAGTTATGTTGGAAACATCGATACAATGTACAGAATGAAAACAAGTGTTCTGGCACATTATAGAAAATTGTATCGGTTCCTATGAACATATGATCGAACACATATGTCCTCATACCACCTGTGGCTCAACCCAAAAGAGTTTTCCCCTTACTTGACCAAACCAGCCCCAATCCAGCGTGTGGAAGTACGTATGGCACTTGGAGTGATAACCCAAAGTTCGGTCCTTAACAATCTAGACAAGTCTTTCCACTAACCCACCTCGTGCATGAAGGCACCCACCCTACTAGCAACTTATCCAGATCAAAACCAGTTTTAAATATACAAAATTTAGACTCAAAACCGATTCAAGAACTGGACAAAAACATAAGGAGAAAAGGTTCAGTATCCCCACGACAATGTGTTAATCCCATCAACCGAACTAACGTATCTACTAACTTGTAGGGCTAAGCATCAATATATAAAGCATAAATAAAACACATGACATTAACTTAAGCATAATCAGTATGGAAATATCGGGATAGCCACAAGAGATAGGACATAACTAACTAAACTCAAAAGTATTGATATAACCAAAATAGCATGCACGCGATTATAGTTGCAATATAAAATACTAAATTAACCAAAAATTTGGGATCAAGATGATACAAGAGGATGCTTGCCTTGTTGATATTCCACTTGTTCCACCTCAGATTCTCGTGTATATGATCACTCACGTCGTGCAATTCGTAATGTAGAAATAACAATATCAAATAAACACCAAGAAATTCTCAAAATTTCAAAATGCTCAAACATGCATGTAGGTTACACGGTGATGAGATTATGATTTTATATGAATTTAGGTGAAAATTTTAGTTAAATTGGAATTCATTTGAATTTTCTATGAATTTTACAAATTTAATGTTATTATTGTACATTTAATTTAATTATCAAATTTTTCTGTAATAGAGACATGTTTCAAAGTTATTCCAATTTAAAGTACAGTAAAAAATGAAAGCTAACAAAATTAATTTTGCTCCATTTGGAGTTAAGATGAAATACTTATGGATTTTTGAATTCTAAGCCATTTTCAGTTCAGAAATAATTCATTTCTGGATTTCAAAACACATTGAATACTTTTTATACACAACTGGAGCTAGCCGTAGTCGCTTACAAGTGGGACCCAAAGTTAAGGGCTGACTCAGTCAACATTTACCCAGTCCTAGTCGAGACGACGCCGAAAGCGTATTCTACGGAATACATCTTCTGATTACAAAAGCGAACTTTCGGTTTAAGAGTATAAGAAATACGTTTTCCTTAACAGAAAGCATACTACACATCTTTACTTAATCTCTTAACCGGCCATATGGGCCCACATGTCATCGACTCTAATCAATACCCGTTTTAATAACCTTCTTCTTTTCTGCTCAATGGTCCCGCACGTCCGCAAGTTAAAGCGTTAACTAAATTCGCGAGCTTGCCCAGTGGCTCGCTGACGCGGTGGTTCATGGCCGCGTGATTTAAGAGCAGAAATGGATGCAAAATAGCGTAGCTGTCCTCCTAGTGGCCGGAACATGGCCAGAGATGAACCTTAGCGGCGACGCGACATAGAAGTGCGGCTATGAGCTTACAACAAAAATGGCTACGTCGACTCAACCACGCTTAAAGCAAATTGGCGCATGCTTAAGCATCTATGGAGCATAGAAGACTTATCAAGGCCAAAGACGGTTGAGATGCACGTGGCTCATCGGCGACGTTAACCGTGGCAATGACAACACGAGCTTCATAATGACACGATAACTGAGCAAAGAATAAAAATTGGATGGTTGGGAAAAGTTACAAAGACCCATTAGATGGTAATACCGAAAGGAATTGAAGCATGACCCACCAGGTCAGAGATGAAGACGAAGGAGACGATTTCGGTCAAAAAGTGAAAAACTACGAAATCCCAACAACTCTGTGAACCAATAAGGAAATTGATTGGGGGTTTTGTTTCCAATATCAATGGACACAGGATGACACACTTAAGCAAAGATACAACTCACTGGACAAGAAGATGACACGAAATGGCACTTAGAGCACGCTCGAGACCCGAAAATGGCACTCCGATGTTGCAAGAACTATGTGCAACAACAAGAGCTCATATTAGCAATTTGAACACCGCATGAAATGAGAAGAACAAGGGTACAAGAACGAGAGGGTACGCTTTAGTGAGGAGGAAGAAATGCCGACTCATTTACTTGGCCGAGACGGAGAGATCGAGGTATTTGTGAGATTTCGACAACGGAGAAATTCACAGTGGCAGCTCGTGGCATCAAAGGGTTAGACGGCGAAGGTGGTGACCAAACATCGTAAGGTTGTATGGACAATGGAGCCCGGTGCAATGCCACCTAATCTCGGCGATCGGTAGCATGGCACGGGAAGCTACGAAGAGATGATGAGGTTACCGCCTAGGTCCTTCGCCAGTTAGTGGTCGGCAAAACAATGCGGCGACTTGGGTGTGAGCGAATGGGTTTGGTCTGATCAAGTCAATTGGTTCGGGACCAGTCGAACAGTCCTAGACCTAACAGCTGACTGAGTTTGAATTCAGAGTTCCAAACTTTGACCGACCGTTTAAAAATAGCAAATAAATTTATAAAAATCTGGAAATTTTTAGAGAGGCTACTGGTAGGGGTGGAAATCGAGCCAAGTAGTCGTTTTATCGAGCTTTTTTTGAAATTGCTACAGATTGATTTAATATCATTTTATTTATAGTTTGGAAGTATTTTTAGAACCGAGCTAACGAGACGAGCCGAGCCGAGCCGAGCCAGAGTGAAATCCAATTTCATTTGAAATTGACTCATTTTAATGTTTAACCAAATAACGAGTCTAATTAGAGCAATTTTGAACCAAGCCAACGAGCCTCACTAACGAGCTTTTTTTTTCAGCCCTAGCTACTGGGATGATTATGAACTCATATAAATTTTATAAACACACTGTTTATGATTTAATTTCTTGATTTAAAATCCTTTTTAGATGATATTTATTAATTGAAGACAGATTTTTCTCCATGTCAAGTTGAGTTCTAAAAATTTGACAAAAATCATATTAAGCCAGTTGCAATTCCATCCGATGTAGGAGAAGGATAGGCTGTGAAAAAGCAAGCAAACAATGTATCTCGAATGTCCAATTCCCCAAACAGAACCCAACTTTCCCCCCTTATATTCCCAAATGAAGATGAGCATACCTGTATTCATGCAGTGAAAGTAGGCAACGGAGTAGCTCCTATCAGCGGGCTATCTACTAGCAGATACCCTATACCATTCAAATGACTCCATCAACTACGAGCCAAAGAACACATAACACATAAGAAAACGTTTTTAGCTCTCGGTTGTTCTAAATTTTCTTCAAACCAGTCACCTACCATAATTGCACAAGACTAAGCCTAAAATTGCATTACCAAGTGACGTGCAATTTTAGCATAGTTTTACTGTAACTTTTAGTTATATTTGTTTTTGTATTTGTAGGGTTCACCTAGATTTACTTTTGTCTGGTTTAGATTTCTTTTTTTGTATTTGTAGGGTTCACCTATATTTACTTTTGTCTAGTTTAGAATTCTTTTGTTTTGTTTTGTATTTGTAGGGTTCACCTAGATTTATTTTTATCTAGTTTAGAATTTTTCAATATAAAAAATAGAAACCATTTGATAGTGATCCAACATATCGAAGAAAGAGACTAGGTTTTAAGAAAATTTTAGGCAACTGTAGCTTAGTCGGCCCCATAAGAAAAAGGAGCTACTAGCCGAACGTCCGATTCGGGTGCTCACATCATACGCACCCTTCCACCATTTGATCTGCAACCAACCGTCAGATGCATGACAACCATCATCCACTTCTCTTCCTCTCCCTCGATCTCCTTCCCGTAGGAGTCCCTTCTTGGGAAAGCGTCCTCCTCTCCCGCTTCAAGATTCACTCTAACTCCAATCGCTAAGCTAACTAAAAATCACCAAAGAACCAAAACACCCAAAAGCAACATCTTAAAACAACCTATCTCGCTCAAAGTGATGAAGCGATGTCAGCAACATCTTAAAATTTTTGATGCAACAAATCAAAAAACATGTTTGCAACAAAACTGAAAGAGGTACATCAATTTTCTTGGTGCAACAATTAGACATCACTAATGCAACAAAAATAACTTTGATGCAACAAATAAAAACATGTGTGCAACAAAAAAACTGAAAGAGATACATCAATTTCTCAATGCAACAATTAGGCATCGTTGTAACAAAAATAACTTTGATTCAACAAATCAAAATGCCAACTACAACAAAACCTCTTGTGGCAAAATATTAGAAGAGACTTTGCAACAAAATCAAACACTTCTTTCAACAACTAGGAAAAAGTGTTGTGACAACTGAGAAGCATATGCAACAAAAGCCTACGTGAGGTGGAAGACGGGGCGATGGTGGCGGTGACCGGTGCTTCATCTCAGACTCCATCGGTCCACCCCACATCCACCGCTTGTCACCAACCGCCCACTCGCTATTCGCCTCCTCCGCCTCGATCCACTAGATCCGGCGAGCTCTAGCCGCTCCTCACAAGGAGAGGCATCTACACAAGCTCTAGCCATGGTGGATGGACTCGATGAGCACGAGCAGTGGCGAGCTCTGACCTACAATCCGTGGCACCCCGGCAAAGTCCGCGTGCATCCGCTATACCCCCCTCTCCTCGCTTGCCTATGAGAGAGAGAGAGAGAGAGAGAGTGTGTGTTGGAGTATTTGGGCAGGGGCTTGGATAAACATATAGAGATGGGAGATGATGCAGTGGTGGGGAAAGTGGACGGAGAAAACAAAGTGGTGGGGAAACTAGTCGGAGGCAGTTAAAAATGAGTCAATTGGGGTGGTGGAGCATACAGGCGAAACACTCCTATGGTATGTATGCGTGACAGCCATTCCCAAAAGAAAATCATGAAATAGAAGGGTGAAAGTACCGCGATTGTCCGAGGAACATGAAGCTTCCCAAGCGTAACATCTCGCTGATTTAGGTAGAGCTTTGCTTGTCGCTTTGTCGCATTTCCTAATGCATCCTAGTCCTAGTTCTTTAATGTGCATAGTTGCATGGTGGCCATCATGTCTCACTTGCATGACCAAAGAACAAAGGTTAACTTATGCACTATCTCTGCGCTTCTCTTCGCCTCCTTCCTCCACAAGTAAGCTGATTTTTTTTTCAGATCTTAAAGTTTATCTATTCTCTCCTACTACTTATAAAAAAGATTGAGAAGCGTCCTGAATCTGATCTGGTGCTGCTTGCAGCCACATGGTTGGCACTTGGAGTACTGAGCCAAAGGTTGTACTCAATTTCGATCAATCGCATCCCGAATCTCATTAGCTTATATATGTATAGTGTGTTATTCTCATTGTTATGAGGGGTTATTTGAATATTCACCACCTGCATTTTGTGTATATATACGGCCCTTTGGCCCCTAGTAATACAAGTTGCTATTCTTAACATGGTATCGTGAGCCAATTAGGTTTACCTCTCCGGATGCGCAACTCGCCCTCCTCGCTCTAGTCGCGCCGGCTTCCTCCTCCTCCGCTTCGACCTAGCCGCCACGCTTCCTCCTCCTCTCGCCTAGATCATCACCAACTCTCGAAGAGCCACGCCGCCAGCGAAGTCGCCGCTCAAGATCCGCGCCGCCGACGTTGTCGCCGCCGCCGCTTCTCCGGAGCCGCACCGCCTGCTGAAGGCGTCGCGCCACCGCCGCATCGCCGCCCAACTCTTTTGCCGATCGAGAGCCCGAGGTGAGGACGATGCCGCTCTCCGTCGGCCGAAGACACCGCCGCTATTGGAGCCGACCGAGAGCCCAACGCGCCCGCGGTCGCCGCAGCTTGTTGCCAACCCCGACTCCTCCGGCGCCGCCACAAAGAAGCGACGCCGACCGCCACCGACAAGCAGCACGCTGTGGGGAACCTAGTTCCACCCACGCACCCTTCAGAGGCCTTCGCGGCCTTCTTAGCATGAGCCATTTCGACCAACAAGAAAGAAAGAAAGAAAAAGAGAAAATGTCGCCGACACCGCTTTCTCCTCGCGCCTTGATCTTCGATAGTGTTAATTACACCGACTTTGTGTCTCACATGCGCATCCACATGTATGGTCTTCGTCTCTGGGCGTCCTCTCTAGTGATGTCATCTGCCCGCTTTGCCCTACTCCTCCGACGGAGTTTACGCTGTCGAGTGTCCCGACAATGACGACAAGGCTATCATTGCCGCCGCCTTGCCGATGACGAGGCGCCGCCGCTACCAGAGGCTCGATTCCTGGCACACAAGGGTCGCATCCGCCTACACTCAGTGGTACGATGACGAAGTTTGGGCTGCTGTTGTCTTCATCGCCAAATGTCCACCCTCATTTTCTTTTGAGGTTGCGGACACCTTTGGCTTTCCGTGTGGACTCACATTCGTTAGCGCCACGAGCCCTCCGTTGATGCCCCGCACTGCCCGTGGTCCGCCAGAGTACTTCTTCAAAGAGGTGATGCTATAGTTGACGCTTTACGCCGAGCTCGTTGTTTGGCGTCACCGACTCTCTCCGCACCTTGCGGCTATCGCTCCTATCCGTCGGCCGACCGAGTTTCAAGGGTCCGCGAGTTTCTTACTCGCTTTGTCTCCGAGTTCGAGCAGCAGGCGCCCAACTCCTTGTACGCCACCCTTGTGTCACTCTCCTGGAGGTTCTACAAGAGATACGCGCGGAGGAGACTCGCTTTGAGTGGTGCTAGTCCGATGCCACTCCTCCGTGCTCGCCGCCGCTCCACCGCACCGACTACTCCATGCTTCAAAGACACCGCTTCCAAACCGGCCGCCACAAGTGGTGGTGGCCGCCCATCTCGGCGGTGGCCGCCTCATTGCTCCTATCGCGACAAGGTCAGCCACATTGAGTCCCAGTGATATAAGAAGCAGCGACATCTTTCACGCTGTTCTTCTACTAGCACTAACACTGGTGCTTCTACATCGACGTCTGCATCGACTTCTTTCGCAGTTTCTCTCACGAGGTGAGATAGCCGACTTCCGCCGCTTGTCGCCTGCAGTTCTCCCTCGATCGTTCTCAGAGGTTCCGCATCGACTCTTCTGCACCGCAAAACCACCCCTACACACCAGTACCTCCACGTGGATTCTTGATTCGAGCATCCTTTCACACGACTTCCGATTCTTCCACTGCCTTCGTTACACCTCTTGATTCTCCTGTTAGTGTTCTTATCGCCGATGGTACATCCTTTCTATCTCTCGTCGAGGATCTCTTAGCAACTCATCTTTTCATGTTCCTTCGTTGTTCATGTTCCTCGCCTTACCATGCACTTCTTTTTGCCGCAAATCATCGACCTTGGTTATTGGGTCATTCTCGACTCTAACTCTTGTTGTGTTTAGGATCGCCACACGGAGCTCGTTGGTTTTGGTCCTCAACGCCTTGACTCACAACATCTCTGGGAGCTTGACCGACTTCACCTTCCTTCCGCCACCGCCGCCGCTAGTCTCTACTGCCATCCGCTTACACCTATTTCAGCAGGTCATTATCGCCTTGGTCATCTGTGGATCTTGTGTGCCGCCTTTAGTTCGCCGTGGTCTTCTCGGTCCGTCTCAGAGACGGTCTTTAGATTGTCGGGGCTATAAGTTAGGTAAAACAGATTCAGCTTCCTTATCCTCATAGTGAGTCAATGTCTCAGTGTCGCTTTTGATCTTGTTCGCTCGATCCGACTCGCTATCGCCATCTTATTGGGAGTCTTGTCTACCTTGAGTCCATAAGTCCATAGCCATGAGTCCATGACTACACGATCTATAGACTACTAGCGGGCAATGTTCCTGCAAATTTTAATCGAATTGGTGAAAGTTTAACATCTATTAATAGTGACCGCTTGGTGCACGACGCTAAATTCAACATTAATATACCACTAGAATCTAGCATCGAATTTGAACAAAGTTGTCCAAAAATCACAACTTCTAAAGTTTGGCTCAAAAATTGACTCGATAAAGAGTAACTCGATTGACAATAGGCAAATACCTTATTTCAAAAGAAGTAAAAATATCTCGCATACATTTTGATCTTGGTATAGATAACGATGTTATGTTTTTATGAAGGAAAAGTCCATTTGACCCTTAAACTCGTGAAAGTTTGGAGGTCAACCTTAAACTACTAAACTAGACATTCGACACCATCAAACTCTTAAAACCATTCACTTTACCTCAAGCCATTACACTCGATTTCATCCGACGTGGCGCCAACATGGCACAATTTTGACACCGCCTAATCCGTGAGGTCCTTCAAGAATCATCCGTGTCACACGATTTTTTTAAAATAATATTATTTTAATTAATAATTACAAAATTAAATAGTCCAACATTTACAAAAATGGCCTTCCGTCGCCTGATAAAATGGCGACAGTGCCACGTGGACAAAGAACAACACTGCTCTCCATTTCATCTAACGACAAGGTGAATAAGACTCTATCACAAAGTTAAATGGCGATGTGATAAAACCCTAATCCCTCCTCACCCTTTCCGCTCATTCTAGCCGAGAGCAAGCAAAGGAGGAAGACAAGAGGGAGGGAAAGGAGAGAGCGGAGGAGAAAAGCAAGCGCAGAGTCTCGCCTGCTCGCCAAGGAGACAGAGAAAAGAAGTAGATCCAACTGCCTACCTCACAGTGTAATTTTTTTGAAACTTTGATATTTAATTCAAAACCCTGGTTGGTTAGCAAATAAAACTAGCGACTGAGAATTGATTTCATTAGATCATTTTAGCTTTAATGTAGTATATTTTACTTTATATTATTGTTGTAGGTTAGATAATTTTTACACTGAAATAACTTAGAAACTAGAAAATAGCAAGTAGCTCTAAAAATCCGTAAAATTACAGAGTAGTTAAATAGGTTATGAGAACCTGATTAAAATATTTCTATCTTCAATTATGTTCTCATTTTTGCACGGTAAATATTTTGTACATACCGAGAATACATTTTAAACTAGGAAAATAGCAAGGTAGCTATAAAAATGCCCAAAAAATCCTGAGTAACTAAATAGGGTGTGTAGAACCTAATTAAAATATTCCAAGCTTCAGTTATGTTCTCATTTTTTGGCACGGTAAATATTCTATACATACGGAGAATACATTTTAAACTAGAAAAATAACAATGTAACTCTAAAAAATCTGTAAAAATTGTAGAGTAGCCAAATAGGGTGTGTAGAGCCTGATTAAAATATTTGTAGCTTCATTTCTATTCTCATTTTTTTCACAATAAATATTTCATAAATGCCGATAATACATTTCAAACTAGGAAAATAGGAATGTAACTCTAAAAAAATCCGAAAAATTGCAAAGTTGCCAAATAGGGTGTGTAGAGACTGATTAAAATATTCTCAGCTTCATTTATATTCTCATTTTTATATGGTAAATATTCTGTAAATGCTGAGAATACAATTTAAACTAGGAAAGTGGCAAGGTAGCTCTAAAAATTCCGTAAAAAGAGTAGCTAAATAGGGTGTGTAGAGCCTGATAAAAATATTCTTAGCTTCATTTCCGTTCTTATTTTTGCACGATAAATATTCTGTACATACTGATAATATATTTTAAACTAAAAAAAAATAGTAAGGTAGCTCTAAAAATTCAAAAAAAAATCTAGAGAAACTAAATAGGGTGCGTAGAACCTGATTAAAATATTCCTCGATTCAGTTATGTTCTTATTTCTGCACGATGAATGTTTTGTAAATGCCGAGATAATATTTGAAATATTGCCCATCTTAAATTTCAGGTATGGTGGACCGAGGAGATGTCGCCAGATGGTCGCATTTAGCCGTTGGACTGCCATTGCCGTGTCTCACCGTAGTCGCTTTAGTACCATCCTCCCACAAAAGGCGAGCGCCCATTGAGCTTGGCGTGTTGCGCTCACGCACGCCATGAGAGCATAGAGGTGGACCCACGTTGGGTTCGCGCACGTATAGTTCGACCTTCTTGTAATTAATTTTGGTCTAACTTGTGTGGATGGACCCACATATGTTCTTAATCCTTTCGACACGTTGAGATTGGCCTACCGCTTCCACTAGCTAGGATGGTGGAGGCGACGGCGTAACATCGCTACTAGGGTGTCTACATCGAGCGCTTCCACACGACTAGTGCCTCGACGGTGGATCGTGGAGGCCGAGACGCGCATGTTCCACCTTCAGGCGAGGAGATGACACCGATGGTTCGGGACATGGGCTACCGACCGGGTTGCCTCGCATGGGCTTCCCATGGCAGCTACAACGCTTCGCACATTACGGCACATGGATATCCTAGGAGATTTCGCGATTGCCGCGCCAACGCCGACTACATGGAGTTCTCCAGTACGCACGAGCCGACGCTGAGGTGGATCAACCAGTTTGATGTAAGTATTTATAACTTGCGTTTTCGCATCAATTCCTTTGTTCAACTTATTGATGTGTCTCTATATTGTTGCGTACTACCGACTTGGGACCGCATGCACCTGAGTACATAGTGAAGAGGTACTTCGAGGTGTACTTACTGTGGCTCTTCGGGTGGATCATGTTCCTAGGGTACCACGGCGACAATGAAGACAAGCACATGATTCGCTACGCACGGGACCTGGCAAACGAGGAGGTGGACATGATCCCACCATACACCCGAGGCCCAACAGCTTATGCGTACTACATACCACGCTGCAGGCATATGTGCATCGAAGTCGGAAGAGCTTCGTACTCTCCGGATACCCACTACTTCTTCAGATATGGTCATTCGAGCATTTCCAGATCAGACGATGATAGCTAAACCTAGGAGCCTACACCGACACGATGTACGCCGATGACGCACCTCGTGGAATCAAGCCAACCATGGAGTACGGTATGGTGCCTGGCGGTAAGTATTTTGAACCTTTAGTCCTTTTCGTAATTTAATTTAATTGGATGTGCTAAGTTTTGTTATTCTATTCCACATGTCACCTTCACTCCGATCACTACGCACGTGTCCTACTTGGACTATGTTGCAATGTTCAATCAGTTGATGGGTGACCGCTTCATCTGGATGCCATACACCGCCAACAGGTGTCACACGCACTCGAGGCTTGTCCACCCAATGCACGCGCGAGATCGGCAGATTGGTACACGTGGAAGTTCTGGTGCATGACGCTCGTCGAGGAGTACCACGTGCATCGGGTGATACACCGCAAGTCTACTTCGGTTCCTAGTGCCCCGGGACCACGCGTGCCGCCGAACGTTCATAGGTAAGTTCATGTTTTATTTCGCCGCATCCTTTCCTTACGGGCTTACGAATTTATCGTTTCGTCTTCCACAGGTACACCAGGAAGGGAGTAACTAGTACGACTTCCTGGACCAAGAAGATGGCCCAGTGGGTTAAATAGTGGCTCCACATGTTGGCGGACGTGCACCGGGATCTTGCTCTCTACGACCCCGGGACGTATGAGGAGTACATCAACTGGTACTCCACTCAAACGAGGGTTCATTGCGTCAGGGTCGTGGATGACCCACCACAGTATGAGGCCGCCACGACCGCCACGTACCTCACTCAGTCGAACTCCGATTCCATCACACGGTACATATTGAACAGTCCATACTTCTTATTTACTACGCATGTTTTTGGTTCTTAACTTGTTAATTTTTTTATATAGAACGATCTTCGATGTGAGCTGTACGAGTTGGCGAGCTCCCTACGTAGTCTAACGATCAGGGAGCGCTGTAGCACGATGAGGAAGGAGATTAGATAGATCGGCGACGGATTCTAGAAGCGCCGAGGTGAGTCATCCGGTGGCGCCGTGGTCGAGGATGAGTTACGCGGCACTCCACCCGTGCTTGGATGGGGTGTGAGCCACGGCGTCACAACGCTCCTCACTCGACGTGGTGGGCGGTCCTCGTGTACATCGCACGGAGTACCCTAGCGCCACCAATTCGTAGGTACACCGAAACACTTACGCCCTGTTGTGAATTTCAACTCCACTAGTTACTAATGGCATTTTCTTCAAGTAGGTCCTCAATACCGCCCACACCAAGAGCAGACTACACCAATCCGCCTTCTATGATGCAACAATCGATATGTCTATGTTGTTTACACGCATAACGTATTATTTTAGTATTTCCTTTTTTTACAAGCATAATGTATTGTTCCACGGTGTCGACCCCATCTTGACAAAGTGTCGGGTAGCATGAGGGAGTAGACTCTATGGACTTCGATGTCCGTTTGGGAAGTGCTGACAAAGACACACCGGATGGCAAGAGTAGCCAAGTATCCATTGGGGCTTTACAATGCGACGGCGCTAGGAGCGAGCAGCCGACACAGCACCCTCTGGGCACACCTCTAGGGACACCCTTCTGAGACACCCCTCGGGCTACTCGCGCTGTAGAGGTGCCTCGACCGCCGGAGCTTTGACGCATTTCACCAATGTCCGCACCGCCAGTAGAAGCTGGTCGCGACGTGGGTACGCCCCAAGAGGGCCCGCGAGTAGATGTATCATTCTTGTTATGTAAATGTTATGTAAATATTAATTTATACGACTTACATGAATTTATGCTAGCCTGTTTCGATCCTATTTGTTCTTATTGTGTGTATCGTGGTAATCGTGTGAGTCGATCG
Source organism: Ampelocalamus luodianensis (assembly GCA_036346255.1). Classification (NCBI taxonomy): domain Eukaryota; kingdom Viridiplantae; phylum Streptophyta; class Magnoliopsida; order Poales; family Poaceae; genus Ampelocalamus; species Ampelocalamus luodianensis. The sequence continues at coordinate 3,073 of JAYEVH010000138.1, read as the reverse complement.
TGACACCTCACACCACCCTAGTTCTAGCCTTTTCGCACGTGAAATGACTACACCTGCTTCGCAGCACGCCGCGCATTATTCATATTGCGTCGCGCGCACAGGCTATTGTCGATATTGCACCATTGAAGGAGGCTATTTATAATATTGCATCGAACGAACGAGGCTATTTTCAATATTGTGCCAACAAGGGGCTATTTTAATATTGCGCGCTAAACAGGGCTATTTTCAATATTGCGCCTAAGGGGGCTATTTTTATATTGTGCCGTCTAAAATGCATTCCAAATATATTTGGTCACATCAAAACTCAGACATTTTTCTCCACCTCATATTTTCTTATCATTACAAAATTATCGGTAGTGTGGACAATTATAGATATACCAAAATTGTAAATTTACTTTAATTGCAAAAAGAGAACTCCACCATTTCATTTGGCGATAAGACCATTTTCAAAGAAAAAAGATGACTATTTAAATTTATAACTCTTAATTAAAATAATATTGTTTAAAAATTCGCACACGCCATATTCCCCCCTTATGATTGTTTCTCAATTAATTTCAGCTTTACATGCCACCGATGCCGAAGAAGAAGCATCTTCGCGCTTTGTCCTGCTACTGACCGCCGTGGGACAACATCATGCGGATCCCACCAATCTAGAGCGCCTGTGGTAGCTGCGCCATCATGGGTGCCTCAATGCCCTAAAGCACATGACCAGCGAAATGGAGCAGCCGTGGCGAGGACCTGTGGCCTGGTGCTACCACTCAAGCTCATGGTTGCGTGAAGATGCGCGCCTTGGATGAGGATGATGCGATTCGACCGAAGTCGACCCGCCGGCGTGATGGCGGGGCGCGTGCCGACGATGGTGGCCGTGATGAAGCCGAGCGTGCCGAGCCCAATCGCCGCTTTCTCCGCATTGCCAACAACATCAGCCTTTGTTTTGCCCCGCCACCCGCCTCGCCCGTGACGTTGCACGACGCCTCATGGACCCGGTCGCGGTCGCACCCATCGCTGCCGACGCCGAGCGAGAGCACGGTGAGCGAGTCCAACAATCTGCGCTCAAACAAGATCCTCGCCGCCACCGCGTCGCTCGGCTGGTTTCTATGTTCACCAAGACCAACGGTCGACGCTGCCGGCGCGCGCCACCACCGCCCATTAATGCCTTCTCCTTCATGGCCAAGCAACACAATGGATCGCAATCCACCGCGACTTTGTTGTGGCCTCTTCCATTGCAATCCCAGACTCCTTTTGTACTTCGAGGACGGGTGGGGGTAGTGGGAGGTGCAGATGGGGGTGGAGGGTAGGCCGCGCGGCGCATGTGAGGGCGTGGTGGTTGAAGGGGAGTTGGTGGCGCCAGTTTGAGATCGGAGGAGGTGGAGCTGCAATCGAGCAAGAGAGAGAGGATGAAGAAGATGAGTTTAGGGTATGACATGTGGGCCACAATGTTTTTTTTGTTGCTAAGTGAGCATGTCCACGTGGATGTTATGTTCATGTCAAAACCACCACCACATCGGTGCCATATTGGATGAAAACCGCCTTCAATCGGCCTCGAGGGTTAAAATAACCGGTATTGATACTTGAGGGGATCAAACATCCGGTTTTGTAGTTGGAGGTTGAAACTTATACTTTCGCAAGAGTTCAAAGGGGGTCAAATGGACTTATACCTTTTATGAATATTGTTGGTCTAGTAGTACAACCGTCCACTGTTTGACAAAATGTCTTCCACTCCCAGCCCAAAGTATCCACAACCGAAATCGTCTTTCATAGGAATGGACAATGACAGTGTTGATGACAATATTGTCCAAGAATTCAGCTGTACAAAGAAATACCTTCTAAGGATCAGGGATCTGCTACCAACACATGACCACATGCAACACTGTGTCCATAGGAGAAAAGGAATGGGACAGGTGGTACATGAGATTACATATGATCGAAAGAGAGAGAGGAAGGCGTCCTCAGCTACACCCCTGAGTTTCTTCGAATGGCAGGTGGCAGAGGTGGGCTTACATGATTATGTATCCTTGTTTCCCAATGTCTCCCGGTCCTAGTCCTACAATATCCACTAGGTAGTTGCTGCCAAGTTTCACAGGGCGTCGCTAAAGAAGCTTCAGAGATTAGTTTGGTGCTAAGATGGTATGGTATGATAGGATACTAATTCTCTACTGATTTGCATATTTCTCCTTTCACTTCCCTCCCATCAAGTGAGTTAGATTCTTTGACATTTTGAAGAGTCGGGCTCTTATCTCCTCCTAGTTTTAAGGGGAGTATTGTCTTCAATTCGATCTGGTGCAACAACCGCGCAAAGGCTGCGACCGTGGGGCTGTCAATTTACTGAGCTACAGTGTAACGGTGAGTTGAGCGCAAGATGAAGTTACCATCTGGTCCAATGGAGAAAGTGCATGAGGGGTTAGTACCCTGTGATGCTTGTTTGAACAACTGGTTTATGGCGAGTGACATAGTTGTGACAATTTTAATAAGTTTGATAATTTTCGCATTGATCTTATATGAAAACACAAACTTCCATTAGTGTAGTGCTTAGTGAGCTTCACAGTTCACATCTATTTACAAGCGTGCATCAGCTTATCCTCTAAGCCATCCCATACAGGTAGGTACGGGTAGGTAACGAGAGTCTATAATATAAATCATAAAGTTATAATAAAATTGCGGATCTCGTAGTATCCTAGTGTTTTTTTTTAAATGGATTGCCATTATTGCATTAAAGATAGGTAGATAGAAAGAACAGTTCGGAAGATACAAAAACAAAACCAAAACAGCAGGATGAAAGACAGAGTCACTCCTAAAAATGCTCCTCTGAGCTATCCCCTTAGCCACCAATGCGCTCATGTCTTCAGACGTCGCCCTTCCCACCGGTAAGTAGACTCCTAGTTTGTTCGCCACACTTGTTATCCAGGCCCTAGCTTCTTCTTTGATAATCGCCACCATCCCAATCGTGTCATTTCGCTGATGTTGGAAAATCCTCCTATTTCTTTCCTTCCAGGGATTTGCCACATTGTGAGAATGACTAGCGAAGCTCAGCCCTTCTTACTCATGGCCATTTCTCTTTCCGATATTTATAGCC